>JARLTB010000220.1:23292500-23357500 GCA_030141615.1 Unio pictorum | reverse complement strand
AACACATCGCATATGTAATTACATGACAATGTACTACACTAATCACTTTTGTTTGGACATGTTGTGATTGTCTAAGATCCCAATCTGTACACGAGTTTTATTTATGAGCTTAATTGTTAGCTGAAATGTTATATATTAGCTCTCCGAAACTGGAACTCAAAACCGGATGCCCAGATGAAAGCTTTCTTAATGAATAATATGGTCCTACGTGGTTCCAATTTTAAAAATAATATATAGTTTCTTCTGGGCGAAACACATGAATTATATATCTACTGGATAAATATAGTACTTATGAACCGAATGCGTTCAAAGATAAATTTTAACATTTATTTCACACTTTGCCATTGACAGAAATTATGTTCTATCTAACTGTGTATTCAGTGCTGATATTTCCTTGAACCATAAACACACATATATAATATATGTGTTCTCGTCCTTAATCCTTCGATCAAACTGTGGTTGTAATTGAATGACACGTAAAGTATATTTGAGAACAATGTGATTCGTTGGCACATTAAAAAGTATATAGGCTTTTGTATATTGCACACGTCCTGTGCAAAGTGACACTTAGAATGTTTACATTCCCCACAGTGAGCAGATCCTGGTCCACGGATGAGTTGACACTGCATATTGGGGGAATATTACTGCCCATGAAGTTTCATTATGAACTTGCTCCATTCGGCTAATTCAGTCTGGGTGTAGACAATTTTCTTGTTTAAATCAGCTCTGAATTGCGATAGTATTGGTCATCGTGACAGTCACACACACACACACACACACACACACACACATACACACACACACACACACAAAGACACACACATATATATATATATATATATATATATATATATATATATATGTATATATATATATATATATATATATATATATATATATATATATATAGATATAGATATATAGATATATATATATATATATATATATATATATATATATAAAGAGAGAGAGAGAGAGAGAGACAGACAGACAGACAGACAGACAGATAATATATATATATATATATATATATATATATATATATATATATATATATATATATATTATCCGTTATCTACGATACTTAATAACTATTTTTATTATCTTCTTAAATATGTATACGTAGAAACTCTTACGCACTAATACGAAGTAATGTAAGTTTAAAAAAAACCATACAGTTTCGAAAGATATAATTTCCCAAATTCATATACCAGACCTCCAAAGTGATCTCTCTCTCCCCCTCTCTCTCTCTCTCTCTCTCTCTCTCTCTCTCTGGCTATATATATATATATATATATATATATATATATATATATATATATATATATATATATATATATATATATATATATATATAAATATATATATATATATATATATATATATATATATATATATATATATATATATATATATATATATATATATGTGTGTGTGTGTGTGTTTCAAGGAATAATTGATTAACATGCGCTCCTTCAATATACATACTTGTTCTTATCATTACTGCTTAAAACGTCATGTACAGTTGTCATCCCTCCATTGCCCTAACAATATTTAAATAGTTTATCCTCACATTCTACAAACTGAGTAGAGCTCTCAAATATGTTTCATTTGCATGCATCAGCATTGCATTATCAATATCAAGATGACGGTTTTGCCTTTATTTTAAGATTATGACTTATTGTCTAGAAAACTTTGTAATATTTATTAAGACTTATGTCCCGGAAATAAATCACTTTGATGATAGTGTTTCATGTATTTTATGCGTATATTTGTAGTAATCAAATAACAGTATATATTTTCTCTAATGATACAAAAAGAAATATTAAAAGACAACAAATTGATATAAATAAATGTCGTTATATTCCAATTTCGTAAAGAATAGTTCCCAACTTATTTCATAATTTTATGTATTATCTTCTAGCGTTGTGAATAAAATGTATTTATAAGTATAATTATGATACAAAGTGGGATAATGAATTGTAGCAAATTGGAAACAATTGCTGTGTAATTCGGTTTACGTATGTTGTGTATATTACACTATTTAATCTAAGTGTTATATCCGACATATGAGCTAATGCTTTATATGGAGAACACGGGAAAACAGACAGAACTTTTGGTCAACATTTGTGCATATTGTTAGAAAGAATCAACTAAAGCAGAAATAAGTAGAAAGCAAGACAACGCACGTGACGAATATAGTTTAACATTGAACTTGCAAATGACCAAGTTCGTGTGCTGCAATTGATGTTGTCCTAAAATAATCAGTCGAATGAACAAGCTCAACTCTATAACCAGGCACACAAACCTATCCTGGGTAGGAAAGACCTTTAAAGAATTAAAGGAAACATTTGTAATCAAAAATGCCGTTCAACTGATGCACGAACCCATACGTATGGTAATCTAATTTAAAATAAAATTAAATATATCCCTTACATCAAATATACTGGTGAGTTCTAAAGTTAATTCTAAAATCATTGTGTTGACATAAACGGGCATAAGTGTATTCAAATATATATATATATATATATATATATATATATATATATATATATATATGAAGAGAGAGAGAGAGAGAGAGAGAGAGAGAGAGAAAGAGAGAGAGAGAGAGAGAGAGATTTTAATGACATTTCTAATCCTTTCAATATTTCTCCTTTCAAGATATTGTTTTAGCTGCTTCTGAGACAAAACGTCTTGTAAAGGAAACCTGTATGGTTTCACAGTCGTAATACAATAGATCCAAATGTTCTAAAGTCTTTAACTCTGGTCAACATTCTTCAATCGTTTTTTTTTAATGGTTTAAATATAATGTGTCATGATCGTTATGTTCAATCAATAGGATGGATTTAAAGTGATTCGTCCCGAAGGCTCTTGTCACTGTTTTATCTCCCAATGGGGAGTTATTTAATTTATCCTGAGGGTGGGAATGGTGCCGCGCACCCTGCAGGCGTTTATGTGCTTATAAGTAAGCACTTATTTAGTTAGGCCGTCACCACGGGGCAATTATTGAACTGCCTCTGGGTGAATGTAAGGCCGTAGGGTGGGTAGGAATAGAACCTACACACACCCACCCAATCCATCTTGTATTCAGAGTGCCTAACCATTCTGCAATAGCAGTGAAGCGAAGCGAGAGTAAAATAGTTTACTCATATCGCTTTTGTCCGCATGGTAAGTTCGTGCAAGCACGAGATATTACTGCAGCGGGAAGCAGTGGTGCGAAGAGCCAAGCACGCTCTTTTTATCAAATTAAGTCCAGTTTTACTAATGGACAGCCTAACAACCAATAATGTGTAAGCCACCTGTGCAATTAACCAAATATCTGAGTTATAAAATATTAATTATCATCCTAACCAAAAATAGGGACTAGTACTAAGTGTACATGCGTTAATCCCTATTGTATTTATACTAAGGTGTCTAAGCGACACATAAAAGTGTAGTCAATGGTAGGGGTATTTGGTTATGAATTTGTTGAAAGCAGTGCCAAAAAATGTCATGTTAGATTTTTCAGGGCCAAATAGTTAGTCAAAAAGGGATACTCTAAGCCAAATGAGTCCCCTATTTCACCATTCAAGCGGGTTTATGATGGCAAGTCCCTTTCATCACGCTCGTGTACGTCTTTTCCCGGCAGTAGGTCGACTTGTTCAGCCGGTTTCCCTTTTGGTTCCGCTTACTCTTGGATGAATGTTTCTGTGTGTCGTTTCGAAACATTTCAGGTGACGTCACTGGGCCCGCGGAATCCTTCAGCGAGTAAACGGCTTCTTGAATTCCACGTGGCTCTCCGTCCGCCAATTCGCCTAGGTCATCCATTTTCTGCAGTTTCAATCTTTTAGCCGTGGCTGCTGGCCTAGGTTTCAGTGGGTGTCATTAATAACACTAGGCGCTCATATGGCTGTATTATTTCGCAGTCCTAATTGGCGCCTTTCCTCACTGCCTTTGTCAGCTAGCTCTCCGTGCTTCAAGACCGGTCCGTCCACTTCAGAGCTCTCCTCTTGAATGCTGATAATGATGATAATGATGATGATTTTCGTTATGTTTCGACTTGTATTTCTTGTATTACACCTTTTTGCAAAGTATTTAAGATTATTTTTATATTTGTATTATTATAATGTGTAGACTGACTTACCTAGTGAAAGTTTAAACGAAAATCATAAAAATATGTGACTAATTCAGCAAACATGAGTAGTTATTATAAATTAAATTTTAATATAATATATTAATTTTTGATAAATACTTATTCATTTATATGATTATCAGCAATATGCTCGTCTTAATTTTTACTATATAATTTGGATTTGTATTAAATATTGAACATGATGTAATAATACATCAAGTTATAGTATATTTAAAATTATAATTTATGCATCATACAAGTATTAATATAGTGGCTTATCTCAATTTCTTTATAAATGTTATATATAGTTATCAAATGAGATATATGTATCTTTCATAATTATTAATTATATCTACACCAATATTATTTATATCTACCGTATATGCATTTCCCCAAGTTAATAATTCGTTAAAGAATAAAACAATTGCGCATGGAAAATATTGATTGAGACGCTATCATGTTTTTTAATAGTGTTTATTAAAATTGTCACTTAGAAAAATTATTATATTTAATGTAGTAAACATTGAGATTGTATTCAGTCGCACATTGTACGTGTTGGTGTTGCTAATTATATAATTTGCTATTCGTGAACTAATTAAATATTAGCCTATATGTATAAGGCAATTCATTCAATATATTAATATATAATTATGCTTATATTCTTGTTATAATAATCTGGCAGGACAAACTCACGCCTTCCTCATTGAAAGTCCTATTTTGTTCTCTGCACAAGCGTTGTCATGCTAAAACAGATAGATTGTATATGTCTCTACGTAAATGTGCGTGCATGTGTTTTTCAGCTTATTAAAAACGGCTTTTGAAGCCATTGAACAAACACAATCCAAACTAGGGAATCTGAGCTGAGCATAATATGCTATCAGGTGTATATATTTTATATTCTATACAATTTCTGTTGCTGGTCACGCTGCCATGTTTAGTTTATATTTTACGTTTTAGTTCGTTCGCATGTAGATCTTTTAGTAAATGAAATCTTTTAGTACTAAGCTCTGAGTGAATTTGCTATCAGCAACAATTTAATGAGTATTAAGGTTAATTACTAAGTTCACATTAACACCTATGTACTACATACACCTGACAGTAAACTGTTGAGCAAACAGAAATGAAGAATAATAAATCAATTATATAGGGTTAGGGAAAGTTATGGCATTTAATACCTTTGTAAAATTTATACCTATTATAACATGAATACTGATCAAAGTCCATTGTCTATGGCTGATGTTAGGAATACTATGCCAAGAACAATCAAACATTCTATGCGTGGGGGTTTTGATGTGACTATAAATCGAATATCCCGGTTAATGTTTACAAACTGAGGAGCTATTGATAATTCTGACTTCTAAAATGGAATGTCGTAACGATGAACGCTTTATGTCTACGTACACATTCCTGGACAATAAAACCGCTAAAATTAATCTGAGACTGTTTCTGCGATACAAACGTTATCGTTTTGACTTTGTATGTCTAGAATGATATTGATTTTTTACTTCCCACGTCCTTTAATCATGGTCTACCAAATCAGGTGGAAACAGCTTGAGTATACCATCATGTGTAATGGTTAGTGACTCCAAATCGAAAAAATAACCAGTCCATGGTGTGCATCTATGATAATATAATTACTATGATACATGTCACTGAGAGGTAGTAAAACAAAGAGATCACGAGAGGGAGAGCGGTAGAGATAGATCGTACTTGCCACAAGTATGACTAGTTCTCACGGCATAGCTCAGATATAATTTGAGAGGAAACATTGGTGTTTGAACACAATTAATTACAAAGGGCTCATTTTCATTATTTTGTACATTAACCAATATTTTGGTATAATTATTAATTCATTCAATATTATTCTGAGTTACGCCATTGATGATACATTGCGAATGTTGTTTCAGCAACATATTCTTTACTATAGAAGTAGTGGTCGAACATTTCGGATTATTTGTGTTTTAGTTCACAATCCAGTAGGTTCCTATTATTGATTTACTTTCTAGATTTTATTAAACGTTTTGGTCTTCCTACTTTTTGTAAATGAGTGTAATTCCTTATTAGAGTCGGAACAAAAGATAAAGCCTTCTGTGGGATCTGACTTTAAACAAACGAGATAAAATACTAACTTTGACATTTATCTTGACTTCATTTCGATATATTCGATATTAATGGATACGGTTTTGATCTGACATATTTCATAACGTTTACGCAAAACACGGAAGCGTGATGAACACCATTTTTACAGTAAAACATCGTATGAAGGAGGAATAATAATCACTGAATAATAGACATGTTGTCTGAGCTTCTCATATTCAACACTCTCGCATGCAGAACATTCTTTAACAAATGAAGAGATAATCTGTCCGTATTTATTGAAAACAAAATGTTGGATGCTACTGTTTTGAGTTTGATTAGGAATTATACATCCTGATTTGAATCAAGATTAAAATAATTACACTACAGATAAACAAATACAAAAAGGGTTAACAAAGCATCAACTCTGGAAACTGAATTTGACGATACACATGTTAAAAGAGGGAACAATCATTGTCCAAGGGAATAACATAAATGCAAAGAGAGAGAGAGAGAGAGAGAGAGAGAGAGAGAGAGAGAGAGAGAGAGAGAGAGAGAGAGAGAGAGAGAGTGCGAGCGGAGAATCACTAAGAAGAGAAGCAGATCAAAAAAGAGAGAGTATATTAGCTAAAGGCAAGCGTTGGAATCGAACAAAATACATCAGCACATTAACAATTTTGATAACATTGCTGAAAATTTGAAATGGCTAAGACATTGTTATACTTCATTATTATGTAGCGATTGTCAAAGCTCGTGAAGTTTATATTTAAAATTAATAATTATGAATTGATTAAAACATCTATATTGTAGGGTTATGATTTGCAATCGGATGCATATTTACGAATGTGCATGGAATGACTAAAAGATTCTTGATGGCAACTGACTCAAACATAAAAAGTAGGGAAGAAATTTAAACATAGAGGTTGAGTTCAGTGGCTTATTATGTGCATTTGAAACTCTCTACATTTTTATTCTCTCTAAATCAACCTTGCTCATCTACAGCGTAAAACGTATTTTCAGCCAATCGTAACTTAAAAATACAAATCAGTATTTCGGTGTGGTGACCCACTCACTGCTGTTATGTTTTTTCTTTATTTATGAGATGTTGATGCCATGGCTGGAGCTTGCTCATGCAGATATGAATTCAAACAATCGGTCACATCACCCAACGACGGACAATAGTCTTCGACGAGTTCTCTTGATTGATATAATTTTGGGGAACAAAAGCGTTTCGTATAAAATAATTGAATATAGAATACACTGATTTCGCGTGTTTTGTATATTGGAAACAACATGAACTCTACATTCTGCCAATTTGTTTCGTTAAGTTTTGTACTTTGAAAAGTTGTAGTCCACAAAACATTACATTCACGATAGATTCGACTTAAATGATTTACTTCTATAAAGATTTTATGTTTCGGTTTATGCAGGTACTAACAGTATTAGATGTGAGTTATGCTGATAAACGAGCAATAACTCCGAGAAAAAGATATACATTAGATACATAAAAAGAACTATAATTATTCACTGTTATTTTAATTTGCATGTACTTTATGAGATAATGATACTAAATCAATTCAAGATGCAAACACAGATGTGAAGCAATGGACCATTTTAAATTATCAGATGAAAAATTAACTATTTAATAAATATTCCACAGAGATCTGCTATCATACGTTTTATATGGGGAAATCTCGTAATGACAGAGCATTTATTTCTAGTATTTTGCAGTTTGCCGCTTCTTCATTCATGATGCATAAGTTAGCTAACAAGCAGAAGTATCATGCCAAACGTGAGATTGATTGTTGTGTGAAATACATACTTACTATGAAAGGACATCATGAACATGTACGAGATAATTATTGAAGAACTTGCAAAAGGTTATCCTAATCTAGTGAAGGTAAAGTTCACTTTTCCACTCCAAGTTCATATTTTATGTTGGACGGGAGATATAACAGTTCGGGAGAAATATGAATCCTTATTAATGGGACATGTCAGGAAATGTCCTGAAAGAATAATATTTGCATTATTTGTTCGCTGATGGGAGACGTTGATCTGTTTATAATAAAACCTTATATAATAGACTAGTTTAATTAGGAACACATTTATTTCCGATAAGGCTATACACATGTACAGACACCGCAACAAAGTAACTCCTAGTTCAGTATGGACACAAATTGCATTATATCTTTATTCAATTTATTGGATGGTTTCTAGTTGCTTTACATTAGTTTATTAGGCTACATCATGCTAAGAAAATGTGAGTAAAGAGCTTTTCGTAAGACCATACAGAGGCAAGCAAAATGCACATCCTGGAAAACTTTATTATATTGCCCTTAATTTCCTTATATTTGTATTGTTCTCTTGTTTTTCATAATATGTTTAAATGTTTAAATCACAATTATTTCTAAAGACAAAATGCATATTAATGACAGCAGCAAGGAGGGCGAACAGACCGAAACTATTTCAGACTAAAATCAGAAAAAAACCGAAACTTATTCAAACTGAAACTATTATGCAGACAAAAAAAAAGAGAAATAGTTTCGGTTTCTCACGCTACGGAGTTTGACCCGGCGCCGATGGCGCTTTGGAGACAAATTGTTTCGGTGTTTTGTTAAAGGTCTTTAGGACTTCACAAACAGACTGATTTGTAAAATCTCGCCTCGTAAATTAATCAAGTGATTGGACTGGTCAGTGAGTTTAAAATTAATTCTCGTCAATGAATCATTATGACATCACAAAGTTGGATCTTCAATTATTAAAACTCAGGGCGGGACTGTTGGTGCAAAAAATATAAAATATATCCCTGCTGGGCTTGATTTGATTTTTCGAGATTTAACTTCCTTCGATAGCATCAAATTCTAAATTTATTGCTATCACCGAAGATATATTAACATTTTGAGGAGCAACATGCCTACCAACATCGTATCGGTTATTATTATGGTTGATAATTGTTTTTTGTTGTTCTGGCATTTCTCAAAATCGTTTTTCATTGCGGTAAGTAATTTAGATATTTCTGATTCATTTATTGAAGAATGTGGCTTATTGCCAGCGCTTATTGCATCTAGAAAAGCAAACTCAAACGGTTATCTGTTGGCATCGAATATGTTAGATCATTAGGTCCACCAATGTCTAATGGCAGGATCGAGAGTAGTGGATTAGGGAATAGTGGATTAGGGAATAGTGGATTACGGATTGGTGTTTTTTTTACATAACCATGATAATTCTCCTTCCTTGAAACATAATCAGATTTTTGTGGCTCTGGCTGTATTTTATATTTAGTCGGGTGATTTTCAGGCAAACCTAGTATTGTTCTGATTGAGCTGTTATATATATCTACGGTATAACCAGATAAGTTTATTTCAATAGGGATGATATTGTTGGTTCATAAACTGTTATAGCGATCTTTGGCTCTTTTCCCGTGATGGATTTTATTCTACGTTGTAATTCATTATTGATCTGATCGATTTGGTAAGATCCAGATGGTAAGGAAACAACATTCCAGTCTAGAGTTCCGTCTGGTTTATTCTTTCTTGCAAACACCAGGGAATTATTCGGTTGCTGATCACCGAATGGTATTGATCTAATGTTAGGCCAACTATGATATACTCGTAATTTTGCTAGTGCTATCTACTTCACTGGAATCATAGTGGGGAAATTCACACTGAATTCAGGACTGGTTGAGGTTTTCACCGGTGTGGTATTTTCTACTATTCGTTGAAGTAGTTCTTGCGATGTTGTCATTGTTATATTCGTGCTGTTGTTCTAATTTTGACAAAACGGAATCATAAACACGTACCATCGCTGAAAACTCACTATCGGATATTATTGTGTCATCGAGTTACGACAATATCATTGAGGATAATTGGGAGTACGCGGTTGACACAACATGGAGCTTAACTGGATAATCCTGTAGTTTACGCTGGCTACATGGTGATATTTTTTATTGTTATTATTGAAATTATTCCAAGAATTGTTGTCGCCGCGGATATACAAATTGGAAAAGCTATCAGGGCAATCATTGTCATTGAAGAGAGTATAATACCGGCCCCAGTAATTACACCTGCTACTTAATACACGGTAACATTAACTTCGGTAATTCTTCGTCGATATTTTTTTATTTCTACTTGGTACTCCTCAGTGAGTGTTTTGAGTTTGGTTTGAAATTCTCTGGCCCGATCATAGCGATACTGTTGTGATGACATTGTATTTATTACAACATATTTAAATTAAGTTGTTTAAAAATCCGCTACGAATTCCACATACCATGTTATTGAAACTTTAGCCAAATTATTATCAGTGCATATTATTGTGAATCGTTCAGTTGTTTCCTTGTAGATGATCGTTGATATCATATTGTTGATCCCAGAAGAACCCGTTGATGCAATATTAAATTGAGTCGGTGACATTAGTGTTAATCGATAAATAGCTCTGACGGTAGCTATAATATCTAGTTTGTTTTTTGTCGGGTCCACGCCAATGATCCGTGTTGAATCGTGTATACTACATTGTTGGTTTTCTCATGAGGAATTTTGATTTTGTCTAATCGGGTTATCATCGCATGAAAATCATCCTTGATGACGTCATAAGTCTCTTTGATATCATTGATGGATTTTTTTAATACCCGGGAGTTTTATGTCGAGTTTATCAAATGAGACTCCAAGAAATGTATTGACGATGTTTTCACGAAAAGTTGTAAACTGTTTTACATGATCTGCATACTTGGATTGTAATAGATGTTAATTCTAACATAGCTGTTGTTATCTCTGTGAGCTTCGGTGTGGTCACTGGTGGATTTCCAAAGAAATCTAACATAGGTTTGTCAATATTGTCAACTATACTTTTTATAAATCAGTAAATGTGTTTTATGTATTTATATGAGCCTTATATTTATCATTGAGTGATTTCAATGAATTCGTAGAGGATATATAATTGTTATCGATTGTTGTTGTTTTATACGTGATCGTCTAAACGAGGACGCCTGGTTTAAGTTTACCTTTTATTTTGCTAATATTTGCGGGCATAATTTCCGTAGATGGTAGTGGCCCCCATGACTTCGTCATTGGTGCTTTCTTTCGTCGTCGAACTAACGCTAGTAGTTCTTCATTGGCAGCGGAAAATGCTTTCCCGGCAACATCACTAACAGCGCTAATACCCTTATCACGAATACTATCAATAGCTTTCATCGATAACTGGTTTGCGATTGGTGCTATTTTTGGAGCCATTTTTGTAAACAACCCTGCAATGGTATTGCCGAGACTATCTCCATAGTAAGCTCTATAAACAGGCCATCGTGAGTATATTACGTAAGTCATGGTTGGTTTATTGTGGTTGTATGATCATCTTATTTAAATACTATATATCTAATCGGAGGTAATCCTTTGATTTCCCACCTTTGGATTTTCGACAGAGTCATCAATGATAAAATGTCACGGACAAAGTCATCAAATTTGTGACTGTGGTAACCGTCCGCCAGTTCATCAATAAACTCTCGGTATACACTAATATCCATGATACCACCCTCAGATAGTCGTCTGCAGATATCAGCTGTCTCATTATTTATTTCCAGTGAGTTATTTCCAGCTCGTTTCCCTCCTACAAGAATTTCTAATCCTGATATATCCCCAAGAATATTATTAGGAAAACGAACAAGACCACTACCATGATATCCATTACCGGTTGTACCAGTTGCCCCCTGCAAAAAGGATTTTCCTATATACAGAAGTTTTGATTGTTCTGGTAATCTGAGAAATCCAGGATCTGATTGCTCTGTTGCTGATGGTTCAATCATTTTTATTTCTTTCTTAAGGTCATCAAACATTTCATCATCAGGTGATATCTTATTAGATATATTCTCTATCACACGATATAATCAATGTCTCCACGAATTTTATAATCACGGGGTATATAATTTCTTCAACAGCTATTATATCACCAGGAAGATTTTTTAGGGACTGTTTTGTTTGCTTGAATCTATTTTTTCATGTACAGGAAAAAGTTTTTTTTTTCCACGTTGTTCCTCAGAAATATCTCCCCATCTGGCTTTTTCCGTGCTCGATACGACTTTCCCGCTTCCTGTAGTAACAGGTTTGAATAATTGTTCCGTGCCTGTTGCAAAATCGGTCTGAAATCTAGCTTATTTCTAACTTAGTCACGATCCGGAATAAATCTCTTTCTTGCGCCTAATCTTACGCGAACTAATTTAGTTGTTAAAGACTCACCAACCATTATAAATATAATATATAAACTACATTGTAAACGCAAATCCACAGATAGCTACGCGTTTAATTTTTTTCATGAAAATCGAGGGCGAAAACCCCAGGAATTCATTGAGAGAAAATCGATTTTCATGAAATTTCGTCGGCTGTTTGCACAAAAAGAGTGAAAACAATCACTGAAAAAGGAACGACGATTCGACGATCAGTAATGATCATCGATGAAAAACGCCACAAAACTTACCTCACAGGGATAGAAATTTCATCAAAATCGATTTTCTCTAAATGCATTCCTGGGATTTTTGCCCTAAATTTTCATGCAATTGCGTCGACAAATTGCGTAAAAACACAACAAAAATGACTAAAACGACAAAACTGAACAAAAATCAATGAGAAAAATAAATCCTTGAAAATAAAAACACAATATTTCAGCAGTTAACAAATAAATAGAATCCATAGATGCACACCCGCTGACAATTCTTTTCGTTACTTACGCGTCAGTAATTTATCACACAGACAAAATACGTGCACAAATGCATATAATTGGATGGGTATTATAGAGTTTCCGTTCCGTGTGAGTAAGCATACCTGTTCATTGAATTTGGCAATGAGGCCTATAGAATTTCAACCCATACAAATTTTCAAAAGGACTTTATTGTATGTGGATTACTCATACCTGCAATTTGTACATGCTAGTTGTGTTTACTACGTTTGGAGTGTTAATGGCTACCAAATCAGCGATTTTACACTTCTATCATTCTTGACATGTCTCGGATCCGTGGAGATATTTTTTCACAAAGTTGGTGAAAGTGATGTTCATTCGTAGTGTTTTCAAGTGTACTATTCTGCCTGAAGATATTTTTAATCGTTTTGATTTTTGAGTTTATTGTGCGTTTGACTTGATACTGCTGGCCAAGTTAGGCCCTGACCCTTTCGACCTCTGTGAATACATGGATGAATTTGTTTGCGTCGTTATAAAATTCAAGTGAATCGTTCACCGCATGTTGAATTTTCCTAATCAACGCATACTGCCTCGGCAAGAAGTATCTATTATTCTGAGCGCTATCATCGAGATCTTGAAAATCAGAGAAAATCAGGTTACAATCTAATTTATCTGACGATTGTATTTTTTGATATTTCTAAACTTTAAATCTCATTTATGTCATTTATATTTTCGGAATTCATTCTATGATATTTATATATCTAATATGTGTATATATCTAATATGATATATATTATATATCTTCTTCTTCTTCGCCATATCTCTGTACAATTTATATTGCACATCATCGACGTGGGCTTTTGCATGTGTAGACAACTAACGTCATTCTTCTCTCTCCTGTGCAGTCCTCATTATGACTTGCTTCCTCACGCCGTATCTAGCCAGTGCAGATTTCATCAATGTCGTTCTTGGACGCCCTACTTTCGCCGTTCCTTCTACTCTACCGTGCAGTACAATATTCGTTATCCTGTTCTTATCCATCCTTATTACTTGTCCTAGCCATTGGTGTTGTCTCTCGTTCACATTTTGCACGATTGTCTCTGTCTGATTAAGAGCCTTTCATAGCCTTTAGGAGCCTTTTCTTTATATATCTAATACTAAAAAGCTAGGGGTCAACTTTGACCCGTTTTCGGACGATACAATCTCCATTTGCTCTAAGGTGTCTTCAACATCTTATCACATGTAATCTGAATTAAGTTATATAAGATATATAGACGGTACGATCTCCTTTCGCGCTATGGTGTCATCAACATCTTATCACGCCTAGAGATATACATGAATAAACCCATTTGGAATGCCTAAAATACCTACGTATGTTAGAGACCCAGAGGTCACATATATAAGACAACACAACTCTATGTGGGCCTCTCAGGTGTAATTTACATATGAGCAGACCTAGAGGCACCATAGAGCATAGTCTCCGTGTGAGGATCTAACCCGTCAAGTGACGGTTTAGAACCTCAGAAGGTATGCTTGGTGTATGACGTCACGTAACACATAAGTATTTACAAATGATATATGATATATGATAGATGATATATTTACAAATGATATATGGTATTTACAAGAGTTATATATACACAATACAAATAGGACAATACAATACAAATAGGACATTACAACACATAAGGGGCTGAATCTACAATGAACTGAAACCACCCTACCCCGAACAAAATCATCCCGGGTTGAATGCAAAAACACATTCACACCGTGTGACGGTGTGTGACGTAGGGTGTTTCAGTTCAATTTCAAATGGCTTAAAGCCCCAATTATATAGAAACACCATCAAGAACGGTATCGTCGACAATAATGCCTGCCACGAGATTCGAACGCTGGGCGTCTGGACGAGATCCAGCCGCGTACAGTATACGCTAATGTCGATATATACAGGTATATACTTTTGAAAATAATATATAGTTAAATTGCTAGCAATTTCTAGTATGTATCACGTAAAAGGGTTTAACGGATGTTATATACTGCAGATACAAATCGTAGACTGTAGTTAAAAATCGAAGACAAAGTTATAAATTTTCTAGTCAAACCAACACAAAAGGAATTCCGTCAGACCATGAGTCATCGAAAAGTCCCATTAAGATCCGTGACTGTTATCTCTGTTTCAAAAACTACACACACAAGCCTACACGAGTTATTCCCCTTTAGTTTTATATATAATAGTAGAAAATGAAATTTGATATATACTCGAATTGAATTTTATTTCCAGTTCGTTTGGAAAGTGCCGATTCAGTGATATTCTCTGCAACGCATCGTATTGACGACTCGTAAATATCAAAGTACCTACAGGCTTCAGTCAGTCATTGAAATACTCTTTCTGCGTTATTTGATGTATTTATAGATTTTATACGTCTTTTTCTAATTGATTTACAAGTACCAGTTTTCCCAAATGCAGTATTTTCACTCTGGGTGATAGCTCGTAAATTCGATAAAGAATTATCATTTCTTATACAGTTTATGTGATCAATCACAAAACCATCCGGGATTTCTCCGTTAAATACCTCGCAGACAAATCGATGACAAAGATATCGTTTCTTTTCAGCACCAAATATAAGATATCCCATATCATTGTCCCGCCCTACTGGTTTCTCCCGTCTACGGTTTCTAATAATACCATCATGAGATGTTTCATAATTGGTAATCACGGGATGTGGTTAAAAATCTAGGTTCATTTATATACTACATATTATTTATCTAATTCATTATTTGGTTTAATTATTACTTGAGAATCGATTGATGTAGTCTTGAAGTGTTCTTATGATTTTGTCCGAGTCAGAGTCAAGGGTGGAATCCTTGATTACCTTATCATAATAGCGCTTTAGCTCTCTGTATTGCTTACCACCATAATTCAGAAACAACTGCTACTTACCACGCACACCTACCCACACATCGTATACAAGGTCACGGACATAAACTCCCACTCTCTACGCTTTCTAGAATTCATGTATGCATGCTTTGCTACAGACAGCTACTGATCCTATCATAAGCCATTTGCAATGATTCATTATATATAATTCTATATTTAAATACTTGTTTTACTTATAATATGGAGGAGTTCTCGAGAGATTTTGGAAAATAAAACCCTGGATAAATGTTAAATTCAATATCGACAGAGATTTAGATGTACCAAAGGGTCTAATAAGTGATAGAAGCATGATAGATACAATCCATGATGCATTTAATACATTAAAGCGCGATGGTGCATCTCACTATTGGTCAACATTTCGAAATGATGGTGGCGTTGATACTACCACGAACTATGAGAGAGCAGCATTGATAATCTCTCATCTTGACAAAAAAAAGTATTCGTTTTAGAGTGAAATTCATTATCCGCTCATAAACGGTAAATTGGATTATACGCGACTAATTTGAACCCATCTTAGAAAAAAGAAGAGCTCTCACTGTAAGTCAGGATTCCAAACCAGGAACACTGACTGGAATTGACAAACCGTATTACGAGAGATCCTATCCTGTAACCGCGGATGTTTATGGGATCTATCCGATAAATGACCTACCAAGTGTTGAAAAATTAAAACCAATGAAACATTCCTGTAGCAGAACGAATATTAGAACATTTTACAAATGCGTTGCGTGGAAACAAATTAACGGATATAATAAGCACAAAAATATAAACGAAAGGGGTTTAACAGTCTGGGAAAGCAGCGCAACAATTTAAAATGTAGCTGATCTAGAGCGGATACTAAAAATTCCAGTAACCATAGCAACAGTAACAGGCGAGATATTATATGAACCGAAATAAAAATCGAGAAGATCTCCAATCAAAATTAATGACCATAATGCATAAACTTGGACCTCCCCGGTAACAATATTTCCGTGGAATAAAACTATAAAATACCTACCCGTGGAGTTCCCTCGGGGAGAATTATCTGAGGAGAAATTATTTGATTTTATTTATCAGTGAAGTAGAAACGATCTTGTATCAGTGTGTTTATTTCAAAGTTTTGAAAACGAAGAGTGTAAATTCGATCAACTTGTAAAACCTAACGGAGAAATATATCGTATTGATGCTCTTCACAACGAGATGAGAAAACTAGCTCGCGGTTTCTCATCGAATTACGACGAACAATTACTAACAAACTGTTTTACAATTCCGTCAGTTGCAGCCCATTTCGCGAGAAAGAAAAATATATGGAAACCAACAAGAGCTGAATTTCTCTCAGATATAAAGTCAAGTTGCGTCAAATACGGACATGGTGGATTATGGAATACAAAATATGACCCTGAAAGTATTATTTCGGTTGATATGATTGCATGCTATCCAGGGAGTTTTCTCGGAATGGAGAGTGCGCTGCATATTTTCAAACATTTGGGCATCCCACACACGAAATGGCGTGTTGCGAATAATGAGTCGTTGCCCGACTTTGATCTCATCGGATTCGCTCGTGTGGTATCATTCGAGATCGCTAAAGCACTTCATCCGTGCTGTTATGTTTGGTTTTGGTAGACACATCTCTGAAAATCACTGGATGCAAATAGTGTTATTACGGTATATGATTGATTCTAAAATACTGATATCGCTGATTGTCAGTAAAGCAATTATATCATATAGAAAAGAAATTGAAGTCTGGTTACCACAACCCGATAGTCTAGATATTATAATCAGCGCAAACAAAAAACAATTTCCTTCACTCGACGAAGAATATATCGTTAGATGGTCTAAAGAGATATTTGAAGTTAAAAATAAACACGCAAAAGATGTCGGTAGAAGAATAATTGGTAAATTCACCCAGAGTGGAAAAAATACGACCACAACCGATATTATTCACAATTAATTATAGATAATGCTGAATATAATTTTGTTATCGAAGATGCAACATCTATATGTATATTTGTCAATTTTAAAGAAGCTTTCTTGTACGATGGAACAAAATTCGGTACAATTGTTACTTACACAGATAGAGATAATCCTCAATATAGCCATCTAAGGTCTTCTATGCTGGATTATGTTTCTATTAATTTTCTATCGATGGTAACTAGATATCCTTAATTTGCGGACAGGGTAGCCACTGATTAATTTTATATAGATGTAAAGTATAAAGAAGCAGAGGCTGAATTCGGACGAGAGTTGGGGGTCATGGAGAATTAAAAAGGAAATATCGTGTGATTATTATAAATCAGCAGATGTTACAATTGAAAACAATTCCTTGAAAAAAAATCAAATATCAAAACTATCTCATGTACCTTCGATATCCGATCCAATATCTAGATATAAAACCAGATACCTAAACGCCTGTGGTCGATCAGGGAAGACGACTCGTGCGATTGAATTATTTCGAGGGAAATCAAATATGATTGTGCTAACACCCACAAACAGACTTGCAAAAGAGATGAAACAGCGGGAGATTTATGTTTGCACTTATCACAGCTTTTTCGATGGAAATCTGACGAATGGGCTCCTGAGAAATATATTCCTGAAATCATAATTTGGGGTGAGATATGCACAGTGTCATTAGATGTATTACAAAAGTTTCTCGATTGGTTATTGCTAGCGAATGCAAAAGTTATAATGTGTGGCGATCATGGTCAACCACCACCATTTGTCGGTTTGACTCCACATAATTGGTTGAAGAATTTTGTAGACTATTATGAAGAAATTGGTACTGATCACAGATCACTTGATCCAGAATTAAAAGAGTTTAAGAAACAAATAAGATTACAACCGGACAGAATCCAGGGTGAAATAGGGCGTGAAATAATTTTAGAAACCCAATTAAATGATTTTTGGGAAGCGTGGAGACAAAACCATTTGATAGTGGCAAGTATAAAGATAGTCAGAGACACACTTCAGATGAGGTTATATAAAACACACAAAGAAAAATTCGCAGCACTTTCAGTGCCGCTGTGTTATAGGCCTATGGATACACAACGACACAATAAATATTCCTGGCTTGACAGATTCATGAAAACAAGTTCTGGTGTTAAATGATATTGTGTTGGTTGATACCAGTGTTGTCGAATATGCATTGCGTGCTGAAAAATCCTCATGGAAGCTAGGATACGCAGCGAGGATACATTCTTCGCAGGTATTGACTGTATTCGATACGATTGTTTGGATCGTAGATGACCACATCGAGTGGTCAAATCTAGCTTACTTAGCAGTTTCCAGAGTACGAGGAATACATCAGCTTCGAAGAATTGTTTAGGATGATAATGACACCAGAATCAGTGATATTGTCAACTATCACATAATCAAAAAAAAAAAAAAAAAACTCGCTGGTTATACTCATCAGGACAAAAGAAATTACATAAAATTTGACATTGATGCTGAATTTATAATTACACTAAAACAACAACAGAATAATCACTGCGAGAGTTATAATTGTAGTATGCGTTGGTGTTGGTCGGATAAAATTCACGCCAATTTACCGTAGACAGAAAAGATAGCAACCTTGGTCATATCAGAGATAATGTGATGTTGTCTTGTCTTGAGTGTAACAGACGAATAGGTGCTAGTTAAGACCAAACGGTGGTAATTGAGTATCCTCAGGTATCACTTGTAATTGTTCACGCGTAAATCCCCGCTGAGGGGCAGATGAATCTAATCTATAGATTGCTGGTCTACCCGTGGATCTCGTTATGTTAAATATTTTATGTGTAGTGACACTCCAAATAGGATCAGTAGCTCTTTGTTTTACCACCATCAAGCTCTCCTGGTACATATAAATATCTAACAGTGACATTGCCGAGTATTGGTTTTTTTGGAAAATAATTTTGCCATTTTTGTACCGTTATATACTTCCTTTTAGTTGCGTTGTTAGGTTTCATATCGATATTTCGAGTACTTTCATTATTTAGCGCGGTAATTACACCCGGTAATCTCTTGACCCATTCACGAGATCCTTTATCCTGAATAAATTCCTTCGCGTATTGATATCCAAATAACAAATCAGCAAGTGTCCGATAAAATTGTTCTACCATTGCCTGATTGCGATGTAGTGCTGTATTTCCTCGTCTGATGGTGACATTATGGTGCTTCATTGTTGCTAACACTACACCCTGAAATTCCTTGCTAGGATCAACTTGTAATAGGTTTGGCCACTGTAGAGGACCTCGTCGATAAATCCTTTCAAACGCAGAAGCCATCTCAGTTGATTTGTTTAAGCGGCTCTGCTTCTTTGTATCTACTCGCAACATCAACTACAGTTAGCGCATACTTGTAAACAGCATCATGCGGCAGAAATGATATATAAGTTTGATGAACTTCATTAGGGACGGTTACATCAAAATGTGAGAAGTTAATTTGTTTAGGCGGATGTAGATAAATCTGCCATATTGCATGTTTGGATAACCAATCCTTTACTGTAGTAGTTTTCACCTTTGCGGCGCTATCGAGTGTACTGATTGATGATTTACCCCTCCAGCAACCTCTTGGGGAAAAAATAAATAGATTTCATGATGTTATAAATTACAATCACCTTGCATTAATTTACTTTTTATACGCCGATTTGTCAACCATGAAGCTAATTTTTCTTTGAAGGATTTATCAGTGATAGAATTCAATGCATGAATCAATTCCACATCTGCGATATGTCGATGTTGCAGATTACTGCTTTTATATGAGCAGGACTGGCCCTATGAATGGCGTTTATTGGGTTTTCACCGAGTCGGGGATGGTTTTTATCATCGAGTCGGATATCGAGTCCTGTTCCAGGTCCACAATAACTATACCCTTGAAGATGTTTTTCTCTCCGATATTTTGTCCATGGTGTTCCTGGTAATTTTACTAACTTGGCTGCAATATCACCTCCACTTTTTAAAAAAAATTTAGATTTTTATATACCACTTATTTCACATTTACCAGTGATAGCTTCTCTGTTATTCTTAGTTGTAGTAGGTGTTGGATTAATTGTTGGTGTACGCGTTCTACATTTCATACACTATAGATCCATAATTTATTTATAACAACATGAATGTAATTGATTTTTCGGCAACAAAACACGAGAACCAGTTAAACATCATGCAGTGCTACCAAATTAAATTCGCATGATAATAATTGGACCATCTGGAAGTGGCAAGACACAGTTATTACTTAATTTAATAACGAGATGGATGAAATGGGACAAGTTGTATTAGGTAGCCCAGAGTGTAGACGATCAGAGATGTTACGAGGTGTTAAAGGATTTTAACGAGAAAGCAAAATCGGAAATCGATGAGGATATTATGGATTTGTAACGATACATTTGCATGACCCTAGATCAGGATATCGTATCGGACTTGATATAATATTCGGTTGAAACAATTTGTCTCCACAGCGCCATCGGCGCCGGGTCAGTCTCCGTAGCGTGAGAAACCGACACTATTTCTCTGTTTTGTCTGCATACAATAGTTTCGGTTTGAAATAGTTTCGGTTTATCTGAAATAGTTTCGGTTTTTTTCTGATTGTTGTCTGAAATAGTTTCGGTCTCTTCTCTCTCCTTGCTGCGACGACAAATTTAAAACTCGAACAACACATTTAGACATATCATAACAGCTTTACCAATTATGATAACACTCAAAATCATCATCAAACTTTTGCGTTGATGCTTATGGAAAGAATAATCTACGTCATGAATTATACATACTATATATAACTAAGATGCTAGTTTTAAGTGAGTGCAAGAATTTAGAGCAAATTTTTATGTTTGATTAAAATGATATATCTGATATGCGACAAAACCAAACTTGAATTACGTTTATGCTGATGTTCTGTAGTAAATAATTGCATATATATTATCCAAAATAATTCAGAAACAAATTCAGTAGTGGTCAGGTGTATTTCAAATTAATCACATTTATCACACACCTCCACAACTGCTTTCTCATAAAATGTGCATCGTTTGTATAGTAATAACAATATTGCGTATTTATCACAAGTAAATGAACGCTCAACGACAAGAGTGGCTTTAGTATTATGCGGACTGTTCAATCTATTAAGCTTTATTGAGGAAATATTACAATGCATATGTACAGCTTTCGTAGCATGTTTGAACCTAACATTCTTGTAACAAGAGCATACATCATTATATCCCGTGTGTAAGTGATCTGATCTCAATTATTGTTTCTTAATCGAAAGTTTGTACCGCAGACAGAAAGACTGTGCATCATTCAACCCGGAAATTGCATCAAAGTTTAACTGTATAACTCAACCAGTACTTTAAATAAAACGATAGTCAACGATCAAGTTGCTATCGGAAATAAAAGTAATATACAATAAAGTAGAGTTAATAATCAAAATAGTAAGTATTAGATTAAAGTAATATCATTAATTGGCAAAATGCGCATAGCTATATTTGCTGTTTAACTAAAAGGGTTTGGACAATATTTTAGTGTCCTTTCTTTGAACAGTTGGGACCAAGAGTTGTTTTTGAATAGTTTTTGTTCCAAATATAATAACATTTACCGACCTTTACATTGAACTGCTATGTCACTCCCATTATCTGCTTTATCCTGTTGAAATACGCGGTCTCTTTAATAGGTCTTGTTGAACTTGCATATATATATATATCATGTATATATGGCATGTCTCGTTCATTATTCGATTGGTTCTGCAGAACATAGCGTTCGACAAGAAGATCCGTATTTTCCAAGATGTTTATTGATGTGAAGCCTTTCTTGGAGGGTTGAAGATCATAATTTCTGTCGCCGATTCTAATGTTTCGATTCTAGTTGATTCAAAATTATATATATATGAAGAGGATATGAGATCGTTTTGCTTCCATGATCTCTGTTTATTTCCTTAAGCAGCAATGGGAGCGAACCCACCAACTTTTTAGCGCGATCTGAGGATTCCATAATAGTAAAACATCATAGAACCCTCAGATCGCTGAAATAACGGTTTAAAAAATATTACAAAAATGCTTGAACTACACACTAGCAATGTCTCTGAAATTGATTGCAATTTTCATCGCTGAAAAAAAATATCATCGGTGGGAAATCTCAACACTGATAACAACAATTGAAAATCAAAAATTGAAAATCAAAGATTTTTAGCCAAATATCCGATCAAGTCCGATACGATATCGTGTTACAGGTTCATGTAAATTTATTGTGACAAATCCGTGCGGGGTCGACTGAGCAGCGCTAAAGAAATTTTTAAATTTATTAAAATCCATATCGGAACGCCACGTCTGCCATATATATCGTAACGTATGTGTATCAACACCGTTAAACACACATAATAAATTGCAATTATCGCGAATCACTTTTGGAATTTGTGTGTATCGCTGAGTTAAATAAAACATGTCAGCGTGTTTGTGACGACCTCGTGAAAGTATCATCGCGGGGTTTGTTTGTTTATCCAGCATGACATCGTCGTACACTATCATGTTATTTATGGATACGTCGAGGTAATCTACGTGCGGTGCTTTGGCTACATCTGTGATAAATTCAACAACATTATATCCTGCACTTTCAGACGCAGTTTCATTAAAACCTTTTAGCACTTGGTAACAATATAGATCATCTACGCTAGGCGCCACTAAATACAATTTATCACAATTGGTACATTTCATTAACAACGACAGCAACAATTGTGTTTTACCACACCCTGATGGACCTACAACACCACTGATTGAGTTTGGCAACATTGGATGATGTTTTGTGTTTTTTTTTTAACGCAGAAAAGTCAATTACTTCCATTAGATATAACGTAATATTATTATGGATCTATATTGTGTAAAATGTCGAGGACTTACTCGTACAACTGATCAAACAACAATCATTACAAAAAATAACAGATCTGCACTTGCTGGTAAGTGTGAAATATGTGGTACAAAAACATTTAGGTTTAAAAAAAAAGTCACGGAGGTGACATCGCTGGAAAATTGTCAAAACTCCAAGGACTTCCATGGGCAAAGTACCCCGGAGAAAAACATCTTCCAGGATATAACTACTGTGGACCAGGGACACGATTAGATATTCGACTCGATGACAATGATCAACCTCGACGTGGTGAATTTCCGATAAACGCTATCGATGAAGCGTGTCGAGTACATGATATAGCGTATCGAAGTAATGATTTGCAACAACGGCATCGGATTCATTCGCTAAATGCTATTCCAGGTAAATATTTTAAAGAAAAATTGGCATCATTTGCTATTAAATCTGCTATGAAAAGTAAATTATTGTTTGACGCAAGTGTATAACATGGAGAAAATTTATTATTCTCCAACAGGATATTACATGGGTAAATCCGCTATTAACAAATTAGCTAGTGCCGCTAAAGTATCGCGTGATGTCACTGCGGATTTGTTATCCCGACAAGCAATATGGCAAATTTATCTAACCGTTCCAACATCAATCAAATATGAATCGTTTGATGTTCATGTTGTAAATGAGGTTCATCAGGCTGATATATTATATTTACCGCATGATAAACAAAAACGAGTTTATATATACGCGCTAACAGTTGTTGATGCTGCCAGTAGATACAAGGAGGCGTTGCCGCTATCAACAAAATCATCATCTGAGGTCGCTGCGGCGTTTAAAAAAATTTATCAAAAAGGCCCTTTACAGTGGCCAAATTTGTTACAGGTCGAGAGTTTTACGGGGATGTATCGTCGTTAATGGCCCAGCATAACGTTGTAATTCGACGCGGACATACTGCAATTCATCGAGATCAAGCAATTGTTGAACGATTTAATAAAACCCTTACTGATAAATTATTTTATTATCAAACTGCAAAATAATTTATTCAATAAGGTATATCTCGTGAATGGGTTAAACGATTCCCCAAGGTGATTTCATCACTTAATAATCAGGTCACTTCATCGATAAATGATAAACCAACCTCCGCGATAACAAAAAAATATATACCAGGAAAAAAATCACTGCTTAGTGATACGCCATTGCCATGGAACGCTACTGTAAGATATATATATGAACCTGGTGAATTACAAGGTTGTGTTAGACGATCTACAGATACTATATGGAGTATTACCGCCCATAAAATATATTCTGCGGTATCAGCGGCACACAGACCAATGTACTATAAATTGGATCCAACTGCACCTCAGCGAAGTTTTACTCGATAACAACTGCAAGTTATTCCAGATGATATTCAATTACCACCGAAAAATCTAACATAATTGTCGGAGTGTAACTACGACTCGGTTAAGTTGATTTATTCGCCTAACTCGTGACACAGCTAAATAAATTAAATTGTCCCATTCGATGAAATCATCAATGATCCACACAACCGTATCTATGATAGTTAGCCCTTGTAAAGAATGTATCGTTGTAGAATATCCTAACCGCCATGGAGAATCAATTGCATTTATTGCGTCTTTAACCACAGATAAATCAACTTCAACTATGTCATTTAATACAAGTTCTTGTCGTTGTTGACATCCTGGTATATCCACGAGGATATTCTGTTTTCGGGTGTCACTAGGTCGACAACATAGCGGAACCGGTTCGTTAGGAAATTTACTCTCATGAAGATAAAATAATATTTTCAAAAGAATATCTCCGGTGGCTTTTCTACTAGCTACAACTATATCAGATGGTTTCCAGATGTCGAAAAATTCTTCCAATGATGTTTCAGGTATTACTTCACGTAATTGTTCAGCTGGATTTTTATTACTTGTACATCTAATTGCAGCTTTCAACGTAGTTAACAGTACATCAAGAGATCTGCATTCAATTGTCATTTCATCGTAATAATCAACTTGAAGTTTTAACCAACAATGTGAAGATATATTTTTAAATGGTGGTGGCTGTCCATCATCCCCACATAATATCACAGTGATATTTTTTTGTATTTAGCCATTCAAGAAACATTTTTATTTATTTTTTTGGTACAGTACAAATTTCATCCCACAATATCACATCGGGGATAATTTTAGTGCCCATTCGTTCAGGGGTCCATTCACCTCCACTGTATCTAAAAAAGCTATGATATGTACTTGCGGGGACTTCCTTTTCGTTAAAATCTCTAGCAAGGCGATGAGTTGGGGTTAGCGCAATTAGATTAGCTCCACGAAATAATTCTGTCACCCGTGTTGTTTTTCCGCATCCACCTGGGCCGTTCAAATATACAAGTTGGTGCCGTGCAACAACGTCGTGTATACTTGGGAATGTTGAGATTTTTTCAATTGCATTGCTGTAGTATTCTGGTAAGTCATCGATATCTGCGTGCTTGCTGTACTGGTGCAATTCGTCATGTTTAACACACCATGTTCCCCATGTTGTACCATCCCCGGGATACTTCTTGATGTGTTCGTGATATATTTATCGTAATAAAATGAGTCAGTTGCAACTCTCACTGCAATGTCAGGAAATCGATTTACCATACTGAGAAGATTTATAGTCGTATATGCGAACATAAATGATCTTAAATGGCTATATTGTGGCGTTTCATTGTTAAAATATTCTACGATTGTTCCAAATTGTTTTCCTGATGATAATTGTGCGGCAGTTTGTCGGAAAAATACCCCTTTTGATACTGCATCATCAATGACAAATTTTAATTCACCCGGATCTAACACTAATTTGGCGGTTTTACGTCTGCGAGTTTCATCCATGGCGATATCTCCTTGTGTGGATTTTCCAATAATAATCCGTGAAATCTGTTTACAATCGCTGGTTATCGCATTGCGAAGAAATTCTATATCGTATCGGGGAAATTTATCTGGTGTGGGTAGCCAAACTTCAGTTTGTTTATCGTAGCTAAATATTATTTCAGATACAGTTAAATCTGTTAATACGTCGTTATCGAGTGCCCATCTCAATAACACTGTTGGAGCCCATCTTTTTTCGTGTAGATGCCGTCCAATCCATAAATATGTTACAGGGTGTAGTCGTTCTGCAAGTTTAAACGAAACCACTTCAGCAAATCCTGTTAGGGTATAATCAGATAGCGGCCCATTAACAGCTCTTCTTACCATTCTGTGAGTTGGTAGTCCAAATTGTTTAAAATATTTATTACATTCACCTCCACCAAGAAAACTTCCTGGATAACATGCAATCATATCTACAGACATCATATCGTTGAAATCATACTGTGTGTTCCACAATCCACCGTAACCAAATTCGATACAACTTGCTCGTGAATTTTCAATAAATTTTTTCTTAGTTGGTTTCCACGAGTTTTTTTCTCTGGCAAATTGAGCCGAAATTGAAGAAATTGTAAAACTTGTTTGTGTAAGTTTTGTAATTGCCGCTGCATCACTGAGGTATTTGCTGGCAAACTCTTCCATGTTGCGTTGTAAAGATTCTTGCCGATAAATTTCTCCACCCGCGGTTACAAATTGATCATATTTGCCACCATCACTTGAAAACAACCATATGTTTACCGGGTCGGTGTAGTTGTTGTGGATTCAATCGAACTTCTCCTCGTTGCTGTAATATTTAATAATTTTATTTTCAGGGGAATCCCCTTCGTTGATCCCCCATGCATGAAAATTGTGATCAATTATCTCAATGGGGGTTCCTGCTTTACGGTAGCAACCAGAACTATAAAATATTCTCCCTGGAAGCATTTTAACAATGATGGGGATTTTTAACTTTTTTCCAAGTCGGCTACATCGTGTTTTGTTGTACCGGTGGCTTTTGTGTTAATAAATTCATTCCATGCGGCAATTTTAGTTGCTCGATTTTCAGTAAGACCTGAGCCTCTTTTTCGTGTATTAAAATGTTTTATTACTTGTTCAGCTACACAATTTAATGTTGTAGATAATTTCATTCCTGCAACATCGTTGTCGTTTGGGGTTACCACGGGAAATATCCCATATGTAATTACATTGAACGGATATGCCACATTCTACTATTGATTGTCGATACCAACTAGCGTCCCAGGTTTTGTATGTTTCGTTAAAATAATAATCCATCGTTGTATGTTACTCTTCTACGATGATCAAATATCTTCCACGTTCGTGCGTTTTGTTCAAGTAGTCGATTGACTTGTTCAGGTTGATTTAATCGTTGATAGTATTTGATCTGTTCAACAAGCATTTTTCGCTCTCGCTTGGACATTATTTTCTCAAATGTCGTATAAATGACATCTAATGTGTACTTGTTGTTTTTTGTAAAATCGATCAACGATAATATATCTGCGGCGCGTTTTAACGTTATTGTGTTATCGTTGAATTTTGTTAAAAACGGTGAATATGTATATTCTGCGCCATTTAACCAATGTTGACGTCTTGCTTCACAAATACTTCTAACGATTCTAGATTTGTACCGCGTTGGTGATATTTTTTCATCTAGGTCATATTTGACTTTTACTCGTACAGGTTTCACATCCAAATTTATCTTATAAATCTGTTTCATTTATATATTAAAGAAACAAATCTTCAATTAAAAATTTGATTGCCAATATAATATATTGATGGCACAAAATAAATGCAAATGGTTATGGATAAACGATAACGGTGTATGTTCTCGAAGATGTGTTGGGGAATATTGCGCAATGCACAATCAGCAGATTAAAAACGGTTCTCACGGAATGGTGAAGTGCATTAATTGTGGATGTGGTGTTCGAGGAAAAACTCGGCTATGTGCTGAATGCGGTGGTAAATGGTTCCGTGAATTTGTTAAATATTATCGACGCAAATATGGAATTGTATATGACGAACATGACTTTATAACCGGGAATTGCAAAAAACATCAATTAAACTCATGAATTCTGCTCAATTAATATATGGATCAAATAATGTTTGTATCTCATCCTGTTTACGTTGAATACGAGGCATCTCGTGAAGGTATTATACGACATCGGCGATTAAAGAAAAATATTGGTAACGTCGATAAATTCGGTTATATGCAAATAGATATTAGATACAACGGAAAAATGAAATCATATTTATCTTCTATATTTATTTATGAGTGTCACAACGGTTTAATTCCAACCGGTTTAGTCATAGACCATATTAACCGGAATCGACTTGACAACATATTAGAAAATCTACGTGCGGTAAATCAGCAACAAAATTGTCTCAATTCTGCACAAAAATTCAGATTACAATATCGGACAACAGTCATAGGTGTAATGGACACAACAGAGCAATATTTTCCATCGACGTTTTCTGCTGGAAAAGATTACGATATTAATCGCCGATCTATACAACATGTCGACGATGATATTTGTCTTGCCGCATACTCAAAGAGATTTCATTGTTGGGTTTCTTTTTTATATCAATAAAATATTTTCGAAAGATACGTACAATTAAACAGAAGATTTCTTATTGGTATATGAACGACGAAAATATTGCTCAGTTGGTTATCGAACTTGACAAACTTGCACCATATGTTCCTGCCGGAAACACATTTACGTCTGACTGGCTTGAACAAGAATATCTTGGTGTTACATCAATGAGAGATCAGGGGAAACCGTCTTATCGAAACGAATACAGAATAATAAAACTACTCATTGAAGAACGTACAAAGGTACTTTTTTTAAGCACCGAGACAAATTGACGTTGTTTGTTCCGGCGGGTAGAATAATTAAGTCGATTGAAGATTCTCTCAAAGAAACATACATTGAACGTCAACAAGCTAAATCTGTTAATGCCGAATTGGAGAAATGTTTGAATTCGCCGTTGTAGGTGTGATGAGTAATTGAGTAATTATGACGGTAATTATGAATAAAAGAAACGAATTGGCTGCGTATTCATGATGAGTAATTGTGACGAATAACGATCACGAATAACGATAACAAATAATTATATCAGTAGCAATAAGTGATTTTTAAGGCTCGGTGAGCTAAATCCAGCGATAAACAGAGATTAGTAATCGCTGACTATTATTTCCGAAGATATAATTACTACATAATTATCCGATATGATTATTTTGTCATTGTTACTCATCCGGGTTTACTGGAAATAATTTATACTATTTTGGCATTTTCCCCGGAATTATCGATCATAATTACTGATATAATTATTGGTAATTTTTAAATTTTGTATTTTTGTTGTTGAAAATCTTAATATATTTACATGCCGAAGAAAGCAAAATATTTATCAGATTTAGATGATAATGCTATTATTTCATTACGAGGAAAGGAGAAACAGAGTATCATCGCTAGCAAATACGGAATTGGTCTGACAAGGTTATATAAAATTTGGACAGACGCCTCTGTTAATAAGAAATTTCCTGGTGGTTTCGCTGGCTCAAAAGCTGGTAAAAAATTAACTGAAACGGCTAAACAATTACTAGATGAGACAAATCAATCTCGAGAAGAGGTTTCGAAAATCAAACAGGAATATACAAAATTGCAAGCTGAAATTGAACTTGGACATGAAAGAATTGAACAAAATTATCGAACAATGCAAACAATGTTAGGTAAATATAATTTACAGCAGCAACAACAACAACAACTGAAAGATCTTTTAAGTCACATACCGAATAATGAACAACAAATAAAAACTCTTACTGAACAACGACAACAACAACAAAAAATAATTAAGAATCTAACACAACAGATCAATGAAAACAATAGCATTATTGCGTCACAGCGGTCCAATATAGAACAATTTGAAAAAATTAATGCGGATAATGACAAGATCGAAAGAGAGCTTTCTAACATTTTAACTAAACACACCAGTGTGAATAACACCAGTGTGAATAACACCAGTGATAAAATCACCAGTGGCGAAATCATCAATGTGAAATCAGCAGTGATAAAATCACCAGTGATGAAAAGTAAACCGAAGAAAATTGTTGAACAATTAATGGCTAATGCGCTCTATTAAAAAAATACCTATTTGAATTTTTTTTTCACGATGAAAATTGCAGAGCAATTTCAATCACGGATTTTCACCAGCGAGGGTTTTCAATAGTGTATCTTTGTCTACACAGTTATGTGCGTATTGTGTTATCTGGTCATGAAAACAAGTAATTATAGCTACCCCTTTAACAGATAGCCGGCCACGTTGAAAATCTGTTAGCAAAAATGTATCGTTACCTGGTTCAGATACAATAAGGTTAAAACTCGCGATTGAGTTTTTAGAACATTCTCGTACCGCATCGTACAATTTGACTTTGTCGTGGATGGTTACAACGGCGTGGCGATTGAATATTCTTTGAATTTTCCAATTGGAAATGCTGGCATTTCTTCGATTTTACTTCAATGGTTGTTTGTAATTGTTCACCGCGAAGATCAATCAACGAAAAGTCCTGATCGGTTATTCTGAAATTTATCCGAGTGATAAAATCATTTGCAACAGCCAAATATACCAGATTGGGGGGATTCATCACGATAAGAGACCCAGGAGACAAATTTGGGGAAAATGTATACAGAATATATCCAGGAAAGGCCCGTGATGACTTTGATGCGTCCACGGAATAACTATCTAGTGTAATATCCGCGATGACATGTAATGCTATCGTCGATGTGATATTGGCAGGTTTCGGTGATCTGTGTCGGCTGGTTTTAAATGTTGAATTGTTTGATCGTAAAATTTCCTCCGCGAGGATTGATTTTAACCATAACGCATAAATTTGTGGAAAAAATTCATTAACTAAATCGTTTAATTTCCTCTTAAGATTAAGATTTTTCAACGCTGAAAATTTATAATCATGAAAATTACTATTTAGTGATAGTGAAAATATTGTTAAAAAATCTACTGTGTTGATTTTTATTGCTAAATCTACTAGCACATTGTTGGGATAATTTGCATCAGCGATAATCTGATTTAACGCGTACACGTGTGATATAATTTCACCACGAGAAATTATTAAATTGGTAGCAAGACAACGTTGAAAAGATTCTCGTAGTTGTTGTAAACGCGATTGAAATACTGTATTGAAAACACTGAATACCTTCGGTAATGCATTATACGTGATAGTGTAATTTTCAAACCGCCATGATATTGGCCCGTCTCTGTTCCATTCGGAACTCTGATCGTTTGTGATTATACGGACCTGTGCGCGCGCTGATGTAGTTTTCAACGTATGAAAAAACCCATCATCGTGATAATCTATTTGAATCGCGAGAATACCGGGATCGTCAACGAAAAAATCTGATTTTTTTAGGTTCTGCTATTCTCGGATGAATCGTCGGAATAATATCCGCCCACGATTTATATATTCGTGAGAAAAATTCAACAACAACATCGTTGAGTTTTCCTTGTAACCAGGGTACATTATACCCTGGAAGTTTAAAATTGGTAATTCCCTCAAAACGAATATTATAAACACGGAGAAATCTTGTGTGGTTTAATCAGGCGTGGATACATCAAGAATAAATTTAATTACGTTGGAATTGAATTTATCCATGTCGGCGAGAATTTGATTACACACCTCTGTGTATTTTATAACAGCGTCACGATCTGGTGGAACTTTACTAATTGCCGTTACAATGTAACCTTTAAATCGTTCAAAGTCGTTATTTATATCGGCGAACATTTTAGCGGTTTTTTGTCGGTCTGTAATAAATGTAGTAGTACCAGCGATATTGTTTCTGGATTCTACTTCTGCGACAAAATTATTTTACTGGTTCGTGTAAGTTAATCTTTCACCAAAATGTTCATTATTATATTCGTGATAGTTACGTTTCGTAGATGTATAATCGGACCGTTGTGGTTCCGGTGGTAGATCAGCGATGTCAACTACCCCAGGTGGGTTTTCAAGCCAACCTAGCACCGACCTGATACCGCTGTTATATATATCTACGGAATAGTCAGGTGAATTTATCTCGATGGACGTTGACAACAATGGTTCATGCGGGTTTATCTAGATGGGGGATTTATCTGGACCATCTTTAATTTATATTTTATTTGGTCCGGTAATAGCCTCCATTCGTTCTATAATCTCCGTGCTGATATCTTCAATATCATATGTACCCGTTGGTAACAATAATGTGTGCCATTCATCGCTGCCATCAGGACGTTTTTTATATGAAAAAAGAAAACTTTTGGTTGGGGTTTTACCATGAAATGGTTCCGCTCGAATATTTGGCCAGCTATAATAAAATCGTAGTTGTGTTAACGCGATTGAACTTGCTGGTATCGGCGCTGGAAATTCTACTGTAAATTCCGGTGATTTTGTTGTTAGCGAAATTAATATTGATTTCACCGGTGTGGTATTTGTTGCGATCTGTTGAAGTATCGGGGATGTCTCTGTCATTATTGTTATTATTGCTTTGTATTTCCAATTTCGACATCGCAGATTTATACACCGCGGTGATTGTAGAAAATTCCTCATCGGTGATAACTGCATCATCGAGACACGTTGAAATCATCGATGACAACAACGAAGATGCATCTGACACAATTGTGTATTTCGATAAATTATCCCTAAGTTTTGTTTATGAACACGATGATATCTTCGCGGTGACCGCGGTTTCGACCCCAGCCCCCAAGTGTTGTCACCGCAGATAGCACACTTGGAACTGCAACCGGGGCAATCATTGTCACCGACGATAAAATAACACCAGCTCCGGCCAATAACCCCGACACTGAATACACTGTAACGTCAATGGCGGTTATTCTTCTGCGATATTTTTTTTTATTTTCTCGTGATATTGTTGTTGAAGTGATTTTAATGATATGGCGTATTCCCGCACAGTGTCATATCTGTAACACGAGGGAAACGCTAGCGTTTCTGGCGATTCCATTATTGGAAATCTCATTGCTGAATTATTTATCGCCAGGTACATTTGCTACAAATTCTATCACTCACAGTATAGTTTTTCTAACAGTCGTATTATTGACAGCGCCTATCCGAATATATACTACATCACGAGAGGGGGCATTTAAATATTACTGTGTTTGTACCAGTTGTAAAAACAATATCGTTTATATCACGACATGATATATTAAATTGTTCGTCAGACACTATTGTAAACCGATAAATCGCATCACCGTCAACCCCGTCATTAGAAAAACGCTGGGGTAGCAGAACACTGGTGTCTTTGACCCAATCGAAAGTTCCACGGGACACTGTGTATACGATATTGAGGACACCGTCTGCCGAGTGTGAAATTTTTACTTTATTGAGTCGTTCGGGGATTTTTGAAATATCATCTTTGATAGTGTCGATTGTTGTTTTACTATCCTATTGATATTTCTGCGAAATTGGTTATAATTTTTCAAATGCTCGTCATATTCTTTATTGTATTCGTCAAATTTATCTGTGATCGTGGACATAAGTGCGCCAGGTTTGAGTTTGCCCTCATTGGAATATAACGCTATTGCGTTTTCAACGGCGTTACGTTGTCGTGTTAAAAAGTCATCCAACGACACATTGCTGGTTTGTAATTTACCGTTACGATCCCCAAATACAACTACTTCAATCGGATCTACGTCAACGAGATTTAGCGTCGTTGTGATACTATCTTGTACAGCTTTCTTCACTTCTGTGCCAGTTATCTTTGAAATAGCATCACGAATAAGTTTTTTACCATCGCGAATGTAACTTCTGGCCGCCATTGTGATGTCGATCTTCCATAAATATCTGCCATATATCTAAAACTCTTTAAGTTTTCAGATAAGTTTTCATCGTGTACTGATGAACGGCTTCATGAGGTGGTAACAAACTTGTTGACAACGCTGTTAATGCGTGTAAAACCTCTCTGCCACATATTGGAGGATCAGTTAATTTTTGTGTGGGTAACGTTGAATACCAAATTGGTGAATTGGTAGAAGTTCTAGCGTTTCTGCAAACTCTTTGAGTTTTAGACACATATTTGATAAATTCACGCGGTGGAGGTAATCCATACGAGTTAAAATAAATTACACACGACGGTGAAATCGCATAACATGTCCAATGTGTTCCAGGTTCATCGTGATTATCTAGATTAATTATTCCAGTTTCTGGGACCTTGGTTGTGCTGGTAATTGGTAATTGATCTTTCATGAATACCCCTCTGAAATGTTTTATTGGAAGTGTCGCTACAGCATCGGCGAGGTCAAAATTGGGCATTGGTGTAAACTCTCTTTGAGCTTCTACATCGTGTATCTGATTCGTCTGCTTCCGGGGAGCCTTAACCCCGTTCCCTTTTTTGTTTCTCAAATTTCCATCTGTGACTTTATCGAGAACCTTTTTTGTCCCCCAACCTGCAGCACCTGATAACGCCCCAGTTGCAAGCGCTGCAAGTGCTGGAATCAAAAACGGAAATATTCCACCGGATTTACTCATATCGAAAATTGCAGCTTTTGAAAATTTTAATTGAACTCCTTTTTATGCAGATTTAGCTTTATTGAAATGTCCTAGTTGAGTTTTTATCAACGACAATTTATGTTCCCCTGATAACATTTGTTCCGGTTTCAATGTTATTGTTGTTCCACACGATATAGAATTCTTTGATCGTAGTTTTTTTAATCTGACCAGGTGTCAATGAGACATTAACGTAATTATATGACATTATTGTAAAATGCGATCATCTAATTGTCACATTTCTACAATCATAGATTTTCCAATGGTGCGTCAATGACTCGCATTTTTCCACCGCCACCTTCTAAGATCATAGATTTATCACTAAGTAACACCGCAATAGCCCTAAATCCTCCAGCAGGAGCTTCTACACGAGCTTGAAATTTTACATCAACGACGGAGTGTTTTGATAAATCAAGATGTTGCAACGAAAAGTAATAAATTGGATACAGCGTTTGAAAATCCAACTTAGATATTTGCAAACCGGTATCTAAGTTTTGATCTCTCCCCATAAATGACCACAACCGATGATAAACTCGACCAATTTGATTTTCAGCATAGTTGAGGATAAGATTTTCAGCTGGTTCTTGCTGATTACTGACGCCACAGCGATCAAATATCATATGAGAATGTGTTTGAAGATCAGCACCTTGTGTCCGATTAAGATTTTGCAACACAACAAATACATGTCTTGGCGCTGAAACGTTTTTTGTTAGCGCGAGTTTCCAAGTAAATACACCGGAAAGTATAGATGATGTAGTAGCTGTTGTAACCTCATGCCATGCTAATAGTGACCGCCCTCCCTGATCCATAAACGACAACAACTTCGCTTCAACGGTCAACGACGGAGTCATAATTGACATCCACAGTGATAGTTTTGTTAATTGTACAGCTCCATTTTCACCACCAGCAGCACGCCACAACGCAAGATCGTCGTTGCCATTTCGCTGCAACACATCTGTGTGACTGGCACCAAATATAACTTTTCTGTTATCTCTACATAATTCAAATATATGTGACAACGGAATTGTACACGAAAATTTACCGTCCGCATTTAACATCTTTTTTCGCGCTAAAAATCCAGAGTTGTAATTGGGATTACCACCAAAAACAACTTCAATATCAGCGTCATCAGCAGCGGCTGAAACCTTTTTTGGCCTTCGCAACGTAAACGGATGAAAATCTGCGAAATCAGTTTGATCCTTTGCAAACATCATTGAATGACCTGCCGACTTAATAAAATCATCAGAATATCTAGCTAATCCAACAATGATACTAGCAACATCAACATTGTTGTCAATGGGCTCAATTTTAGTGGTAACAATTATATACTGCGCGGAGCTAAATAACGCCATTATACCGTTGTTAACAAATCCGATCGCAGTGGTACCCAAATTAGCATAAGCGTTACCATTAGGCTGTGTTATTCTAACCTCAACTTCAATAAATGCCTCGCATGGAAGAAAATACTTGGATGTATCATCAAATCTAAGTTCAATACGCGATCGTATATTTGGGTCAATTGCGGTGTATGAAAAATATTGATAATCCCGAACAGAATCATTTTTCTGCACAACGGCATCTACATCAAAAGCGTCGTCAATCTCGTATTTAAACATTATATTGATGTTGTTGATCTAAAATGATAACTTTAGACCCGAACCAGTAAATGTTTCTAATTTTTTTGCTGCTATTTTGTTGATTTCGTTAGCAGTCTTCGCTGGCATATCCACCGTTGATGGCAATTTAACAGATTTATCCGGTTTTTTTTACGTATCAGCGACACAATCTTTTCTTTTGCAGCGTTCAATGCACTTGTTGCAGCCTCAACCGCAGCAGACTTACCAATAACCCCAATAGCCTTTGAAGCTATTTCTTTTACAATCGGGAGACTTACCAATAACCCCAATAGCCTTTGAAGCTATTTCTTTTACAATCGGGAGTATTTTTGGGGCAATTCTTGTAAACAATCCTGTAACAACATCACCAAAACCATCCCCGTATGTTAATTTGTATACAGGTAATCGTGAACCTACAACGTGAACAGGCCTAGCCCGATTTATACTGCGAGTTATTATCATGATATAGAAATACTAGCGTTTCCAAATGATGGTCGGCGATTAATCGCTATAAAAGTCATCAACAGGTTCATTAACGAAACTACGATACGTTGGCATATCCATAACGTATCCACGAAAAAACCGTTGGCAAATTTCAGTTGCCTCGTTAATTAATTCAGGAGAATTATTTCCAGCTCGCTTCCCCCCGATGAGAATTTCCAACAGTAATATATCATCGAATACACTTCTTGAACATGGCAGCATTTCCAACGCTAGCGTCTTTCCACCGTGGTATCCAGGACCTATTTTTTCCAACGATGTAGATAAATCAGCCTTGGCCGCTACTTTCGAAATAGGATCACTTGTAGAAGTTATTTGACTGAACAAATATGATAGAGGTTGTATACTTTGTTTTGTTACTACTTGCCAAAGTTTACTAAAACCTGTATCACCACGTGGCAGTGTAGACTTACCCATCCTCGCTAAATATATTTTTTTTGCAAAAGTTTCTTTATCATCAATAGCATCTTCATACCCCTTTGACATAAGTAATTTTCTACCACTGTATGAGTTATTGATTCAGCAAAATAGTTATCATCTTGATATTCCTGTTCTAGCACAGTAGTTATCATCTCGGGTTTAAATATCACAGCCGGATCAAGATTCCTTCGTGTGCGGGATGATAACGGCGATTTAACATCACTGACATCTATTTCACCAAATTGTCTTACAGTTTCTTGTTGTTGTTGTTGTTGTTCAGTAAGAGTTTTTAAAGATTTTTTAACCTGTTTAGCCCGCGCTGCTACTTTGGTGATATCTTTAGCAATTGCTGAAGTATCTGTACCAACCCGCTCAGTTGCAGTAGTAATCGGTTTAAATAACCGCTCAGTGTCAGCAGCAAATTCAACACGTTGTTGTTGTTGAGCTTGTAAATTATCCCTAAATGCGTCCCTCATTGGAAGAAATTTCTTAATTGCAGCTAATCGTTCTCTTGATAATCTCGTTATTTGAGCTTCTCCGATATTTGACATGTATTTAAATCTTTGATTTTCAATTGTTGTTATCGGTGTTGAGATTTCCCACCGATGATATTTTTTTTTCAGCGATTAAAATTGCAATCAATATCAGAGACTTTGCTAGTGTGTAGTTCAAGCATTTTTGTAATATTTGTTTTAACCGTTATTTCAGCGATCTGAGGGTTCCATGATGTTTTACCCTTGTGGAATCCTCAGATCGCGCTAAAAAGTTGATGGGTTCGCTCCCATTGCTGCTCCTTATTCATTTAACTTGTCATTTGGTGGTAGTCAAAATTGTTTCATCACATATAGTTAGACTACTTGATACCTCTTTTGTACAATGGCCGTAAATTAGGAAATGGAATATAATACGCATATCCATTGTGTGGAGTACACAAGGAATGGATTTCATATGTTCAAAGTGCAAATTTTCACATATTTGTATGATGCAAACACGAGTGAAGCTGAAATATATATGTCTATGAAACAGTAATTAGCCTAAATATCAGTTATATATTAAAACTTTAACATAACGGACCACAGGATTTGAAGAAGTGACAAGTCTATAGCATAATTATTCTTGGTTGCAAGACCAATTTATATCTTCACTTTCCAAATTTTGAAGAAGTTATGTCCATAGTAAGGGGAAGAATTATGGTTCCAGTATGTTAATAAATCATACATCAAATTTACCATCGTCGTCTAAAGTCTTCAAGAAAATATGCTTCTAACCTTGTTTCCTCATACGTGTATGATAAACGTTTTCGACAATAATTTGTCCCGCAGGAGGGTATAACTCAATTGTGTGGAACTAGCATATCAAAAGCCATTGATAAATAGTGTCTAGCAGAAGCGGATTATATAAATATATATACCATCAACATACATACATTTCATTATATTATATCTATGAACTCATTTTGACAAAGAAATATGTCATGTTAATTAGTTGCAAGAGTGTCCGACGTAAGTTTCAAATAAAGCTATGGTCATTTTCGAACGCAGAGACAGTAAAAGTTGAAACGCCAGTGTTGCTCTATCTCGGACTACGTTTTATAGGCTAGTTTTATTCTCATATATGAATAAATAAACTTGTGTATGTTTATGATTACAAATCGTAAGCTAAATTCATTGTGTACGCTCCACGTATTCTGCCGTTAATTATATCATATAAAAAGTACGTCATAAAGCTACTATACTGTGCAATTTATATGAATATAAGATAAAATGTATAACAAAAATGAATGTGTCTGTTTTACAATCGTAATTGTAAGCAGATATGGCAACGTTTTCGTACACATAAACAATCCTAACAAATATTAATTTAATTTTCTATGTAATCTCAGATAACAGATCATATGAACATATTATATGACGTCTTATATATTATTTCAAAATCAGCAACCATTTAGTCAGCGGCGTCGCTAGGGTTGGTGTCACCTAGTGCGGTAAACTCATGGTGTCACACCTTCAGACTTCCACCATGGAGCACCAGACGCTCTGCAGACTGCATGGTGGCACCCTGTGCCTGCTAGTCATGTATTTAACTATGATCGGTTATCCGCTCATGAAATTCGACTAGACCGAGCAGTGTGTGCTCTGTAAAATATGCAGTTTTTTATTTTGGTGTCACCCCTCTGAGATGGTGTCACCCGGTGCGGTCCGCACCCCACGCACCCGCCTAGCGACGCCACTGCATTTAGCATATATATATATATATATATATATATATATATATATATATATATATATATATATATATATATATATATATATATATATATATATAGAGAGAGAGAGAGAGAGAGAGAGAGAATAATTAATACCTAATTGGCTGGAGACAGCATCATTATTTTATGTTTGATATGACAGTACTATACTTGGTATGAGGATGTCACACTAACCATTTGTCCTTTTGACACATCTTGCAGCCATGAATGCCCCATTTTCCTTGAAATGATAGCTAGCCATATCCTGTTTTAATAAAATCTAATTATATAAGTCAGTAGTTAAGTATAAAGGTAATTAGTAGTTTGACATTCATTACCTATTTTACTGATTACTTAGTGCAGTGATGCCCAAACTGCGGATCGCGCGCTGATTTTAAACAAATATTAACTGATAACAGAGAATTAAAAAGATAGATATTAAAAACAGAAATTATAAATGAAGACGGTGTAGATAATGAAAGAATTAATGAATGTGGGTCCAATATTTTGTTTATTCACACAACCAGACGGAATAAGTAAACAAATACAGAGTTAACTCAGCTACACATGAACCTGTTAAACTGAAGAAGGTGGTATTCAAAAGCATTGTACTACATAATGCCTTGTTAGTTGAATAACGTAGACATTATCATGGATAAGTCATTTACAGTTTTTATATCTTTAATAATTATTAAATCATGTACATCAGTTGTTAAGTATAGGTGCGAGTAGTATTTTTACATTGATTACTTATTACTGGTTGTTTACTGCAGTGCTGTCCAGCCTGCGGCCAGGGGACTTATATTAAATATATATTGACTGATAACAGAGAATGTGAATGATACCTATATTCATGAGAAAGAATTAAAGATTAGAAATGTAGACGGTGTAGAGAATGAAAACATTAATGAGTGCGAATCCAATATAGTGTTTATGCACACAACCAGAGAGAATAAGAATAAACACAATTAACGCAGCTACACATGAACATATTAAAACCGAAGGAGTGGTATTAAAAGGCATTCTCTTACATACGGACTTGATAGTTAGATCAATGAAAAATTTATGATCGATAAGTCATTTACAGTTTTGTTTCTTTATTAATTACAACATACACAAAATAAAATCAAAACAATAAATTATAGTAAGATAACCACTGGATTTTGTGATAGATCGTTGCTACGTAAAGTCATTGGTCTGGTGCTTTGTATATTCAAGCAAAATATCCTTGACACGGACATATATTTAATTTCAGAACACATATATTAATTGTGCTGAATTCAAATGTCTCTGATATAATTAAATCAACATATTTCACTCACTGCTGCAATACCATAATATAAAACGAGTTTTACTGAGGTGTAACAACGAATAACTGCAAAGCATGGTAATATATTCATTGCTGACACCCGATAATTGAAATAAAACAAAAACATTAACTAACAAACACAAACAACACAGTCAACTCTTAATTTAACATTACAGAGTACACAACCAGGTATAATTCACAATCGGTATGACCCCAGTGCCACAGTACTATATATGGATCTAATAAATATGATTCAGGGTACAAGCAATATAGCCATGGACAGTATCAGAAAATAGATCAGAAAGGGTGCAATGCAATGGCCTAGGCACTTATGTCCACAAACAAGCAGACATTAACAGCATCCAAATCTCTACATTTTACTAATGAAATTTATCGAAATCACATGCTGTCTACATCGCCCATATGTCAGAAAAGCGACCACAAAAGGAGATCACATAAACACCGAAATAGCGGACAATAAATGTGTCAAAGATGAAACGGGGCTTCGAGACAATCGCACACAGAATCGAGAAAGTTTGCAGTCGATTCTAATCTGCAGCTACATACCTTGGAACAGAAGCTACGTATAGAGGCGGTGAACGAGTAGTGAAAATATCGAAACTACTGCGTGTCCTTTATTTATGAAGCTATCCAAGGCAGTGTTTCCTAACAATTATGCAACACAGTATCGAACGTATGCACACGAGATATATATATAAACTCAAACGCAAATTGAAAAGAAAGAAGAAGAACTATTATACTATAGAAAGTCAAACACTATTGGAGTCAACAAAACATGACACGAATACTGAGATAATGAAGCAAGAGAACATATATAACACGCTGATAAAACGCTGCTAATTGCGAATTAAGTTCAAATATTAAAACAAGCAACTAATGCCAATCACCATACAAACTTGAGGATATTTGTTTCTTGGAAGTCACTATGACGGAAAACGGAATCGGGAGGAAGATAATGAAAACCTACCAAAGCGGCAAAGTATAAAGGGGAATGTGAGTTGTTTACCTGAAAATCTTTGAATGCAAGCTGTCGCCAATCTACAACTTTATACAAAACGTAACTAATACAAGATCTGTAAAGTGTTTATTATCAAGTACCGTAACATGCTCGTAAGTAATATGCATACATATATTGAATCTCAAGTTAAACTAATCAATCAACTAAACTTCCAAAAATAAACCTAAACCAGATTCCTAAAACAACATTAAATGTAATTTTAGAGTTCAGAATGAATGAAAGTCTCTAATCAACCTGCACATATATAATCTATAAATCAAAATTAAAAATTCTTTTAGTATTGAAAACGTTATGTGAGTTAAATTTTTGAACAAATAAATAAATATCCACAATACTAAAAATATAAAGTATGTCGGTACTTTCAAATTTATTTGAGGATTCACTTCAAAATGTCTAAGCAGCCACAAATTATGGCATTAACATGGTTTGTGTTCATCAAAAAAAATTCCTATCATTCCTTACCTCCTTTCGCACTTTAACCGTCTTTTCCAGAATGGGTTGGCCGTCATTTAAACATCCCACAATATATATGTCAGCATTAGGATCCTCATCATCATAATTCCTTTTCAAGTTTAAAGATAGTGTATATGACCTTCGTTTGAGGAGAAAGGACAACTTCTCAGGAAGGCCCGGGTCATTGAGTGATCGCTTTTCTCTCTGAAGTCGTGTGGTGACATCTTTCAGCCAAACTGTTTCCGAGTCTGTAGCTGCTGTCAAAATGGAGATAAAAGTTTAAAATCAACGAAACATATATATATATATATATATATATATATATGTATGTATGTATGTGTGTGTGTGTTTGTGTGTGTGTGGGTATATGCGGTTGGTGGTCTGCTATAGGTCTCCTATATCTCCGATTTAAATACGTAGTTCATGAGACAGCGAGCGAGAATACTTACAGTAAAGATAGTAGAGCGGTAAACAAAGACCGTGATGACGAACTAGTGTCATTAGATAAAGATAAGTCTTTGTTTCCATGTAATTTATTATAAGGATTGGAATAAATCAAACAAATAACTTGGCACGATTACAAAAATGAATCACTGTCATATCCCATATTTTACTGATAAATATACAGAAGCATCAGGCATTCGTAACATACATTTAATAAAGACGAGATTGTGTGATTGTAATATTATTTTTTAACATAGCCTGAACATTATTTCAGTAATTTCGGAATGTCTGCATCGTCGTAGTGTATAGCAATGTCTAGCACTGAACCATCCGGCTGCATTCATGTAGCATTATGTGGCACCCAGCCGAATGATCCGGACTCCAGAACGACAAGTCATAACACTAACTTCTTAATGTTGAGCACCAAGAGAGGCAGATGTGAGCACAATTTGTATATTGCTTTGGTATTACTCGGTTTGAACACGTATCCTCACACATCCAATAAGGACGCTCAAATCAATCGGGCCGCCGAAGCGATCATGTGCCGAGATAATACTGAATTACAATTTGGTCACATTAATGATTTTTATGATAAGATAAAGGGTAGATTGAGCACACGTAGAAATACATTTTATGTAATATGTTTAACTCTAATATTTCGTTTTTCATACCCGCCATTCCAAATACACCTAAAATTGGTTCTCAATGTTTCTAAGGTTTTGGTGCGGATGCACATAAAAACTATGATCAGTTTCATGATCAATTACAGGAGATTACCAAGCTTGTCTCGTTCAATGACTCTATGATTTATTATCCATCTTGGCGATACGGTTTGCTCAAAAGCAGAAAACAAAGGTATTTTTTGAATTCCACACAAAAGTATAAATTATATAAAAGGAATAACGTATCAATAGAATATTTGTGGCTTTAGACTAAAAAGTATATATATATATATATATATATATATATATATATATATATATATATATATATATATATATATATATATATATATATATATATATATACAGAGAGAGAGAGACATAGCAAGATAAAGAAAGCTGTTAGATGCAGCTGCAAGTTATTCATCTTCTATTTAAATTTTTTAAAAAATACCTTCAAAACACGTAATATTATGAATGTCTCAAGACAACGCCCTGTTAGTATTATTTTATGCAATTGAATTAGTGAAAGTTTTAACAGCTTTAACATTGCTTTTACCATAGCCACATCTGATCTTAAGGTTGCTTAGACATTTTGTACTTAGCGATCTCGACACATACTGGAGACTGACTAAGACCGTAAACGTTGACCCGCTTTTATACTATTATTATTAATGTTAGTATTGAACAAGCAGACAATTGCGCTTGCGATCATCGGGCAAGAAGGAAGTACTGACCAATGGAAAAAGCATCAAACATTTTATCCTGAATGGGACGTAATAGCATTGATATGAAGTCCCAAGAACACGAGGCACGCTAAATTAATTAGTTATACAGATTATCACAAGAATGGTTCTACATAAAATGCATCTACTGTTTGGGATATTTAAGATCTATTTTTCTGCAAAACGTCTGACAGGAGAATTGTTTGCAAACGTCTATAATCAACTGATATGGAACGACAATTTTGAAGAAAACTGGCGAAAATTATTGTTCATTTTCTTTACTAAATGCGGTGTTGGTCAGATATATAATACATAAATAAGGAAGGGGTGGGGGTGGCATATTTATCTTTATTAAATGTCTTCTAGATCTGAGTATGGCCCGAAAATGGCTCTTCAACTACCTATCTCTTTGTTGCTCCGATCATGCACTCGTAGGGATACACGATTTAGCTCATAAAGAGATAATTATTGGTGTTATGATATCATCTAGTTATGTTTACGTATTCAACGGCTATATTGCAGATTAACTCATCATTTGACCAATTAAGAAAATGTGTTGAATAACTAAACAGTCAGTGTCAAAGCCTAAACTCCGTGTTCTGTTCAATTTGTTTTTGAATAACACGTACTAACGCCTTGATGCTGATCCAATAGCTTGCAATGTTAAATTACCATAATTTCCACGCAGCTTACGAAGCAGTTTATAAATTATTGATTTTTGGAGTACAATGGTTATTGCAAATAACACGGAGATTGGAAAATTCAATTCCATGAAACGCTTATTCAAAGAGCATACAAATGTTATCGGCTGCTGAAAAATACTTACTGCTGCATTCATTTGGCTGTATCATCACAAGTTTGAAGCAAAGCCACATCAGATTCCTTATAAAAATTTATTGGTGGGGCTTTGAACGGTCGATATACGAAACTTTCAACTTGGCTTGTATTGTCGTAACCGTATGCATTTTTTAAACTGGGTGAGAAATTATTTTCCACTGTGGTTTTTTCCAGCTCCTACACAGCAAAATTTGTGTTCATTAGGTAGCTTTTGTGTGCTAATACAGGGATATATCTTGCAATGATATGTGTTCTGTCCTTTACAAAGGACGCTTTATACATACAAGGTACTCTAACAAGTCTGAACAAATCGTATCCCTCAGCAAACACGAATCCATCTGATAAACCTAATTCACGATAATTTGAACATGATCTTTATCATCCTTTCAGTACTATGACATAAATTACATTGTAACAACATATGTATCATATGTAACAAATGTGTGCTCGCTTTATTCATATATTACATTAACGTTTGCGTCGGATAAACTCTTGTAATAAAGGTGCTGACTCGAAATAATGATGTTTCAAACGATTTACCTTTGAGGCAGTACTTGGCTGAAAGTAACAAATTTCGTGTCAATTATCACAGACACACGCACACTCAAACGAGGACGCTCGACAAGTGTTGTCAGATGTGTTATCAAATATGACGCTGAGCAAAAACAGATATTGTTCTTAATTGAGATTTAGATGCAACATAATCAAAACCGATCAGAAAAGGATGGTTTTTAAATTATAATCGCTTGTATCTATATCGTGCCAACAATTCGGCGTCGTTACAAAGTTACGAAGGGGATAAATGAAGTGACCGATTATACAGACTTTGGAAACAATAAACCAAAACAAGATCTTAATTGAATCTTAGGTTTTCCAGATGGATTCGTGTTTGCTGAGGGATACGATTTGTGGGTTTTGACATTTGTTACCTCGTCCATGGTAAACTGTGCCTTTACTAGGAGTATGAAGCTATTTTCCAATGTGCTTCAGAATGAAGATAGAGCATAAGGAGAACTGCAACATTTGCAATGGCGATACAGCATAAATGAGTACTTCTAATCGTTCGCATTGAACACTATTGTCTCATACTTGATGGTTGATACAAAACAATATACACCACTTCGACGTACCTGATGCAGACGGCACAAAATAGTTAATATTCCTATGTGTAGAATGTCAACTATACATCATACCCATCATTATCTGGTGTATTATGGTGCATGTACGCCATGCCTGATGCAACAATCGTTCTAACTGAACAAACAACTTAATAGTTACCTGAGTTTGATAAAATAAATAGTTATACAACACAAATCCTCTTACATTGGCTCTCAAGAAGATAATTGCCGGCATTTAACATCTGATAAAGTTTCCAAGAGACAGACAGACAGACAGAGAGACAAAGAGGCAGGTAGACAGACAGACACAAACAGAGACAGAGACAGAGAGACAGACAAAGAGAGAGATGAGAAAGAGAGAACACAAACTTGAAACGAATAATGTGATTTTAGCAGTAATTTTATTGAGGTAAACATCAATGCACTACTGCAGCCCTTTATCTCAGTGTGTGTTTCGAATTCAGATATATTGAAACAACCAGACCGCATATATTATAGGACGAAAAACCTATAGTTTAATAGTGTTTTTAATTTAGTTTTACCTAATGTATTGCGCTTAAATCATTCATAAATAATGCGAAGGCCGGCAACTCCTTCTGTAATCCATATACGACAACACTTTACGTATTAGACGATTTATCGCGTGACCAATAGTCTGTGATATCAACAATTATCCCTATTAGACAAAACTAAAAGCCACGTCAGTCACCATATCGCCATTTCAACCTTGAAAAAGAAATCCGTACTGAAAATACAAACATCACTGAACTGTCACGAAAACAATGATTTCCACAAACTAAACATTCTTCACTGAATTATCTATATAAGCTTAAGTGTACGATATTAGCAGTCATGTAGCTTAGAATTAGCCCCTGACCTACAAACATTCCACCTCATAATATAATTGTATCACTTTGTCTGTCTGAAAATAAGCATTAACAGTCCATAACACCGAATTATTTTATTTAATATACTCAGCTCACTGAATAAACAAGTTCTTAATATTTAGTGGTCATTCACAGGTGCAACTTGGCCAACTCAAAGGTAGTGTGTGTTTATATAATACAATAGGATCATTATCATAATATTTTTCCAAAACAAACGTCTGTTCAATGTTGAAATAATATATATTGAATCTATTTGTACTTAAAAAGAGTAGCACTAACATCTGCCGATGTCGGCACTCAGCATTATGAGCTTAGTGTTGGGACTGTCTGCCTGTTGATAATAAAATCAGACAAAGGTGGGGCATCTAGCAACCTTTATGCGTCATAATTCCCCAATGTTAGACATCACTATAAACTGATGCACTATAGACATCCTAGTGATATTATTGAAAATTATGTAAAGCTACGCTAGGAATCAAAATCACATACACATATACAGACACACGCATACACACAGATTCCAATAAAACACATCATTCAGTATAACACAATACATGAAATCGTGTTAATGAGCATCTCGTCTTTAAAATACAAGCGACACTGACAATGTTCTCACGAACTCTGAAATTCCAAAAAGCTATATTACCTCAACCAATAATCTGCGTAAAACGCTGCCCCCATGGAATGGATGAGTTCTAATGGTAACATTGTAAACTTGAGCTACAAACGTAATATTACCTCTATTTTCTGTTTAAGAGGAATCTTATCTTTACTTACACAATTATCTTTCTTAGTTATGTTCAGCGGATTGGAAAACAAGTACTTTCTAGAAATGCAATTATCAAGCTACCGATTATTTGTTGACATTGGGCGATAAGTTTAGGAGAAGGAGCATTGCAAAATAGGGCCACCGCTGTTGCATGTAAATGTTTACTTTGGCAATGAAATCAACTTGGTTTAGTTGCAACAATATTTGAGGTTCAAAAGAATGAACTTTATATATTTCAATTTACAATAAGTATTAAGTGTTTTTTCCTGACATGTCGACATATACATCTTCATAGCCGACAATTATTTCTATATAACTATTTGCTTTTAGCTTCGAATTTCATGTTCATGAGAGAACATACCTATTTTCATCGAAAACGATTTCATATGTTGCAGTCTATATGTTAGGGTGTATAGTGTATTATACAATTTCAGCCTCATGAATATATGTAAATATTTTCATCCGATACCATTTCAGATAATGTCATGAAAGGTAGAATCATAGATTAAAAAAATCCTTTCATTAAAAGTAATTAAAGTTGCAGAGCATTACTCAATATGCTTTAAATGGATTTCAAAAAATGTTTGGGTAAACAAAACGTAATACGTGTTCGGAACACGCTAGCCATAAATTACATAATTAAGGTCCGACTAGACGAAGATATAAGCTCTCTTGACATCGTTAAGTCACTCAGTAACTCCATAAGCGGCAGCTCGTCTAGTGTTAACGATGATGAGCAATATATATATATATGTATTCTGCTTCACAGCATATTTTCCAATCGGTACGTATAAATCTCTCCCTGTCCCTGCCTGTCTGTCTCTGTATATCAGTCTGTCTCTGACTCCGTCTCTGTCTCTTTCTGTCTCTGCCTCTGTCTCTCTCTCTCTCTCTCTCTCTCTCTCTCTATATATATATATATATATATATATATATATATATATATATATATATATATACACCAATCTTTCTGTCTTCCTCTCCGTTTGCATCTCTATCTGTTCCTGACCTTGTATATATATATATATATATATATATATATATATATATATATATATATATATATATATATAGACACAAAATGTATTCGATCTTTATTCCTTGCCTTTCTTTTGAAATATCATTTTTAGGAACGAAAACAGCTATTTAAAGGTCACAAATGAAATTGACAATGATTGGAAGTTAAGAAAAAACTATCCTGTGCAATGTTTTTGCCCGCGCTTGTTAAAATTGCTGTAGAAGGGTTACATTTAATAATTGTTAGCTATTTTCAATTTAATTATTACACAAAATTACAAAATGTGACACAATTGTATGCATCTCAACAATCTTACTCAACATGGGAAGCCACTGAATCATATATAAGACAAGCTTTTGAAATGAGCGATACGATATAAATTGTTTACAAATCTCGCAATTTGCGTGAGTCAGAATATTTAATGACATATTATCAATTGGAATTTTATTTTTATATCTCTAATGCAGAATACATTCTTCTTATTGATCATATATATTTGTTTACGTCCTAACTGACGTTTGTTTGTTCGTTGATTTTAAACGTTTATCTCCATTGTGTCAGCAACCACTGAAACGGTCTGGCTGAAAACTGTAAACACACGACTTCAGAGAGACAAGAGATCACTCGATGACCCTGACCTTCCTGATAAGATGTCCTTTCTCCTCAAACGCAATTCTGATACTCTGACTTTAAACTTAAAGAGGAATTATCATGTTGATCCTAATGCTGACATATATACTGTGAGAAATTTAAATGACGGCCGATCCATTCTGGAAAAGACGGTTGATGTGGGAAAGGAGGTAAGCGTTCAAAGGATTTCTTTAATATGAGCACAACCCTTGTTAATGTCAATATGTGTCTCGTTAGAAATTTATAGGTGAGCCCTTCAATAAATTATATTTGTAGAATTATGGATATGTATTTATATGTTTCAAGGTGAACTCACATAACCTTTTCAATACCATAGCGATTTTGATTTTTGATTTTTGGAGTAGTTTGGTGCAGTTAAATGGAGACTGACATTTCTGTTTGAACTATAAAATTACATTTAATGTTTAAAGAATCTGAATTAGGTTAATTGTTGTGCGTTACGTTGGTTAATAAGTTTCACTTGAGATTCAATATATGTATGTACGTTGTAGATTGCATACAGTTTTTCTACAAAGATTTTCAGGTCAATTACTAACATTAGGTAGGTGTTCGTTATTTTCTTCCCGATCGATTCCGTTTCTAATAATAGTAACTCCTAATTAATAAATATCCTCATCTTTGTATCATAATAGCATACCTTCATTTTGAATGCGCAGTTTTTATCAGATGGTAATGTATGTTCTCTTCCTTCATTATCTTAGAAATCTTGTCATAACATGTAGACTCCATTATTCTTTGACGTTCTTAATTGTAATAGTTCTTCTTCCGTTTTTTCCATTTTGCTTTTGAGTGTCAATATATGTCGAATGCGTGTGTTCTATGCTACGTGGCATAATTGTTAGGAAACATTGCTTTGGTTAGCTTTATAAATAGAGTGCACGCAATAATTTTGAATTTTCACTGCTCGTTCACTGCTTCTACACGTAGCTTCCTTTCCAAGGTATGTAGCTGAAGATTAGAATCGACTGCAAACTTATCCGATTCTGTGTGCGATCGTCTCGAAGTCCCGAGTCGATGGTGTTTCATTGATAACTTTTTGGAATAATTGACACCTTTCTTGGGACCACACTGAGATCTCTTTCGCTATTTCGATGCTTATGTGATCTCCATTTGTGGTCGCTCTTATGAAATCTGGGCTATGTGGACTGCATATGATTATTATGGATTTCATTAGTAACATATGGCTTTTTGGATGCGTTGAATGTTTGCTTGAATGTAGACATATGTGCTTAGACCCATGCATTGTACCCTTTTCCCGGTCAGTTTCCTCTTACTGTCCATGACCATGTTATATGTACCTTTACTCATATTTATCAGATGCTTATATAGTACACTGGCAACTAGATAATACAGATTGTGCATTGTATCTGGTTGTACATACTGTCTTGTTTAATTAGAGTCAACTGTCTTGTTTGTGTTTGTTCCTAAATGTGTTTGCTTTATTTTAATCATCGGGTGTCAGTAATCAATATATTAACACACTTTGCAGTTATTCGTTGTTGAACCACATTAATGCTCATTTACTATTCTGGTCATTGCAGGAGGGAACTATGTTGATTTAATAATATCAGAATCATTTGAATTAACCACCATTTATATACGTGTGCTCTGAAATTAAATATATAATGAGTTGGAAATATATGTCAGTGTCGAGGATTCTTTGCTTGAATATATCAAGCATCAGACCAATGATTTCATTTTGCAACTGATATCCCATAAAAATCCGTGGTTCTCGTATTATAACGTCTGTTGTTGATTTTATTTATTTGTATGTTGTGCGCTCGATAATTATTAAAGAAACAAAACTATAAATGAATTATCTATGACACATTTTTCATTTATCTAACTATAAGGTCATATTTTATCACAATGCTTTTGAATATCACTTTCTTCAATGGTAATATTTTGATGTAGCTTCATTAATTGTTTTTCCTTCTGGTTGTGTGAATATCTTGCACTCGGGTTCATTAATGTTTTCAATATCTATATTGCCTTCATTTCTAATCTCTGTTTTTTCATAAATATAGTGAACGTTCATATCCTTTGTTATCAGTTATTATATATTTAATGTAAGTCCGCGGGACGCAGGATAGACAGCACTGCAGTAAATAAGCAATACTAAGTAATCAATGTCAAATTAAACAACTTACCCTATACTTAACTATTGACTTACCTGCCCAAATAATTATTACAGAACAATACTGTAAATTTCGTATAGATCAGAATGTTTACGTTTTCCATCTTACAGGTCATTATGTAGGACAGTGCTTTTTAATACACCTTTCTTCAGTCTAATATCTTCATGTTTAGCTGCGTTAACTGTGTGTTTGTATTCATATTCCGTCTGGTTGAGTAAATAAAAAATATATTGGACCTGCACTCATTGCATTTTTCATTATTCAAGACGGTATGTCTTCATATATAATTTATGTTTTCAACATCTATCTTCTGATTTCTCTGTTATCAGTCAATATCTTTCTAAAATCAGCACGTACTGCACGATGGACATAACTGTGTCAAGTAATTAGTAATACGTTATCAATGTCAAATTGTACATCTTGCCACTATATATATATATATATATATATATATATATATATATATATATATATATATATATATATATAAAGACTGAATTGCCCAAATAAGTAATATAGGTACAAAAAATACAGACATGTCAACATTATTATTTCCACAAGCATCTGCATGTTTAAATGCCTACCTACTTCTCTACACAAATTGGAATCTAATAATTAGTTTTTATTTCAACAGGATATAGCTTACTACCAAGACAGGGAAAATGGGGCATTCATGGCTGCAAGATGTGTCAAAAGGTCAAATGGGCATTGTGACATACTCATAGCAAGTATAGTACTATCATATCAAATATAAAGTAATTTTGTTGTCTCAAGCCAATTACGTTTGACTTTCAATAGTGCTCGACAGCTTACACAAGTATGTACGTAAGCATGGGAACAGCTGTTCACGCTTTAAAAATGATTAAAGCGCACGTCAAATTCTTGGCTGTACAGTAGAGTGTATGTACATAACCAGTCATGAACTGGAAATTATATAAAGGTGAATATATCATTGGTATCTAAAAAATGACATCTTGCCTATCTTTATCGTCATAGTTGAAATTGACATGAAATGAAAGATAATAACCAGTTATTTATATTTTACCGGTACAACAGGATTCATTTTCGTGTTATCTATCTATCTATCTATCTATCTATCTATCTATCTATCTATCTATCTATCTATCTATCTATCTATCTATCTATCTATCTATCTATCTATCTATCTGTCCATCCATCCCTCCTTCCATCCATCCATCCATCCATCCATCCATCCATCCATCCATCCATCTACCTATCTATCTGTCTATCTATCTATCTATCTATATATCTATCTCTATCTATCTATCTATCTATCTATCTATCTATCTATCTATCTATCTATATATATATATATATATATATATATATATATATATATATATATATATAATTTTGAATCAAATAGAACGGACACATTAAAATCGGCGACAGAAACTATGATCTTCAACCTTCCAAGGATGACTTCGCATCAAGGAACGTCTTGGAAAATCCGGATCTTGTTGCAAAACGTTATGTTCTGCAGGACCAATCAACTATCGAAAGAGACATACCATATATACAGCAGCTATCAAATATCGAAATATTTATGCCAGTTCAGCAAGATCAATTATATATCGAAACAGACCAAGAAATTCAACAAGACGAAGAAATTAAAGGAAGAGACATGGTAGTAGAACGTAAAGGTCTGTAAAAGCTATTATATTTTGAACATAAAATATACGAACACAACTCTTGCTCCGCTTTGTTGACAGCAAGATAACTAAAATAAACCGCAAATAACGAGATTTTATAATAATTATTTATTTGCTTTTATAATTGGAATTTAAAGACATTATTTCTTTCTTAATTGAACTTGCAACGAAAGTGTACGGAAAGTAGAATAGCTAATGCTATGATAGGTGCTGGTTATTTATTTTGTCACAAACATTTTTGATTCAAGACTATAATTAATATTTTGCATCATATTGAAGCTAAACGGTACGGTTTGATTTAGAATGCATGCGTCGCGAGAATATGACTTTCTATGATATTTTGTACTATATCACACTCTATCGACAGATAATGTGAAGACAGAATACACCGTAAAGGTGGTCGTCGTACTAGATTCAACTGTCTGGGACTTGTAAGTATTCCGTTTGTATCACAATCATATATATAGTATCTCGTATTTCGACTCGGAATATATATGACACTGTGACTTCTATATGTCAATATGAAGTTTACATCTATGTCCTACTTACACATGCAACCCATAGCATCCAATTTAGTGTGTATCGTTTAGAATCATACACATACATACATTTGATAAAAGAGGGAAATGCTTACCTTAGACAACTCAACATCTTAACCCATGTTCCCGATCTTGCAAGAACTTGTTAAACACGTACATAATCGTCAGCTACCCAAAATATCAACTTATGTTTCTCAGAAATTTCGCTGGGATATAGTGTTTTTAACTTATTGGGCAAACACAGTATATTATATTCATTTTTGTTTATCTTCCATATAATAGCTTTCTTTATTTAAACATTGAAATTAACTAATTTGCTTACAAGATCGGTTTAGTTTGCTAAATATATATTGCCATTCATTGTTGAATTTTGTGCAACTATATGCATTAATTAATTACTCGACTGAACGGATGCAAACAGTCCAACATAATGTATTTCGTTTCTATAGCACGAAGTATAAACAGTAAATATCTTCATCAAAGAGGCTGGATTAAAATTACGGGGGTGATATCTCGTGTGTAGGAAATTTAGATTATTTTGAACAGAATATTATTGTGAGAGTTGTATCTTTTTTAATGGTAAATATAGCACGTTTTATCGATTTTGGTTTGGGTTTTTCGTCAATGTATGTATGTATATATGTATGTATGTATGTATGTATGTATGTATGTATGTATGTATGTATGTATGTATGTATGTATGTATGTATGTATGTATGTATGTATGTATGTATGTATGTATGTATGGATGTATGCATGTATTTATTTGGATCAATGTAGGTTTGAATCATTATAGATATGTCGGTATACAGGTAAATATTTCGGTATCTATCTGTTGGCATTTATTCATGTATACTTTCCACCTGCAGATTTTTATCGTTGGCAAACGACTCATTAAATAGCACCAGAAGGATATATAAGGCAGAAAAGAACATACGAAGATATTTCTCATACATTATGAATGGTGTAAGTATTGTTAACGTAGCAAATAAATACATGTTCAGCTAATGTATATTCTAAATTTCTTTGCCTAAAACGAGACGCTATAGAAAGGAATCGAGCAACATCAATCTGGACAGAAATAAATCTCTCTGTAATCACTCGTGACAGGCAAAATTTATTTTTTTCGAAAGGAGTTTACAGCTTAGTATAGTGTAGGTTAAGTAGATCACAGTAAAGTGAAACAGTCGATTGCAGTCTGTCGTTTCAGTAAACACCGTAAGTTGTGAGATTGTAATACAGGTTTTGTATCGGGGCTCATAATTTTGCTCTTAGTCTGCACATATGCTAAACAATATAATAATGCATAACCATTGAGAAGGAATTGAAAGCAAATACAGTAATTTGAACACATTCATGCAAAACAGGTAAATTATACTCGTTATACAAATTATCTTTATCCTATTCATAGGTAGACCAACTACAAATTATCTTTATCCTATTCATAGGTAGACCAACTATACACAGGAATAAACGATCATAATATTCAAATCCGTGTCAAGATTCGTGGATTCGCAATTTTGAAGGTAATATTTTTTTATCCGTTGATCTGATAAGAAAGACTAAGATAGATCTTCCATCACCTAAAGCTAAGATTTCTGCTACTGATACGTATGCATACGTTTCTTCATCAGCTAGAAATATCGTTGCTAGATTTATCAGAAAAATAACTTGATTGTCTTATTACTCATTACATTTTCAGTTTATCTATCTCTACTGGTTTATTCATCGAATTTCATTACAAAGAGTTAGTGTTACGGCGCTGAAGGTGGGATAAACTCAAATTCATATTGCATATACTAGATAAAGCACCGCAATGATATTATTCATTCGTGTTGAAAACATTGTGACGTTCTCATATTTAGGATTCAACGCCACTTTTATAATTGTTTTCAATTTACAGTGTGTAGCTCAAGTATTATGAAACTGCACCATATGCAGCAATTATGTGTGACATCTTTACAGAATTCTTGGTCAACATTGAAGCGTTCAAACGGTTGTCAGCTTCCTATTGAATTATACTGTCCACGTTTTCATAATATTTGCGACCTCATCCCTCTATTGATCCAAAATGATCCGCAATAAGAGATACGTGTATCGGACCATTATATCTGCCATAACGTGTTTCTCAAAATATATAAACCTAACATTTCTGCATTTCGGTAGAGGGGATTATACATTACGATATTTTGGTTAAATCAAGTATATTGTATTCATGTAAAGGTGTTGCTTCAATTAAAGTATTGGCTGAGTTAGAAGGTTAAACTTTGATTCAATTCGGGGTTCAATGATACACAGTCTTTTTGTCTCAGCAACAAACTTTCGATTAGGTTGGAACAATCTTTGATGTAGTAATTAATCTCAAGCAAAAAAATACTACCTTAGATTTGCTTTAATATAAATATCGTTGTTTCAATTAATATTATAGGGATTTTTGCATTTAATATTTCACTTTCAAACATAACTATATTTTCATTAATCATAATAATTAATTATTTGCATACTGCGTTCAAAACCAAACATATTTCATTTAGATAGAAACAGGCGGAGTTGTATACATATAGTATATATCGGTAACGTACTACAAATAGTACATATATTATACATGGTCATACTAGCATACATAGTAAAAATAGCGTACATATTACATATAGTATACATATTACAAGTGGTATCACCGTTCCTTTACCGTAGTGCTTATAACCTGCCTCTCTTCAGACATCGTAGCGATAACATTAAAAATTTGGTAAAGCTACGTTCAAGATCATAATCAAACAAACAAACAAACAGGTATTCTCTATATTACAAATATAATTTGTAGTAAAAAATAGTATATATAGTACAATTAGTATTTTTGTACAAAAAGAATATATACTGAAAGTAGTATATACAGTACAAAATAGAATATAGTAAAGATAGTATATAAAGTATAAATATAATATGTAGCAAAACTATTATATATATAGTACAAATCGTATATATAGTACCAATATAATATATTGTACAAATGGTATGTATAGTTGACTTTGAACACACAATTCACATAGGAGAGTTAGCTCTCATGATATAGATAACGCAAATGTCAGATTTAGTTCATATGGCACAATGTGTGATTGTGTTTTATCTCTGACCTGGAATTTTATGATAGCTTTAACCGTTCTACTGTCTCTCCGTCTTTTCCCTAGTCATCTCTCTCTTTTACTTTCTTTATTGCAAAGCATATTATATTCGTATGTCTTAATGATGTATGCTTCAATATTATATTTGTATGTGTTAATTATGTATGCTTCAATATTATATTTGTATGCTGTAAGTATGAACGCTTCAATATTAAATTGTCATGTTTTACGTATGTATGCTTCAATATTATGTTTGCATTTTTAATAAGGTATGCTTCAATTTTATATTTGTATGTTTTTATTATGTATTATCCAATATTATATTTGTATGTTTTAATTATGTATGATTCATATTCTCATATGGCTAGTTTTCAATTGATATTCTGCAGCTAGCAACAATAAACGAAAACCTGAATCGAAATAATTATCATGCGTTACCTTCTTTTAAAGTTGAAGGAAGAATTTCCACATAACATCTCTCTGGTGCATTCAGTTGACGGAAGATTAAAGGTTAATGCAAAATTTTATCTTGCTGATCTGGCTAACTGGGACTTATCGGGTGGATTCAAGCATATTCCAGAATACGACCAAGTTATACTCTTTACACGGTAAGTGCATTTACACTGGATATATAATGATTACACTCATGATACAATATTAGTAGATTCAAACATGTTACGAAGGTGTAAATATGCATTTTAATATTTTCTCAATAAAGCGTAATACATTGTGAAACAGACCACATATTACCATATTCCCTCTTGCTTTTGAAAGTTCAATTAGTTGTGATAAACATGCAATTACGTTATTACGACACAAACTATGTTCACTGGATGACAAAGCAATTGTAGAGACGTGTAATATAGGTGATATCAATTTGAAATACATTTGATCCAGTACTGAACCTTTTCTGAATTACTTCCGATAATGTATGTAATTATTTACGCAAGGATATGGTCATCATGTATTTCTAGGTTTTATTGCATATCAGATAAATCATTTTAACCAATCAATAAATCCTAATTATATACAATTTAACTGACATCAAACTATGCATTTGAAGCATACATAGTATATATATATATATATATATATATATATATATATATATATATATATATATATATATATATATATATATATACATATATATATATATATATATATATATATATATATATATTTCATCTCCTGTATACTAATAATGATAATAATAATACTACTAATAATATTAATAGTAATCATAATCATAATAATAATAATGAGGACGTTGCTTGGCTCCTATTCTTTAGAAGCTCTAAGCACTTTACAACATCTATAATGAAACAACTACACTACAGAGAAACAAATAAAAAAACATGATATTGGAAAACATAAAATATGTTGAAAACGTATAAGATGCAAAATATTATTAGGTCTCTAAGTTTTTTCCTGCAGTAGAATAAGATGAGTTTAAAAAGCACACGAAAAGGGTTGGCTTTGAATCTAATTTCAATTGGGCAATTTGTTCCACATCGGCGGGCCCTGGTATGAAAATGAACGTTGTCAATATGACCTCGTTTTCATAGTGTGAACAATGAGTATACAATTGTCACAAGAAGAGTGTAAGTATCTTGCTGATATATGCAAATAGGCCAGACGGATAGGTATGTTGGACTCGTGTCTGTCAGTTAAACATAGCAGAGATAACAAATTTTGTGTTTTGTTCATTAAGGAATTGATAGTCAGTGTATCATACAGAGCAGTGGTGAGGTGTGCTCTGATAGAGGTACTCTAAAGATGATCTGAGCAGCTGTGTTTTGAACTTTTTAAAGATTTTGGAATAGATATTGTGACGAACCAGACAGAATCGACTTACAATAGTCCAGCAGTCTCGAAAGTGTTAATGAACAAACAAGTGTTTAAAGTGGCATAAACTGAAACATATTTGGGAATGGAGCTTGGGAATGGAGCTTATGCGTCTTATTTCAAGATATGCAGCCTTGCATATCTTCATGATATGTTAGTGCAATATCATAGTACTGTGTAGAGTAACAGCTAGGTTTCGTTCTGACTGTGTGAATTTAATGTTGGTGTTGTTGATATTTATTGTCTGAGGTAAAGGAAGTGAATGAGAACGTATTTGTGTTGTGACCAGAATAGATTCAGTTTTATCGTCATTTATCTGCAGTTTGTAAATGTCATCCATTATTTCAAATCCGAAATGCACCTTTCTACTCCATGGATGGTAGCATCAATTCCAGTTGGGTGGCTAGACTTGTGTAATTGGGTGTCATCAGAGTACAATTGGTGAGACACTGGGTGATGATCTATGACATTTGAGAGCGGCTGAGTGTATATAATGATATGAACAGGGCCACGAACAGACCCCTGGGAACACTAAAACATAAATCAACTTACCTGGGATGTATTCTATTTGTAGATAAAATTGGTGTACCGTTGACTAAGTAGGACTTAAACCACTGTAAGGCTATATTCTGAATGTCAAATACATGCTGGAGACGGTGAAGTAATATATCATGGTCTATTTTGACAAATGCTGCAGACAAATCAAAGACGGTAGGGACAGTAATCTTTCCACTATTCAAAGCAGAGAGAATGTCATTAAATACTTGTAGAAGAGTAGTTTTAGTACTGTGTCAATTTAAATTAGATACAAGTTGGGTTAGAACAACTCTTTCTTAGATTTGTTTATATGAATGAGAGATTAGAAAATGGGTGGTAGTTCTTTAAATCGTTATGGTCAGTTGTTGGTTTCTTCAGCAGAGGCATTACGATGTCAGTTTTGAAAATTGATGCGAATTCACCCGATGAGAGAGATATATTTATAACATCAGTTAGTGCAGGCAATATTGGCTCTAAGCACTGAAGCAGGAGTGATATCAGAATTGGATCAAGTTCACAAGACTTTGGTGCAGTCTTCATTACGATTGTCCGTACTAATTCAATATATACATGTTCAAATGCACCTAATGTTTGTCGCTAAAATTATGTATCATAACTGTATGGTGACTGATCAATTGAAATTGTGTTGTTAAGCGAACAGCTAATGATTTATACTTTGTCACGGAATAAATTTTCAAATAGGTCCGGAAAGTCTACTGGAGAGAAGATATATTTGGAAGTGGTGTACATTTGTTCATTGACATTAGTTTGTTAGTTATCTCTAAGAGCTCATAGCTGCTGTTACTCTCCGTGATGTTAGTACTGTAGTGGAATAAGTTTGCTCAATGTACTATGTTTTTGACGTTCTTCATAGCTGCGTCATAGATTTGTTTATGAATAATGAGTCTGGTGGAATGCGAAAGCCTCTGTTTCTGGGCGATGTCTTTTAGAAGTGCGAAGCTGGCCTCTAACACTGCTATACCATGGAAAACGCGTTTTTATTGATACTCTGCATTTGGTGGCTAGGGGATGTTTTTTAAGCAATGAACGCAGGCAGTTGTCGAGTTGCTCTGCTGTAGGATGTAAGTAAGCTGTTAGGTTTTCTTGGATGTCATGCATGAATTTGGTTGTTTTAATCATACGGAGGTTTCTGTTAGTAGCAAATAAAGGTCAGAGAGTTACGGACTGATACGTCGAGATAGCATATAATGCGGAGGTGATCTGATGCACGTTTGTGGGATACAAGGGTGAAATTAACCAATACAAAAAAATAAGGCAATTAAGAGCAATATTAAAGTTTCAAAGGTAAGTACATTTTATTTGCCTCTGTATGGCCTTAGTAAAAGCACTTCATTCACATTTATTTAGCACAATATAGCCCAATAGAATGCTGTAAAGCGACTAGAAATCAGCCGATGAATGGATTGCAGATGTAATGCAATTTGTTTCAATACTAGACTATGAGTTACTATGTTGTGGGATCAGTACATGTGTGTAAGCATGTATGAAATAGATGTGTTCTTAATGAAACAAGTCTAGTATAGAAGGTTTTTATATAAACAGAAGACATTTTATCAGCGGATAATTACTGAGAATATTATTCTTTGGAGACAAATCTTAAACGTTTCCCATAAATAGTGATTCATATTTTCTCCCAACTTTTGTATCTCCCGTTCAACATGAAATTAGAACGTGCAATGGAAAAGTGAACGTTACCTTCACTAGATTAAAGCATCTTTTAAGTGCTTCAATCATCATCTCGTGCATATTTGTGAGGTCCATTCAAATTGTGTGTGCATTTGTACACATAATAATCCGTCATTCGTTTGCCAGGATAATTTTGCTTGTTAACTAAACGTATGCATCATGAATAAAGAAGCAGCAAACTGTTAAGTGGTAGATTTAAATGCTTTCTCATTAAGCCCCTACTAAAACGTATTATTTAATGATAGTAAATCTCTGTATAATATTCCTGAAAAGGTTGATGTCGCTTTTGATAATTTGAAATGGTACATGATTTCACGCCTGTGTTTGCTTCTTGCATTGACTTAGGATCATTAACTGATAAAGTACCTGCTAAATTACAATTAATTACAGAAATTAAATATAGGCCGCTTAATGTATATAATTTATATTCTATTTTCTGGAGTTATTGCTCGTTTATCATTATAACTTAAATATCATCATGTTAGTAAATGCATACACCGAAACATATTTCTCAGAAGTAAATCATTATATCGAGCCGATCTTAAGCTGAACGTTACGTGGACTTCACCTTTTCAAAGAATTAAACGTAGCAAAGAAAATTGGCAGAATGTTGATTTCATGTTGTTTCCAATATACAAAACGCATGAAATCAATGTGTTTTGTAGGTACTCATTGTTTTCGAAACCCTTTTACTATCCAATGTTGTTTCAATCAACAGAACTAATCGAAGACAGACTACAAACCGTCGTTAAGTGACGTGACTGATTTTTTCGAATTCATATCTGTATGGGCAAGCCCGAGTCATGAATACAGAAAACACATAACAGTAGTTAGTGAGTCAATACACCGAAATACTTTTATTTTTATTCTGATATTAGGTTTGACTGAAATTACGTTTAACGTCTTAGATGGACCTGGTTGATTTACAAAGAATAAAGAAAGAAATAATTTCATATATACACATTATAAGCTACCGAACTCAACCATTCTGTCGTATTTTCGTCCCTATTTACATCAATGTTGAGTCGATTGACATATAGCATATTTTAGTCATTACGTAAACCTTTGTAAATAGGCATCATGTTGCAAATCTTACCCCTACAATATACATGTTTTAATAAACTCAGAATTAGCACTTTGAAGTATAAATGTCATGAGCTTTAACAATCGCTATATAATACAAGAGTATATGGCTGTCTTGGCCATTTCAAGTTTTCAGCAATGTCATCAAAATCTGGAATGTGCTGATGTACTTCATTCGGTTTTAAAGCTAGTCTTTTGTTAACATTGTTTCTCACCTTGTTGATCTGCTTCTCCTCGTATTGCTTTATCTCACTCTGCATTTATGTTATTTCCTTGGATAATGATTCTTCTGTCTCTCTCAACATGTGTATTGTCATATCCAGTTTCCAGACCTGACGTTTTCCTAAATCTTTTTCTATGTATTTATCTGTATTGTAATTCATTTAAAATTTCGATTCAAAGCAAACTGTAGACTTACTAATCAAACTCAAAACAGCAGACTCCAACATGTTTCAATAAATACGACCTGATTATCTCTTCCTTTGTTAAAGAAGCTTTTGCATGCAATATAATAGTATATGAGTAACTCAGACATCTTGTCTTTTTCCTTTATTCAAAGAGTGCTAATCTTCGTTAGTAATTGTTTGCCGCAAAGATTGCATTCATAACGCTTCCGTGTATGGCGTAATATCTATGACATATGTGAAATTGAAACCGTTTCCTTTAACATCGAATCTAACGAAATAATGTCAATATAAATTTCAAAGTTATTATATTATCTTATTTGTTTAAAGTCACATTCCACGCAAGGCCTTGATGTTTGTTTCGATTCTAAGGCATTACACTCAGCTGCAAAAAAATAACAAAAACGACACGTTTAGTAAAATCCAGAGAGCAAAACATTAACAGGAACGTACTGTATTTTGAACTAAATCACAAATCATCAGAAATGTTCGACCACTAGTCCTATAATAAAATTACCGGGATGAGGATGGAATGGTTTCTTACAGAACATTCAAAGATTTTAAGTAAGGCTAGACCTTAATCATACATATTGGTAGACAACTCTAATAAACATAACAAAAGTCTTTAGACATTTGCTACTCTATTTTCACTCAACGAGAAAAGGTCTAGTAAACAAAATAATTTAGACATGCGTTGAAGTTTGCGGTGTGTTGTGCAAATACACATTACTATGTTTTATATTTAGACATTCGATGTATCTACGTGACAGTAGTAGGCAAACTAGCGGTAAGTACAGTCTCTCTCTCTCTATCTCTTTCTCTCTCGTCATCTTTCTGTTTCACTACGTCTCGGTGAAACGTATCATAGCAATTATATCATCATAGATGCACACCATGGACTGGTTTATTATGTTGGAGTCACTAACCATTAAAAAGATGATGGTATACTCAAGCTGTTTCCAACTGATTTGGTAGAAAATGTTTACTGAACATGTGATGTAAAGATTGTAGTACCATTTTAGGCATACAAAGTCGAATCGATAACTTAAGTATCACGAAAACAATCTCAGATTAATGTTAGCGATTAAATTCTCCAAGAACGTGTACGTTTACGTAAATCGTTCTTCGTTACGACATTCCATTTTAGTAGTCAGTATTATCATTTGATTCTCAGTTTGTAAACATTAACCGAGATATTCGATTTATAGTTACACCAAAACCCTCACTCATAAAATGTTTGATTGTTCCTGGCATAATATTCCTAACATCAGCTATAGACAATGGACTTTTCTCATTATTCAAGTTATAATAGGTTTAAAGTTTACAAACGTATTAAATGCCATAACGTGCCCTAGCCATATTCAATAGATTCATTGTACTTCATTTCTGTTTGCTCAACAGTTTGCTTTCAGGTGTACGTAGAACCTAGGTGTTTACGTGAACTTAATAATTAACCTTAATATTCAAAAATTGTTTCTGATAGCAAAATCACTCAGAATTTAGCACTAAAAGCTTTCATTTACTAAATGATGTACATGCGATAGAACTAAAAAGTAAAATATAAACTGAACATGGCAGCGTAACGAGCAACACAAATTGTATACAATATAAAAAATATACACTTGATAGCATATTTCGTTCAGCTCAGATTCCCTAGTTTGGATAGTGTTTGTTCAATGGTTTCATAAGCCGTTTTTAATAAGTTGAAAAACACATGCATGCACATTTACGTACAGACATATACAATGTATCTGTGTTAGCATGACAATGCATGTGCAGAGAACAAAATTGGACTTTCAATGAGGAATACGTGACTTTGTCCTGACATATTATTATAACAAGAATAGAAGCATAATTATACATATTTATATGCTGAATGTATTGCCTTACAAATATAGGCTAAAATTAAATTAGTTCGCGAAAAGCGAAATATATAATTAGCAACACCAACACGTTCAATGTGCGACTGAATACAATCTCTTTGCTTGCTTTATTAAATATAATTATTTTTCTAAGAGACCATTTATATCATCACTATTAAAAAACACGATAGCGTCTTAATCAATATTTTTCATGCATAATTGTTTTATTCTTTAACGAATAATTTACTAGGGGAAAATGCATATACAGTAGATATAAATGATATTGGTATAGATACAATTACTAATTATGAAAGATACATATGTCTCATTTGAAAACTATAAATATAACATTTATAAAGGAATTGAGATAAGCGACTATATTAAT
>JARLTB010000220.1:23285000-23287500 GCA_030141615.1 Unio pictorum | reverse complement strand
ATTATTCATTAATAAACCTTTCATCTGGGCATCCGGTTTTGAGTTCCAGTTTCGAAGAGCTAATATATAACATTTCATCAAACAATCAAGCTCATACATAAAACTCGTGTACAGATTGGGATATTACACAATCACAACATGTCTAAACAAAAGTGATTAGTGTATTACAATGTCATGTAACTACATATGGGATGTATTCGTAATAACGAAACATGAAGTCTGGTGTACACTATTGTATTGTTATACTTCTCAACGTTTAAAATCAATACAGTGTAGCTGTATAAAAGCAACTATCAAACATAATTTTTTTCTTTCATTGTTTTCCTTCACCAAACAGTTAAAAACCCTTATCTTCATCAATTTGTTGAACTTATTTTTGCGCGTGTAAAATGTTAGTGAAACACGAAAAAGATACACACACACACGTAACCACACACATACAGATATACAGACATACTTGTTCATTCATATATGCATATATACATACACACCTATGTACATGTATACATCTGATAAATGTATGACCAACACAAACATCTTGTACTCATTAATTTTAAAGATCAAATACAAGTTTAATCTATAGCCAAATTAACCTGCAAGATCATGTAAAATATTGCACCCTTTATTGGGTTTGTCTTGCTATTAAACTTACGTTTCTTACCCATTATATTAGTGGCAGAAAGAAATTATTTTTTCACATATTTAGTGCAAAGTTGTATTTGCATCAAGTCTAATCTATATTACTATGATAACTTCCGTAACATCTGGATTGTTATTGATTGCTTCATTGATGTCATCAAAAAGGTCACTTTTGTACGTTTTGCCAGCTTTTTAATTTGGCATGCTCAGTGTAGTTTTAATGCCGGGACGATTCGAGTTCTTGTTGAGTGGCCAAATTATTTAAGTGTTACATACCTTGCCTAGTGACTTCGTCGCGTATTCTTACGTATAATTCGCTCTTAAAATCCCTCTTCTATAATATTTACTTTGGATTACTTCTGGCTGTGGGAAAACGCATTTTCCAGGGATGCGATGTATTGCAAAACTGTCCATCTCAACTATAACTTAAAGGACTGCATTCGTCACCTTATATGCAATCTTTGCTCTGACAGTGTTTATTTTATTGTTCAGTGAAGCTGGAACGTTTCATGCTTTTGTTATAAGTGTTGTTTATTATGCTTTGCAGTATTGATGGCTTCCTTAGAGCGATCTTCATCTTGTTCACGTTGTACAATTAAGTATTAACTGTCTTTTCCAGAGCATACTAATTATTATTGTAACGGGTGCAATTTAAGTTCACATATAGTGAATCGTCTATCCCACTCTGTTGTTTCATTCACAATTTTGAATTTACGCTTCTTAAATGCAGTCGACATTAGGTTCATTGAACTGTTAGGACCCGTTCATGGAATACTAAATCATCTCTGGTCATTATTAGAATTAATGGCAGTACCTATTTTGAGATGCTCCTTCCGGAGTACGGAAACACTATTGAAATCTACATTAACCATATTCTCAGATTGCGAGCTAGTAACTGACTTTGAAAATGGTTTGAAATGATGTCATATGTGTATTTTATAATCAATGAAATTATTAAATTAATTACACCCCAAGCAATTACACTTATAAATGAGGCCCTTCTATAAGCAGAACAATATTGTTTAGAGGAAAGAAACTGATTTAGGAGTGACGGTATAAAATGGTTTAGCATACCATATTTAAATTCTCCAAAATAATAAAAGCGGTTATCTTTATATTTTGCTCCTTTATTAGCTCTTGTGGCTTCCCGTTCAAGACATGTTTTCACAAGAGCCTGTACACATTGTGTCAAACCATGAAAACGTTTTTGTTTTAAATGTAAATTAAAAGATGCATAATAAAGAAAACTGTATTTGATATAAACACCAACAATCGTTATGATACATATTTAATCATGTATCGTATTTGATATTTTAAACCACATTTTCAATTACCAGCTCTTGCTAAGTGATATGGACAAAAATTAATATTTTGCAATTCAATACAATTTTGCAAATAAGATATAATATATTGCATAAATGAAAATAGTAACACCAAATATATCTTATTTAGTGTTAATAAATGACCACAGCAATTTATGCAAATACTTACATTCTTTGCATTGTTGTGATGCGATTCACCATGCAAAGACAATTGAAAATGGTTCAGGACATCACTCAATATCATTTTACAGTATTCCCCATCCACTCGGGCCTGAAGAAAACAACTTTCTTTTTGGTGTGAATTTATATTAAGTAAATCTTTAAAATGAATCCATGTATTTGAATTAAATATATTCGTGTGATTCAAATACAGTTTGTGATCCAATTTAGACTAAAGAACTCTATACATGTTATTTAAGTTTTATTGTTCAACGTATTATGCGAAGTAACTGTTCCATTTGTATTCAACACTGTTCCCTAAGAGAATATATAGCTAGTTCTAGTCTAGTTTTTAATGAACAGATGACACTTTCACCTCT
>JARLTB010000220.1:22972500-23280000 GCA_030141615.1 Unio pictorum | reverse complement strand
TTATTATCTAATCTTGACTTAATGCTGTTGAAAACTAAATATTTCCAATTTAAAAAGAGTATTTATGCGTGATCAATTTTCTAATCAGGACAATAACATTGAACTTGATATAATTTAATCTCGATACAGTTCTAGTCCACTTTCTCATTGGGTTGAGTACGCAATTGATCGACGCGGATTTGTTTATTTCGATTCTTACCGATTTCTTCCACAGAAAGAACCTATTTTATTTAAATAAATCCATTCCGTGTTGTATTTCAACATTACCAACACAACAATTAACCGATGCGCCAATGTGTGGCCATGAAGTAAATGGCGTATTAGACGCTATTTCGAATCTCCTTCTCCAGACAATACTTTACTCGTACGAAATCAACATTATACACCAGCTACATTCTGATGATACAAATGGTCTATGTATTTGTACCTATTCTTGTATGTTAGTTATTTCTTCCCACGATATATACATTTTACTTTTCCGGATCTATAGAAATGTTAGGCTACATTTGTCAAGTACATGCACATCCTTATGTTCCGTTAAGGATACTTGCTGTAAAACAATGAACATTCTCTGCTAAATTATCTAAATATTTAAAAAAAAGGTACACTAGCAATATTTTCATTAAATAGTTCAACCTCCATTTCTAGTAATCTTTCAGCGAACATACAGTTTTTCACTTATTAGTTTGTTTCGTTTGTACACGCATTACTTCCATATCGCACGAGTTATATACTGGTATAAGTGTCCGGTCAGTGACGTTTTGTGTTAGTAGAGAAACAATAGACAGTACTCAATGTGACCGTTAACCAATAATGCATAGTGACACCTAGTTTCATTTGGAAGTCAATTATTATGTATCAGTCGGTCGAGTACATATATTTATCAACGCTTGTGTTGGCAGATTGAACAAGCTGTGTTGACCTCGTGCACATCAGTAACGATTGAGTAGGAACTGGAGGACATCCATTTCGTTCAGACTTTAATCCGGAAGCCTTAAGCTCTTCATGACACTGGAATTCGCACAGCAGTGATCAAATGAGGTTTAGGGTGATACTGCATAACTTCCGAGTATTTAAATGTAAATCAAATGCAGTGTTTACGTCAAACACGTAACATCAGCATAATGGTGACGCAACTATCTGTAACATAATTGTAACCGAGTGGGTACTGGATTAAATGAAGGATCAAATTGTATTAACTTAATAAGTAAAGAAAAATGTAGGATGTAAAAATACAATGATTCTCAGAAACGCTCAATATACACTTGATTCAATCAATCTGTACTATCACACATTGATAATAAACCATTAATATATATCTCTCTAATGGACAGCTTAAAGAAACATCAATTTCAAATAATAGTACACACTAAATAAATCATATAGCTTCACCATAGACAAAGCTTGGGATTCAAAAAATCTCAAGTTTTTAAATACGTTAAACATTTTCTGCACTGTTAGTAAGATTCACAGATCTCTTGGAGTTAATCTAAGATTCAAACCAATCTTATTTAAATACAAATATACTATTTAAACAACAATTGGAATAAGCATATGTTTCTTGACCCTTGTAAAGTCGCACGATTCACCACCTTCCTCGTGTTGACTCACTCTTTTGTATCGGCCGCTCACCCCTTCATGGATCCACTACATGTACAGTCAGTCATACATATTCATATACAGACATAAGTCAGGATCCTGGTTATACCTACGTCTACAGTCGTGGCTTCACCACATGTACAAACATACGTACATACATACAGACAACCTCGTAACCTTGTAACGTTGTAACCCCGTAAAGTCCTAACCACCTCGTAATCTTGTAATCACCTCGTAACGTCGTAACCTTGTAATCTCGTAAGTAAGCAACAAGAACACCAAACTGGTAATAATAATTATTTCTAGAAAATTCTAGTACATTAAAGTCTTAAAACCAACATGAAATTCACAATTCACAACGTTTTAAATATGCAATGTAGTAAATGAATTATTACACGATATTACAATTGAAACACAATTAACTTCACATATCAAATAAAATAAATTTAATACTCACCCCTATGGCGTTTAAAAATACAACGTGAAAATACTTGTTCTCTTCACTAGATCTAAATGATCACTGCCCCGATTAAACCTTAATCTTGGTTAATTCAAACGACAGTGGGTAATATTCACGGTAAAATAACCGTGCATATCGTGATAATGATGTTTGGAGCCAGGAGTTTCCGTCAGCGAGACATATGTTTGTTCCGTCGCTCTTCTAGAAACAAAAACACCTGTTCATCCCAGACAGCGCCGCACGCACACACAAATAATAAAATATGTCTCAGGCAAAACAAAAGTTTTTTCTTTCTTTCTTTTTAATTCTGTAACAATTCTTACCCCCCATAGAGAATGAAAAGATTTACGCATTTTTTAAAAAACAACTTGCACAGAATAAAAGAAAAAATTCTCCTAAAGATATGTTACATTATTTACACTGATTATACTGCTTTTTGGATTTTCTAAACTGGGTAAAACTTTACCCAACTATTCAATTTTACCTTAATCAAGTAGTCTGCCCGAATATTTTAAACTCCTCTTGTTGTCTCTACACGGATGCGATAAGGTTGTAGTGTCATCGCCCAAAGCATTAATAGAGCGTTAGCGGCCTTGGATTTGTTTAAATACAAATGGGGTTCGTGATCAGTCTTGAGAACGAAATCTGTCACAAAATGGATTCGCATAATACTTCCCTTTTTCCCACAGTACAGCCAAACACTCTTTCTTAATAACAGAATAGTTTTTCCCCCTGGGTAGTAATTTTTTACTTGAGTATGCTGCTGGTAAGATATTGTTATCCTGCTCTAGCAGTAAAACTTTTCATAATCCAGTTTCTGATGTATCTGTCCTTAAAATAAAGGGTTTGCTAACATATGACAATTTTAATATAGGTGCACTGAATAATTTCTCTTTCGGAGTGCATAAAGCTCTATCTTGTGGCGTCCACCGTTCTACTTTGCATGATTGTCACTTCTTGGTCAAATCAGAGAGGAGACTAGCAATGGCTGCAAAGTTTGGTATAAACTTATAAAATCCTACTGGACCTAGAAATGAATGAACTTGCGTTTTGTTGCCTGGCTTCGGTGCGTCTCTTATCGCTTCCACTTGCTTGGGGTTAGGTTTAACCACTGAACCACTGACCCTATGACCCAAACAATCTAAATCTTTATAGCCAATATTGCATTTAGTAGGTTTAACTGTGAGGTTCGCTCTGCGGAGTCAATCAAACAGTTCCCCCAAGACAGACACATGATCACTCCATATATTCATGTTCACGAATATGTCATCTACGAAGTTGTCAACGTTTGCTAGACCTTTTAACAAGTTGCGCATCAAACGACAACAGGTGGCGCTGGCCCCTACTAACCCAAATGGCATTACTTTGAACTGATATAGTCCTTTCTTGGTCGCAAATGCTGTCAATGCACGGGACTCTTGAACAATGGGAACCTGCAAATATCCATTGGACAGATCCAGTTTGGAAATAAATCGGTTGCCCGACAACTTTGCAACCGGACTCTCCATATCTGGCATTGGTTCTGCATCAAACACCGTGACTTTATTTAACTGTCGGAAATCTATGCAGAATCGTTTCGTCCCATCTTTCTTTTTGACCATCACTACGGGAAAACGATATGACGAGTTGGAGGGTTCAGTCACCCCCAAATCTAACATTTTACTCATCTCTTCGCCCCAAGCTTCTCGCGCGTTGAAGGGTACCGGAAAACCTTTGCTTCTAATGGGGTTAGGTGTATTCGGTTTAATTTTGAGGTCTATCAAGGTTGTACAACCTTGGTCTGTCGGTGAATACGTCCGAGTAATTAACCAAGAGCGCATTAATTTCTTGATGCTTGTCTTTGGTCAACTCCGCACTCTCACCGACTTTATATACCCCTTCCCTCGCAACACATAGGGGACATTCAAGGGGAACCTCAAGTTCTGAGTCTATAACGTCGTCATCGATGACTGCCGTACAAGTGACATTCAATACCCTTTTTTCTACGTTGTCGCTCAACCTCTTGATGTACCATTTCAGCATGTTATCATGAAATGTCTTTATATTACCGTCTATGTCAATTTTATAGTCCATATCACCTTTGACCTCTTTAACTTCGTAGGGACCTTTCCACTGGACTAGTAACTTATTTGAACTAGTAGGAAGAAGAAATAGAACCTGATCTAAATCATGAAATTTCCTTTAGCGCGCTTTACGGTTATAATACTTGGCATATCTGCGTCCCGATTTCATTAATTTATCACGAGCCATCTGGCATGTAGCTTCTAGTTTTTCTCGCAGATCTAACACGTACTGGTAAGCCGTTTTTACTTCCTTGTTCGCTACGTCACCTGTCCATAATTCGCGTAGTATCTGCATCGGGCCTCAAACTGTTCTACGGTACAACATTTCAAAAAGTGAAAACCCTAAGCTTTCTTGCGGTACTTCACGGTATGCGAACAGAACCGCATTTAAATAGCGATCCCAGTCTTGCGGCCGTTATGCACACATTTTTCGTAGCATGCGTTTCAGAGTGCCATTAAACTTTTCTTCCAGTCCATTGCAAATCGGATGGTATGGGGTAGTGTTTAGCTGTTTGATGGACAACAACCTACTTATTTCACCCATAAGGTCAAAGGTAAATTGGGCACCACAATCCGTAAAGATCTCTTCTGGCACCCCTACACTACTAAAGATGTCAACCAATTCTTCAGCCACCCTTTTCGTTTCAATAGTTGGTAACGCAACTGCTTCGGTATATCTGGTTGCGTAATACAAAAAAGAGTAAGAATATACCGATTCTTTCTTTCGGTAACTGGTTGTATTAGTCATACAATATATACCGTCGCTCTTTTAAATAGTGTATCTATTAAAGACATCTGTCCTAAGGGTACCCTTGTGACCCTTCCCTTACACAGGGTTTTCTGACATACTTCACACGACCAACAGAAACGTTTGACATCGCCAATAACAACAGGCCAATAGAAATGTGCAACTACTCTGATGGTGGTCTTTGCCTTACGTAGGTGTCCTGCCCTGCTAGACTCATGTGCCACCCTAAGTACTTGAAATGTATATCTCTGGGGTACGACCACATGCCAAAACCTCTTACATTCCGGAGTGATAAACTCCCTATGAATTAGCCCGTTCTTCCGAACGAATATCGAGCTGCTCCCAACCTTGCAATGTTTAATGTCGCCGAATGCGATTTTCTCAACAATAGTTTTGATAGATTCGTCACTTTCTTCTTCTCGCTTAAACTCGTCACACGAAATTCCGGAGATCTGTTTTGGGACTATTAATTTCTGAAACGCATTTTTTTCTCGTCGGGTTTGCGCGCGCGTTGTGACTGCCTGGACTAACGGTATCTTAAAATCTGCCATGTTTGGAAGTCGGGAACCTTCAAAATTAACGATCGTTAGATCGTAAATGGGGTCTTCCATACAAAGGGCATCCACAGTTCCGGTTAAAAAAGGTGGTTCTACAGTTACCCTTGCTACGGGAATGCGACCGATCGTTTGATCGAGTAACATACATGGGGACTCCCGCCCGAACATTTGGTTATCATGCACGATACTACGTTTGATCACTACACCCGTGCAACCAGTGTCAAGTAATACTACTACTTCTCGACCATTCAAGGAACCTCTCGCGGTTGGTACTCGCGCTTCGTGAAAAAGACATGTGCCAAGTGAATAAATACCTGGTTCTACCTGCACGAAATTATCAGCTATACCTTTACATTGTATATCCACGGCTACCTTATGTACAAGTCCCTTTCTTTTAGGACATTTTGCTTGAACAAGACCCCATTCTTTACAAAAAACTAATGTATACCCTGACAATTTGTATCCCTAACTGACCTACTTGCCTCACCTGATTTCACATGCTCCCTATGTATTGGTCTCGTAGACTGGTTTCCAGACTCAAAATCTTTTGACACCACGTTCTGGATTCCCCCATGAGCATCGGCAAAGAAATCGGCCTGCTTAGTCATATCCTGTACGTTTGAGAAGACTTTTTCGTTCAAAAATTGACTCAGTTCCCGACCAACTGTGTTCTACAATTGATCTCTGAGCAAGAAATCAGTCAACCCTTCAAACTTTTTCACCACTTTACCGCATTCAATCCATCGCTGAAAATAGTTCGTTAAACTTATGAACTGACCAACGGTTTCTCCCTTCTCGGGCTTGCTATACTTAAACATTTTACGAAGGCCCTGTTCAGTGAGCTCGTACCTTTTTAGAAGTGCTTCCTTCAAGGCGTCGAAATTAAACACATCGCCCCTAGGAAGTCGTGAGTACACATCCAGTGCTTTGCCTTTAAAAATTGCACTCAGATGCAGTGCCCAGTCATTTCGACTCTGTTTCTGGTTCTCGGCATATCGCTCAAACCGATAAAGATAGCTCTCCATGTTATCTTTTTCATCGTCAAAGGGAGGTAATTTAGGACACGTCAACTTTCTAGAGGCAGACCTGTGTTCTCATTTTCTAGCTGTTGCTAATTCTACATTACGTTCATGATCGCGTTGTTTTATTATTTCTTCTATCACCAAAGTTTCTAACTTTGCCTGTTTTTCCTTTCTGTCTTCTCCCTCTCTGCTTCCCTTTCCATTTATATCCTTTCTCTTTCGGCCTGTTTTTTGTAGTTCTATCTTACCCTTCTTTAATTCTATCCTTTCCCTTTCAAAAAACATTTTTCTTTCTTCTACTTCCCTTTCGGTCTGTTTCTCCAGTTCTATCCTTTCCTTTTCGGCCTGTTTTTTTAATTCTATCCTTTCCCTTTCGGCCTGTTTTTCTAGTTATATCAACTCCCATTTTGCTTCCCTTTCTTTATCCCTCTGGTCCTTTTCCCTAGCCTGTTATTCCTGAATAAATGTCCTTAAACTTTCTCACTTATACACAAATTCTTTGCCTAATTTGACCAAGTTCTTAAGGGATGACATGACTACTAGAATATCACAAATATAATGTTAACAACTGGACTAACCATATCTTGCCGAAAAAGGCTACCGAAACAATACTTTCAATGAGTTAATAGTGGACCAACCGACCAATCAAATACAAAAAATTACCACTACTTGAAAATTATTTTGTCAAGAAGTTCACACTCAAATATAAACAATAAGTGTAGACTTTCGCAAGCAAGATGATGACAATTCACTTATCCAAAGATTCCACTTCCGACACCATTGTAACAGCATTGTAACCGAGTGGATTTTGGATTAAATGAATAATTCAAACACAGTGCGTGAAAGATAAAAATGCATTAACTGAATAAGTAAAGAATAGTGTATCGGCAGCTCACCACTTCATGGATCCACTACATGTACAGTCAGTCATACATACACACGTACAGACAGCATACAGCATCATGGTATTAGCTACGTCTACAGTCGTGGTTTCACCATATGTAGAGACACACATACATACATATAGACAACCTCGTAACCTTGTAACGTTATAAACCCGTAACGTCGTAACCACCTCGTAATCTTGTAACCACTTCGTAACGTTGCAACCTAGAAAATTCTAGTACATTAAAGTCTTAAAAACAACATGAAATTCACAATTCACAACGTTTTAAATATGCAATGTAACAAATGAATTATTGCACGATATTACAATTGAAACACAATTAACTTCACATATCAAATAAAATAAATTTAACACTCATCCCTATGGCTTTTAGAAATGCAACGTGAAAATACGTGTTCTCTTCACTAGATTCAATGATCACTGCCACGATTAAACCTTTATCTTGCTTAATTCAAACGACAGTGAGTAATATTCACGGTAAAACACCCGTGCATATCGTGATAATGGTGTTTGCAGCCACTAGTTTCCGGTAGCGATACATGTTTTGTTCCGTCGCTCGTCTGGAAAAAAAACATATTGATCCCAGACAGCGCTGCACGCACAACTAACACAAACAATGAAATATGTCTCAGGCAAAACAAAAGTTCTTTTCTTTCTTTCCTTCTAATTCTGTGACACTATCATACATGGATCTTGGACACACTAAACGAGAGTACATCATGAAATTGACCGAGGAATATAACAGCTGCGGCTGCTACGGAAAATGGACATACCATAAGACCAATTTCATAAGTTGATGGGATAATAGGTACTAAAATGATAATAATCAGATAAAGAGAAACTACAAAAATTCGATTTTTGGTATTACTTTGTTCACGGGGCATAACAAACATAGTAACCATGATATTAATAATAATAATAATAATAATAATAATAATAATAATAATAATAATAATAACAATAATCATAAAAGATATTATCGCTCCCATTAAGTACTTGAACATTTAAGACAGTATTTGTTGTTTTAACTCCTTTATGACTATATTATATCATTATGTATATTCAATAGTGAACTCTGACGAACATTTTCAGCTTAAAAAATAGCAATGACAGTCACACACGACAGCAATATAAGTAACACAATCAGAATTGAGCAAACTTAAAATGCAAAATGTATACATATAATGATTCAGAATTTACCATTTGACGATTTTTATGAATAAATTCCCTTGTAGTATCTTTAACTAAAAATAGAGTTCGGTTTTCTGCTGACAAAACATTCTGAACGGGTTAGTAATTTATAAAGTATTTATTTAGAAAGGGATTATATTGCATTGCTGTGATTTGTAATCAACTTAAAATGAAAAGAAGCCTTATGTATAAAAAGGGTGAACATTCTTTAAGTAATCAATTCATCCTAACCTAGAAAAGGAAAAACCCAAATGGCATTGCGCGATCTATAATACTATGTCATAGACGGTTTTTAAACTCATAGTCGTTTGTATACTTTGTTTGTTTCTTTGATTACTTTTTTAAAGTACCTTTAAAAATGTTTCAGTCATATCGCTACGATTTCTTTAGTGAGGCAGTTTATAGTGATGTTTAGCACTGGGGCATCATGCCACAGACATGAAGCATAATGTGAAACCCAAACACATTATCCGGACAACAGGCCGACCAGTCCTAACAATAGCCTCTTAATGCTGAGCGCCATACGAGACAGGTGTTAGCACCAATTTTCTAAGTCTTTGGTATGCCTCAGCCGTGAATCGATCCAACGACCTCCCACTTCTGGGGCGTATGCTCTAACCACTAGGCCACCGGAATGATGCGTGTAGTATTAAAGTGTTTGACTATTGCCTAATGTATCAAAGTCGTAATGCATTAGTTACTGACTCCATGTAGACGTGTTGTTTTAATGTATAAACACGTTTTCTTTTATTTTTTTCTTTCAGTGATTGTATATAATTCTTCTTGTCCTATCTCTAACCCTGCGGGTTCGTGGTTGTAGAATATACCAACGTGCCTAACTCCGTGTCGTAAGAGGCACCGAAGAAGATTCAACATGTGTGCCGTGGTTTCCGACCCGAGTCGGGGAATGAAAGGATCGCGGTAGTTGAGAGGAGGCTTTTCCGATGCAATACATTGCTTTGTCCACTACGTTTCGTACACGGCCATGCGGGATGGGCCTGGTCTGGACAAAGCTGATGACGTCGAGTCCTAGGCAGTTTATTTTTTTACATTCATCCCTCTATATACCACCTATTGCATTTAAATTCTATCCCGATAGCTTTCCCTTTCCAAAGTGTTAGAAGTCTTCCGAGAAGGCGGCGGCTTAAAGGGTCGATCGAGAGGTAATTTTACAGACCCTAAAAGGAGTCTTCACGGGTTATTCATAGGTAATTTTATCTACTGAGTATGTCATTTGTGAATCCCTGGCACTTGAAAAGTGTCCCCTCGTTGGGCTCCATTGTGGTTGGAATCATTGGTAGTGAGAATTTAACAAGCAATCACGGATAGTTAGAACAAAATTAAAACAAACGTACCAAACTACATTCAGACTGAAGACAAACATTGTGGTGTGAATTCAATTCCACGCTTCATGGTTATTCAATATAAGGATGACTTCAAATCGCTTGCTACTCTATCTTAGTTTGTTATTGAAAAAAATTATTACGAGATCTATTGGCACGCCTAAAGGTGTCAACAAACTAAAATTGGGTTGCCTTCTTGTTCAGTGTGAGAGAATAGTCAAACAGACAAGATCAAGAAAATAAAAACTTTTTTCGATATTCCATTGACCTTATTCGCTCACACTACACTCAATATGTCCATAGGCATAATGCGCTGTCGTGCCCTGGCTGCAGTCACATATATCATCGAGGGGATGAAACATGAAGGTGTCACTTCATTACGTAGAATAACAACCTGCAGGACACCAACACATTTGTACTAACCTTCAGAAAACCATCAGTAACCAAAGTAGTCTAAAATTTTAAAGGTGAAGGTTAATATCTATTTTTCAAACATATTTCGATGCTATAAGTGTAATACATATGGCCATCACGAAGACCGATGTTCAAAAGTCACAATATGTGGCCGTTGCGGAGACCATTCTAATCAGGAATCTGAGTGTAGAGAAAAATCACGCCAATTGAAAGGATTGTGATAAGTGGAAACAGGAGACGGAGATCCAGAGGGTAACGTTCACTTCAAACATTGGTTATCATGCGGCCAGAAAATGCTTGGAAACACCACAATGGCTCCTTAAAGAATCAAAAGCACTGTTTACGTTACACGATGGGGAAACAATTAGAGACAAGCCATTCCATCCTCCAGAACTCTTATTATGAATTTATACTGAATGATCAAATAGATGAGGAAAAGGATGCTGCAGCCTTACTGAGTGGCAAACAAATATCAAAGGTCCGTTTGCTAAATGACGTGTACATTTCGTCAGCCGAATACAGAGCAATATACATTGCTCTGAAAATTTTCCAAAATAAATCTTTTTTATCAGCATCATTTTCTGTGACTCACTATCAGTGCATCTGTTGCTATACAACAGAACGCTGGAGAACCCATTATTAATCAATCTCCTTGTCAACAATACTGTGCTTAGTACCACGTACGCAGTATACTTTTGGTTACCTAGCCATATTGACATTAAAGGTAATGAAGTAGCAGATTGCGCTGCTAAACTAACTCTATTCCATGAACCATATGATTTTAAATTACCGTTTACTGATTTACACATCGTATCAAAGAGTACCTACGCCAGAAGTTTTGAAACTATACATATCACCTGTAGTTTAGATTTCCTGAAGGAAGTTAACCTTTATGTTAAATTATCAATTGTGTTCAATCACCTTGTGCATTTTTATCTAATATAAATACCGTCCATTATTTTCAACAACGTTTCATCTGTTCTCATTAACATACACCATTTACATGTTATATTGATTGGGAAACTTCATATTTTACTGTTTCCAACATCCTTCTAGTTTTATATGAACTATTTGGTTTCTGATGTCGCTGGTCGATATGAAACATTTTAGTATTTTAAACATGTATACCTGCAACCTATTGTATGGCGCTAAATAACCTGATGCGCCGTTAAGTAAAACAAATAAAGAAACAAACACATCCTTTGGGTATTAACGAAAATCTTGTGTGGGGTGCATCAATGATGAATGGGATCAATTGTGATTAGACTAATATATTAAGGGTAGATTCTTTAATTTAAACCAAACGCCGCGATCAGTTTCCAATCGCATCCGGTATCGTTCTTTACGTGTGAGTCTATTGTTGGTCCAATCCAGGTTTGATTCTATCGGCAACATCTTAAAGGACTCGACAAAGTTCCCTTATTGTTGTAGTGGTTTGTTGATTTCCCGTTGATTGAATTTAATGGTTTCTCCAAAGTTTTAAATGTCATATATATTTCACAAGCAATTGTATTTGTGGCGTTATTCTGACATCAAAATGTTCTTGAAATTGATTCATGGTTTCGAACCTCTGAAAGAATATTGTCTCAGGCACGTGTTTGAAAATTAATTAATCATATCGAAGCAATGGTATATACCTGTGTTTTGTTTTTGAAGAGACTGCCTAGGATGATTTACCAGTTCATGTATCGCTCGGATCTAAGAACAGTACAATGCATGTATATAAATATACAGGTTTATATAAAGCTTTATGTTTTGATCTTAAGGCGGCAATTAAATTGTTAATCAAGTGAGAGTTGATATCGAGTACCTTTGGGATAAAGCAACGTAATTTCGTACCTTTATCGCTTATAATTTGGTTAAATTAGACTTTTTTAATATCATTTACAATAATTAAAACCTAAACGTATTCATGTATTCGGCTATATTTGGTCATATGCAAATCGATCAAAAAGAGAATATATATATATATATATATATATATATATATATATATATATATATATATGCGTGTGTGTGTGTGTGTGTGTGCACGTGTGTGTGTCTATATATTGGTTCGAAATATCAACGATCTTTTCTCGTCCCTTCGAATATTCATAAAGTATCACTTTAAAAATGTTGTTCTCTTTTTTACAGTGGTGTCAACATGGATTGTGTGTTAAGAAAGGTCTGAAATAGGTGATTATTCATTTCGTTTGTATTCCATGGTACGATAGTTACTCTGCCACATTCACGAATAGAAGGATGGAGGATAAAATCCAGCTCAGATTAATAGCGGCAGGTAGTCGCAGTTGGTCTTTTGGGATGGCTCTCTAATTGTCTATATACCATGATGATAGTTTGATAGTGTACCTAATGAATAAAAGCACCAAGCAGAAGTATTTTAAATTGTAACACGAGCATTTAAAGCATTTAATAATTATTAAAACAAAGAAAGTTGAAATATGTTCGATTTTAATTATATGATGATATATGTAATGCTGATGTCGATACAAATGATGCTGACGACGATAATATACTTTTGTATATGCAAATGAATATATAATATTGAGAAAATCAAAATTAGCTTAATTGATTCCAAGTAACAGCAAGTTGAATTAGTCCTTGTAGTCTCCTGGTACCTACCGCAGTCTTCCAAATTCAGAAAAGTATGAAACTGAAATTGTAGAAGGGGATCCGAATTGGATGAGAAAATGTTAAAACATATTTTGTACTTTTGTCACTGACAGGTAACGTAAGATCACGTATTGACATATCATGAATAGGACTCACGAAGATATTCTTATATAATCCACTATATATGGTTCATACACAACAAGTCTAAATAGGAATGTTGTCTTTCATTGTAGGTCCCTTCGTTCTTGCAATTATTAAACACCTGTCTATCTAACCGTAGTTGAAGATTATGTTACTTAAAGCAATGAACCATATTTTGTAATGTTATGGTCAGTTTATTTAGCGTAATAAAACACACATAATGACTACTTTGTTGAAACTGGCATGGTGTCTCGCGTAACGAATTCAATAGTGTGACTACTTTGGTATAATGGTAATTACTTTTAATATATGGTCAATGTGTCTAGTGTTAAATAGCCAACATAGTGACTTCGTTTCAAAGATATTTACACTAGTTTTGTATCCGATCTTAAATGACGATTCCATGCTTAATCTCCAATTAAGCACTACACCTGATATATGTCCAGTGATTGAATGTAACACAATAAACTAGCTACCTAAACCTAACGACGATTAAATAGAAAGTGCATTTTCGTTGCGATTCAACCATTTGATTCCCAGTTTGCATGTATCTTTCAATAAACTTTATTTTCTTAATTTTTTTTTGTTTCTTTAACTTTACATTTAGGGTTATTAGTTGTAGCTCAATAGTTTGATTTGATATTTTGTAAGACCCAGCCGCACGAGTGGAGGTAGTACTTAATTTTAATAACTAAAGATATATCATACATAGCATTATTAATAAACAAATTTCACTCTTATTGCGACTTGGAAAAACTAGTCTGAGTATGGGATGCTTTAACTGACGAGAATGACAATATCCTTTTTTAATATTCTAGCCACTTATTCATTTATAATTTCAGGTTATTAATCGCTTTATTAAGCGAATCTATAATCTGTGCTAAAGTGCATTTTTATGTCTTGAAATATTTATATATCGATTACGCGCAGACATCATGTTTGGAAATGCAAACCATTATTAAGTATGTGATTTATGAAATAAACAGCATTGGTCAAAGTTATAGAAATTACGTTCTACATTTTAAGTTTAATAAACAAACAACATACGTCATTAGCAATTGGTATTTTTTTTGCAGCAAATACTATTTGCTATGTAAGGGTGAGATTAACAGAGTGGTACATAAGAGAAACTGCAGCGGAATAATTTAAAGTCCAATGCCACATGCCGTTATTTTTTTTGTTGTATTCAGAGATTCTTACATTAACAAGTCCTCAGGAAAAATCTATACGATGCATATTTACAACGATAAGTCTTTGTTTCCATGTAATTTATTAGAAGGATTGGAATAAATCAAACAAATAACTTGGCACGATTACAAAATTAAATGGTGGTCATATCCCATATTTTATTGATACATATACAGAAGCTTCAGTCATACGTAACATGCATTTAATAAAGACAAGATAATATTATTTTTAACGTAGCCTGAACAATGTTTCAGTCATTTCGAAATGTCTGCATCGTCGCAGTGTATAGCGATGTCTAGCACTGAACCATCTGCTTGCATTCATGTAGCGCTATGTCGCACCCATCCGAATTATCAGGACTCCAGAACGACAAGTCATAACACTAACGTCTTAATGTTGAGCTCCAGGAGAGGCAGCTGTGAGCAAAATTTGTCTATCGCTTTGGTATTACTCGGTTCGAACACGTATCCTCACACATCCCAAATGGACGCTCAAACCATTTGGGTCGCCGAAGCTATCATCTGCCGAGATAATATTGAATTACAATTTGGTCACATTTCTCATTTTTAAGATAAGATAAAGGGGTATGTTGAGCACATGCGGAAATACATTGTATGTAATATGTTTAACTGTACTATTTTGTTTTTCATACCCAGCATTCCAAATACACGTTTTACATAAAGTAAAATTCCAGTCTTGGCAGAAAATGTATGAAAACAGATATTCTCGAACAGACATACTCGTTCGTTGACATAATATATACGTATTATATATGTGCAAACAATACCTCATTAGTTGTCATTGTTAATCTTTTAGGATCAATCATCATGATCCGTAGTATTTTTTCTCCAAATCATTACTAACATAATAAAATCTTTCCGCCATAATGATGCAAGAAGAAAACAGCATATGTCGTTGTTGAACACGTTTCGTTTCGATGCATAGTAATACTATTACGCCGATATTAATTTAATAAGCGTATGCACTACAATGTTTTTATAACATGATAAACAAGTACACGTTACCATGCAAATGCACGACGCGTTTAAAATAATAAAATACGTACATTAACACACAAAACTAATGATACTCTTTACATCGTTCATACATTGTGTCACGTCGCTCCTCTTAAAAGTCCGTCTTATCACCAGCTTTTGCTTTATTTAAGTCTATACTATTTTTTTTTAAGAGAATGATTTTATTTTAAGGGTGCAATTAATGAACAGAAGCACCACATTAAGGTAGCATTATTTAATGATGGAAGAGACGAGGCAAGCAACTCATGTGACCACATAAAATGTTTGCGAATTTGTAGCATGGCTAACATTACCAAGGCTATATATTACAATCTAATGTGTTGTGAGTATAAGCTGCATCTGTTAGTAGAACACAATTTTGTTAATTAAGCTTGTTACCATAAGTGATGACTTAAGTGAAGCGGCTATGAATTACATCTCGAGACTTACTGGAGGCTGACTAAGACCTTGAACGCTCACCCGCTTTTATACTGTTATTATTTCATTATTACTATTAGTACTGAAAAAGCAGACAATTGCGCTTGCGATCATGGAGCAAGAAGGAATTACTGAATAATGAGAACAAGCATCAAACGTTTAATTCTGAATGTGAGGCAATATTATTAATATGAAGACCCTAGAACACAAGGCACGCTAAATGAATTAGTTATACAGATTATCACAGGAATGATTCTACATGAAATCCATCTACTGTTTTGGATATTTAAGATCTATTTTTCTGCGTGTGACAGGAGATTTTTTTTCCAAACGCATATAATCCACTGAATAGGAACGACAATTATAAAGAAAAACTATGGCGAAAATTATTGTTCATTTTCTGTAATAAATGCGGTGCTGGTCAGATATATAATACATATATAATACATAAATAAATGCGGTGCTGGTCAGATACATAATACATACATAATACATATATAATACATATATAATACATATATAATACATATATAAGAATGGGGGGAGTGGCATATTTATCTTTATTAAATGTCTACCGGATCTGAGAATGGCCCGAAAATGTCTCTTCTAGTACCTACCTCTTTGTTCCTCCGATCATCCACTCGTAGTGATTCACGATTTAACTCATAAAGAGATAATTATTGGTGTTATGATATCGTCTAGTTATGTTTACGTATTCAACGGCTATATTGTACATTAACTCATTTGAAGAATTAAGAATATTTGTAGAGTAAGTAAACAGTCAGTGTCAAAACCTAAACTCCTTGTACTGCTCAATGTTTTTTGATTAACACGTACTAACGCTTTGATGCTGATCCAATAGCTTGCAATGTTAGATCACCATAATGTCCACGCAGGTTACGAAGCATTTCATAACTTATTGAATTATGGAGTACAATAGTAATTGCAAATATCACAGCAATCACTTTCATGGAAATGTTCAGTTCCATAAAACCCTTCTTCAAAGAACATCAAACTGTTATCGCCTGTGGAAAAGTCGCGCGTACCACTGTTAAAATACTTACTGCTGTATTCATTTGGATGTATCAGCACAAGTTTGAAGGAAAACTACATCAGATTCCTTACCACACTTTACATTTGGTGACTTAGTGCAACGAAAACACCTACTAACTGAATGAAAAAGGTGCATAAGGCTATTTTCTGGAACTTGATTGAATATTGGTGGGGCTTTGCATGGTCGATATACGAAACTTCCAACTTTGCTTGTATTGTCGTAACCATATGAATATTTTAAATTGGTTGAGCCATTTTTTTCCACTGAGGTTTTTTCCAGCTCTACACAGCAAAACTCGTGCTCATTAGGCAGTTTTGTGTGCTAATACATTGATAAATTTTGCATTGATATGTGTTGTGTCCTTTAAACAGGACGCTTTAGATATACCACGTACTCTAACAAGTCTGAACAAATCGTATCCCTCAGCAAACACTAATCCATCTGGAAAACCTAATTCACGATAATTTGAACATGATCTTTATCATCCTTTCAGTACTATGACAAAAAGTAACAATATATGTATCATATGTAACAAATGTGTTCTCGCTTTATTCATGTATTACATTCACGTTTGCGTCGGTTAAACTCTTGCAATAAAGATGGTGACCTCGAAATAATGATGTTACAAACGATTTACCTTTGAGGCAGTACTTGACTGAAAGTTGCAAATTTCGTGTCAATTATCACACACACACGCACATTCAAACGAGGACTCTCGACAAGTGTTGTCAGATGTGTTATCAAATATGACGCTGAGCAAAAACAGATATTGTTCTTATTTGAGATTTAGATGCATCATAATCAAAATTCATCAATTAAGGATGGGTTTTAAATTATAATCTCTTGTATTTATATCGTTTCAACCATTAGGCGTCGTAACACAGTTAAGAATGGGACAAATAAGGTGACCGATTATACAAACTTTTGGGGGAAAAAAAAGATCTTAAATGAATCTTAGGTTTTCCAGATGGATTCGTGTTTGCTGAGGCATACGATTTGTGGGTATTGACATTTGTTACCTCGTTCTTGGTAAACTGTGTCTTTACAAGGAGTATGAAGCTACTTTCCAATGTGCTTCCAGAATGAAGGTAGAGCCTTATTAGAACTGCAACATTTGCAATGGCAATACAGCATACATGAGGACTTCTAATGGTGCGCGTTGAACAATATTGTCTCATGCTTGATGGTTAATACAAAACAATATACACTACATCGACATGCGTGATGCAGACGACACAATATAATTAATATTCCTATGTGTAGGATGTCAACTATATATCATACCTATTATTATCTGGTGTATTATGGTGCATGTACAACATGCCTGATGCACCCATGTTTCTAACTGAACATACAGCTTAATAGTTACATGTGTTTGATAAGATAAATAGTTATACAACATACATCCTCTTACATTGACTCTCAAGCGGAATAATTGCTGGCATTTAACAGCTGATAAAGTTTCCAATAGACAGACAGACAGAGAGAGAGGCAGATAAACAGAAATAAACAGAGACAGAGACAGAGAGACAGAGAGACAGAGAGAGAGAGAGAGAGAGAGAGAGAGAGAGAGTGAAAGAGAAAACACAAATTTGAAATGAATAAAGTGACTTTTGCAGTAATTTTATTCAGGTAAACATCAATGCATTACTGCAGCTCTTTATCTCAGTGTGTGTTTCGTATTCAGATATATTGAAACAACCAGACCTCATATATTATAGGAGGAAATCCTATAGTTTATCATACTGTTTTTCTTTTTTTTTACCTAATGTATTGCACTTAAATCATTCAGAAATAATGCGCATGATTGCAACTCCTTCTGTAGTCCATGTACGACAACCGTATACGTATTAGACGATTTATCGCGTGACCAATAATCTGTTCTTCCTACAATTATCCCTATCAGACAAAACTGAAAGCCACATCAGTCACCATATCGCCATTTCAACCTTCAAAAAAGAAATCCGTACTGAAAATACAAAAATCATTGAACTATCACGAAAACAAAGATTTCCATAAACTAAAAATTCTTCAAAAAAAGATCTGGGTGGATTTCTCAAAAACCTATATAAGATTAAGTGGACGATACTAGTAGATAAGGCGCTTATAATTTGTCCCTGAGCTACAAACATGCCACCTCATAATGTAATTGTATCACTGTGTCTGTCTGAAAATAAGCATTAACAGTACATAACACCGAATTATTTTATTTAATATACACTGCTCACTGAATAAACAAGTTCTTAATATTTAATGGTCATTCACAATTTAAACTTGTTAGTACTGATCGAGGTGGCCAATATTGGATAATTCAAAGATAAAAATTCCGCTGCTGAGGTATATATTTTAATTGTATTTAAAATTCTCATTTGCAATATCGGCTATTAGCGTGAAACTTATTGAACAAACTTCTATTGCTCGTTTAAGTACTTGCATATTTTTATGTATCGATTACAACTACAGGGACATACTAAGAAAAATAAATAAAGGTTATAAAGTTTAACTATATATATATATATGTATATATATATATATATATATAGTTCATACTGACCTAGTAACTGCATATATATATATATATATATATATATATATATATATATATATATATATATATATATTCAGTTATACTATATATATATATATATATATATATATACACATATGCAGTTATACTTTATGTATGTATATGTATATGTATATATATATATATATATATATATATATATATATATAGAGAGAGAGAGAGAGAGAGAGAGAGAGAGAGAGAGAGAAAGAAAGAATGAAAGAGAGATTTCATAATTACCTTGTAAGTTAGCCAAGCGAAAGGTAGTGTGTGTGGATATGATATAATAGGATCAAAATCACAAAATGTTTGCAAACCAAACGTCTGTTCAATGTTGAAATAATATATTGGATCTAATTGTACTTAAAACAAATAGCCTTAACATCTGCAGATGCCGGCACTTAGCATTATAAGCTTAGTTTTGGGACTGTCTGCCTGTTGACAATAAAATGAGACAACGGTGGGGCATCTTGCAACCTTTATGCGGCATATTGCCCCAGTGTGAGACATCACTATAAACTGGCACACTATGGACATCCTCTTGATATTACTGAAAAATATTTAAAGCTACGTTTTGAATCAACATCACATATACATACACGAAAACACACGCATGCACACAGATCCCAATGCAAAAAACAAATCAGTCATTAGAACACAATACATGAAATTGTGTTAATTAGCCTCTCGTTCTTAAAATACAAACGACACTGACAATGTTCTCACGAACTCTAGAAATTTTAAAAAGATATATTACTTCAACCAATAGTCTGGGTAAATTGCTGCCCCCATGAAATGGATGAGTTCTAATGGTAACATGGAAAACGTGAGCTACAAACGTAATATTACTTCTATTTTGTGTTTAGGTGTGAATTGTATCTTTACTTACCCAATGATCTTTCTTAGTTATGTTCAGCGAAATGAAAAATAAGTACTTTCTAGAAATGAAATTGTCAAGCTATAGATTACTTGTTGACATTGGGTGATAAGTTTAGGAAAGTGGAGCATTGCAAAATAGGGACACCGCCGTTGCATGTAAATGTTTAATTTGGCCATGAAATCAACTTGGTTTAGTTGCATCAATATTTGAGGTTCAAAAGAATGAAATATATATTTTAATTTCAATTTACAATAAGTATTAAGTATTTTTATAGGTATAACTTTGTGATTTGGGTAAGATAAGACAAATGCAAAGACAAAAATAATAACGTATTTTCTTTTGATCTACCTAACGCTTTGAAATTAATTATTTCTATACAACTATTTGCTTTTAGCTTTTAATTTCATGTTCATGAGAGAACATATCTATTTTCGTGGAAAACGATTTTATCTGTTGCAATCTATATGTTAGGTTGTATTGTGTATTATACAATTTCTAAATATTTTCATCCGATACCATTTCACATAATGTCATGAAAGGTACAACCGTAGATTAGAAAAATCCTAAAGCTCCTTTCATTAAAAGTAATTACAGTTTCAGAGCATTACTCAATATGCTTTAAAAATGTTTGGGTAAACAAAATTGATACGTGTTCGGAACACGTTAGCCATAAATTACATAATTAAGGTTCGACTAGACAAAGATATAAGCTCCCTTGTCATCGGTAAGTCACACAGTAACTCCATAGATGCCAGCTCGTCTAGAGTTGACGATGATGAGCAATATACATATATTTGTTTTCTGCTTCACACCATGTTTTACAATCGGTACGTATAAATCTCTCCCTATCTCTCTGTCTGTCTTTCTCTCTCTGTCTCTGTCTCTCTCTCTCACCCTCTGTCTCTGTCTGTCTCTCTCTCGCTATATATATATATATATATATATATATATATATATATATATATATATATATATACATATACATTCCAATCTTTCTGTCTTCCTCACCTTCTGCATCTCTATCTGTTCCTGACTTTGTATCTTCTTCTGTTTCTATATATATATATATATATATATATATATATATATATATATATATATATATATATATATGCATATTACCCTATTATCTTTCTTAGTTTTGTTCAGCTGATTGAGAAACAAGTACTTCCTAGAAATGAAATTGTCAAGCTACAGATTACTTGTTGACATTGGGTGATAAGTCTAGGAAAGTGGAGCATTGCAAACTAGGGCCACCGCTGTTGCATGTAAATGTTTAATTTGGCCACGAAATCAGTTTGCATGTATTCGATTCTTCTTGCCTGCCGTTCTTTTGAAATATCGTTTTAGGAAGGAATTCAGGGAATTTTAGGGTTGCAAATCAAATTCACAAAGATTGCAAGTTAAGAGAAAAATTATACTGCGCAGTGTTTTTGCCCGCGGTTCTTAAAATTATTGTTGAAGGCTTATATTTATTAAATGTTACCTATTTTCAATTTAATTATTACACAGAATTATAAATTGTGACATAATTGTATAAATTGCAACATTCTTAAGCAACATTTGAAACTCCTGAATCATATATAAAACAAGCTTTTGAAATGAGCGATAAGATATAAATTGTTTATAAATCACACAATTTGCGTGAGTCAGAATATTTAATGACATATTATCAATCGGAATCTTATTTTTATTATCTCCAATGCAGATCACCTTCTTTTTATTGATCATATATATTTATTTACGTCCTAACTGACGGTAGCTTCTTTGTTGATTTTAAACGTTTATCTCCATTTTGACAGCAAGCACAGAAACAGTCTGGCTGAAAGATGTAACCACACGACTTCAGGGAAACAAGCGATCACTCGATGACCCTGATCTTCCTGAGATGTTATCCTTTCTCCTCAAACGCAATTCTGATACTCTGACTTTAAACTTAAAGAGGAATTATCATCTTGATCCTAATGCTGACATATATACTGTGAGAAATTTAAATGACGGCCGATCCATTCTGGAAAAGACGGTTGATGTGGAAAAGGAGGTAAGCATTCAAAGGATTTCTTTATTTATGAGCACAAACCTTGTTAATGCCACCATATGTGTCCCGTTAGAAATTTAGAGGTGACCCCTCCAATAAATTGTATTTATAGAATTATGGATATCTATCTATCTATATATATATATATATATATATATATATATATATATATATATATATATATATATATGTTTAAAAATTGAACTCACAGAACCTTTTCAATACCAAAGCGATTTTGAAATTTTGATTTTGGATTAGTTTGGTTAGGTGTTCGTTATTTTCTTCCCGATTCCGTTTCTAATCATAGTGATTCCTAAGAAAGAAATATCCTCATGTTTGTGTCATGATTTGAATTGTTGCTTCATTTACTATCATACCTTCATTTTGAATGCGCAGTTGTTATCAGTAGGTTATGTAAGTTCTCTTGCTTCATTTTCTTGGTATTCTTGTCATAACACGTAGACTCCATTATTTTTTTACGTTCTTTATTGTAATAGTTCTTCTTCCTTCTTTTTCAAGTTGCTTTTGAGTGTCTATATATCTCGAGAGCGTGCCTTCTATACTGTGTGGCAAAATTGATAGGAAACATTGCTTTGGTTAGCTTTATAAATAGAGTACACGCAATCATTTTGATATTTTTACTGCTCGTTCACCGCCTCTACACTTAGCTTCCGTTCCATGTGTAGTCGCTATTATGAAATCTGGGCTATGTGGACTGCATATGATTAGGATAGATTTCATTAGTAACATATGGATGTTTGGATGAGTTGAATGTTTGCTTGAATGTAGACATAAGTGCTTAGGTCCATGCATTGTACCCTTTTCCTGGTCAGTTTCCTCTTACTGTCCATGGCCATGTTATATGTACCCTTACTCTTATTTATCAGATGTATATATAGTACACGGGCAACTGGATAATACAGATATTGCATTGTATCTGGTTGTGCATACTATTGTGTTTAATTAGAGTTAAGTCTCTTTTTTGTGTTTGTTCCTAAATGTTTCTGTTTTATTTAAATCATCGGGTGTCAGCAATCAATATATCAACACTCTTTGCAGTTATTCGTTGTTGAACCACATTAATGCTCATTTACTATTCTGGTCATTGCAGGAGTTAACTATGTTGATTTAAAAATATCAGAATCATTTGAATTAACCACCATTTCTATATGTGTGCTCTGAAATGAAATATATAATGAGTTGTTAATATTTGTCAGTGTCGAGGATACTTTGCTTGAATGTATCAAGTATCAGACCAATGAATTCATTTTGCAACTGATATCTCAGAAAAACCCGTGGTTCTCGTATTATAAAGTCTGTTGTTGATTTTATTCTTTTGTATATTGTGCGCTAGATAATGTTTAAAGAAACAGAAAAATAAATGACTTATCTATGATACAGTTTTCATTTATCTAACTATAAAGTCATGATGTAGGACAATGCTATTGAATACCACTTTCTTCAGTGGTAATATTTTCATGTTTAGCTTCATTAATTATGTGTAGTGTTTTTCCTTGTGGTTGTGTGGATATATTGGAATCGGGTTCACTACTATTTTCATTATTTATACTGTCTTCATTTCTAATCTCTGTTTTTATCATAAATATAGTTAACTTTCATATCCTCTGTTATCAGTTATTATATATTTAATGTAATTCCACGGGCCGCAGGATAGACAAAACTGCAGTAAATAAGCAATAATAAGTAATCAATGTCAAATTAAACTACTTACGCATATACTTAGCTATTGACTCTACCTGCTCAAAAAATTATTACACAACCATACTGTAATTGTCGTATCGATCATAATGTTTAAGTTTTCCAGCTAAAAAGTCATTATGTAGGACAATGCTTTTTAATATACCTTTCTTCGGTATAATATTTTCATGTTTATCTGAGTTAATTGTGTGTTTATATTCATATTCCGTCTGGTTGTGTGAATATACAGTATACAATATATTGGACACGCATGCATTGCATTTTTCATTATCTATACCGTCTTCATATATAATTTCTGTTTTTAATATATATTTTTTGATTTCTCTGTTATCAGTTAATATTTATTTAAAATCAGCACGCGGGCTGCAGGATGAACATCACTGTGTCAAGTAATAAGTAATAAATTATCAATGTCAAATTGTACAACTGGCCACTGTATATATCTACCGACTGATTTGCCCAAGTAAATAATATAGGTACTAAATATACCGACATGTCAACATAATTATTTCCACAACTATCTGCATGTTTAAATGCCTACCTACTTCTCTGCACAAATTGGAATCTAATAATTAGTTTTTATTTCAACAGAATATGGCTTACTACCAAGACAGGGAAAATGGGGCATTCATGGCTGTAAGATGTGTCGAAAGGTCAAATGGGCAGTCTGACATACTCATAGCAAGTATAATACTATCATATCAAATATAAAATAATTTTCCTGTCTCAAGCCAAGTAGGTTTGACTTTCAATAGTGCTCGACAGCTTACACAAGTATGTACCTTAGCATGGGAACAACTGTTCACGCTTTAAAAATGATTAAAGCGTATGTCACATTCCTGGCTGTACAGTGGAATTTATGTACATAACCTGTCAATAACTGGTAATTACAAACATGTGTAGCTTATATTGGTATCTAAAAGATGATATTTCGCCTGTCTTTATCGTCATAGTTTAAATTGACATGAAATGAAAAATGATAATCAGTTATTTATCTTTTACCGGCACAAGAGGATTCCGTTTTGTGTTGTTCTCTATCAATCTATCTATCTATCTATCCGTCTATCTATCTATCTATCTATCTCTCTCTCTCTCTCTCTCTCTCTCTCTCTCTCTCTCTCTCTATCTATCTATCTATCTATCTATCTATCTATCTATCTATCTATCTATCTATCTATGTGTATATGATAAGCATCTAAGATTACATAGAACATAAACCTTAATATTTATTAGGATGGGTTTTCTTTAAAAAAAATTTCGTCATATGAATATGGTGCGGAATATTTGGAGCCTACACAATGAATTTAGCTTACGATTTATAAATCCTAAAACATAAAAAAGTTAATATATTCATATGTCAGTATAAAACTTGCTTATTGCTGAATTCTACGCCTGAAATAAATTGTCTTTATGATGTTGTCCGAGATAGAGTGACACTGATTTTTCATCTATTACAGCCTCTGTGTTCGAAAATGCTACTTCTTAAATTTGAAAGGTATGTCTGTAACTTTCGCACCTAATTTAACTTGACTAATTCAACATATTGGTTTTGTTTTGTTAAAATGAGTTGATGGATATAGTTGATTGACATTTACGTATGTTGATGGTACACAGACATAATCAGCTTCTACTTCTACATGACACTTATCAATGAAGTTTGAGATGCTAGTTCCACAAAATTTGGAAATCCTCGCTGGGACAATTAATTGTCTAAAGCTATCCACGTATGAGCAAATAAGGCTAGCAACAAATTTTGCAGAAAACTTTATACGACGATGGTAAAATTAATATATCATTTATTAGCATACTGGAACTTTTATTTGACTCCTTACAATCGGCATATCTCACGCAACAGTTGGAAAGTGTAGATATAAATTGGTCTTACAACCTAGTCTAATTATGCATTAGACTTGGCACTTTTTCAAATCATTTGGTCCTTTATGTCACAGTTTTAATACATAATTGATATTTATGCTAATTACTGTTTCATAGACATATATATATATATATATATATATATATATATATATATATATATATATATATATATATATATATATATATATATATATATTTCAGCATCACTCGTTTTTCCATGATAACAATAAGTGAAGGACTGCTATTTAAACATATCAAATCCATTCCTTGTGTAATCCACACAATGGGTATGCTTATTATATTCCATATCCTAAGTTATGGTCATTCTACTAAAAAGTTCTCAAGTATTCTAACTATATGGGATGACACAGCGTCGACTACCACCAATGTTTTAAATGATAAGAGAAAATTATATGGAAATAAACGAAACGATCTCATACACTATCACACACACACACACACACACACTCACACACATATATATATATTTATATATATATATATATATATATATATATATATATATATATATATATATATATATATATATATATATATGTATAATATTGAATCAACTAGAATGGTAAAATTAAAATCGGCGACAGAAATTATGATCTTCAACCTTCAAAGGATGACTTCACATCAAGAAACGTCTTGGAAAATACGGATCTTCTTGCCAAACGCTATGTTCTGCAGGACCAGTCAAATATCGAAAGTGACACTCCATATGTGCAGCAGCTATCAAATATCGATATAGATCTGCCAGTTCAGCAAGATCAATTATATATCGAAAGATACCAAGCATTTAAACAAGACGAACCAAATAACGGAAGAAACATGGTAGTAGAACGTAAAGGTCTGTAAAAGCTATTATATTTTGAACATAAATTATACAAACACCACTCTTGGTGCGCATTGTTGACAGCAAGATAACTAAAATATACAGAAAATAACGAGATTTTATTACAATGATTTTTTTTGTGCTTTTTTAATTAGAATTCAAAGACATGTTTGCTTTTTTAATTGAACTTGGAACGGAAGTGTACGGAAAGTAAATAACTAATGCTGTGACAGGTACTGGTTATTTATTTTGTCACAAACGTTTTTGATTTAAGACTATAATTGATATTTTGCATCATATTGAAGGTAAATGGTACGGACTGATTTAGAATGCATTCTACGTGAAAATATGAATTTCTATGATATTTTGTACTTCATCAAATTTCATCGACAGATAATGTGAAGATAGAATACACCGTAAAAATGGTCGTGGGACTAGATTCAAGTGTCTGGGACTCGTAAGTATTCCTTTTGTATCACAATCTCAAACATCTCTCTCACTCTCTCTCTCTCTCTCTCTCTCTCTCTCTCTCTCTCTCTCTCTCTCTCTCTCTCTCACAACACACAAACACACACACACACGCATATATATAGTATCGGGTATTTCGACTCGGAATATATATGTCAATGTGACTTCTGTATGTCAATATGAAGTTCATCTCTATGTCCTTCTTAAATATACAACCAATATAATCCAATATAGTGTGTATCGTTTAGAATCATCCACGTATATACATTTGATGAAAGAAGGAAATGCTTTTCTTAAACAACTTAGCATCTAAGTCCATGTTCCCGATCTTGCAAGAACTTGTTCTACACGTACATAATCGTCAGCTACCCAAAATATCAACTAATTTTTCTCAGGATTTTCGCTGGGATATAGTGTGTTTCTAACTTTTTTGGCAAACACATTATATTATATTCATTATGTTTCTCTTCCATATAATAGCCTTTTTTGTTTAAACTTTGAAATTAACCAACTTGCGTACAAGATCGGTTCAGTTTGCTAAATATCTGTTGCCATTCATTGTTGAATTTTGTGCAACTATATCCATTAATTAATTACTCGACTGAACGGAAGCAAACAGTCCAACATAATTTATTTCGTTCCTATAGCACGAATGATAAATATTAAATATCTTCATCAAAGAGGCCGATTTCAAATTACATGGGGTGGTATCTCGTGTGTCCGAAATTAAGATTATTTTGAAGAGAATATTTTTGTGAGAGTTGCATTTGTTTAATGGTAAACATCGCAGGTTCTTTTTTATCAATTGATCGAGTTTGGTTATTGTTTTTCGTCAATGTATGTATGTATGTATGTATGTATGTATGTATGTATGTATGTATGTATGTATGTATGTATGTATGTATGTATGTATGTATGTATGTATGTATGTATGTATTTGCATCAATGTAGGTTTGAATCATTATATATATGTAGGTACACAGGTAAATTTTTCGGTATCTATATTTCGGCATTGATGCTTATATACTTTCCACCTGCAGATTTTTAAGGTTGGTAAATGACTCATTAGATAGCACCAGAAGGACAGCTAAGGCAGCAAAGAAGTTAAAAAGATATTTCACATACATTATAAATGGTGTAAGTATTGTTAACGTAACAGCTATATACATGTTAAGCTTATGTATATTCTAACTTTCTTTGCTTAAAACGAGACGCGATAGAAAGGAATCGAGCAACATCAATCTGGACAGAAATAAATCTCTATATAATCGCTCGTGACACGAACAGTGTAATTTTGTCGAAAGGAGTTTGCATCTTAGTATAGTTTACGTTAAGTAGATCACATGAATGTGACACAGCCGATTGCAGTCTGGTCGTTTCAGTAAACACCGTAAGTTGTAAGATTTTATACAGGTTTTCTATCGGGGGTCATATTTTTGCTTTTAGTCTGCACATGTGCAAAACGATAAATTAATGCATAACCATTGAGAAGGAATTGAAAGTAAATACAGTAATTTGCACACGTTCATGCCTTATAGGTAAATTATACTCACTATACAAATTATCTTTATCCTATTCATAGGTAGACAAACTCTACAGAGGAATAAAGGATCCTAATATTGGAATCCGTTTCATAATTCGTCGATTCGTAATTTTCCAGGTAATATGTTTTGATCCGTTGAATATGTATATGTGATGAAGACCTTTTGTTCATATGTACATGTTGTGCGTGATCACCGGTTGAAAGTCAGATATTTCATTCTAAAATTGTAACATTCTGATAAGAAAGACTAAGATAGATCTTCCATCACCTAAGGTTAGGATTTCTGCTACTGATACGTATGCATACGCTTCTTCATCAGCTAAAACTATCGTTGATAAATTTATCAGAGAAATAATTAGATTGTCTTATTACTCATTACATTTTCAGTTTATCTATCTGTAATGCTTTATTCATCGACTTTGGTTGCACTGAGTTAGTGTTACGGCGCTGAAGATGGGATAAACTCAAACGCATACATTATACACTAGATATAATACCGTACTAATATTATTCATTCTTGTTGAAAACATTGTGACGTTCTCAGATTTATGTTTGAACACCACCTTCATAATTGTTGTCAATTTACAGTCTGTAGCTCAAGTATGTATGAAACGGCACCATATGGAGCGATTATTTGCGAGACCTTTACAGAATTCTTAGTCCGCATTGAACCGTTCAAACGTTTGTCAGCTTCCTATTGAATTATGCTGTCCACGTTTTCATAATGTTTGCGACAACATGCTCCTATTGATCCAAAATGATCCGCAATAAGATATTCGTGTAGCGTACCATTAATTTTTCCATAACGTTTATCTCAAAATATATAAAACCTAACATTTCTGTATTTCGGTAGAGGGATTATACATTACGATATTTTGGTTAATTAAAGTATATTGTATTCTTGTATAGGTGTTGCTTCAATTAAAACACTGGCTGAGTTATACGGTTAACTTTGATTCAATTAGGGGTTCAATGATACACAGTCTTTTTCTCTCAGCTACAAACTTTCGATTAGTTTGTAAGAATCTTTGATGTAGTAATTCATCTCAAGCAAAATAATACTACATTAGATTTTCTTTAATATGAATACCGCTGTTTCAGTTTATATTATACAGATTTTTGCATTAAATATTTCACTCTCAAACATAAATATATTTTCATAAGTCATTATAATTATATTTAGCACATTGCGTTCAAAATCAAGCCTGTTTCATTTACATAGACACAGTCATAGTTGTATATATATATATATATATATATATATATAATGTACTGCAAGAAGAATATATTCATCCTAGTATATATAGTAAAAATAGCATACATAGTACATATAGTATACATATTACAAATGGTATCACCGTTCCGGTAGCCTAGTGGGGTCAGAGCTTCCGCCATAGAGGTCGTGGGTTCTATCCCAATCCGAGTCATACCAAAGACTTACAAAAATGGAACTTAGAGCTGACTCGCTTAACGCTCAGCATTAAGAGCTTATTGTTAGCACTTGTCGACCTGGTGCCAGGATAGTGTGACTGGGTGGGACATCATGCAACATTTTATCGCCATGAATATCCAGTGCTAGACATCGCTATAAACTGCCTCACTTCAGATATCGTAGCGATAAGATTGAAAATGTGTTAAAGCTACGTTAAATATCATAAGCAACAAATAAACAGGTATTATCTATCTTAGAAATATAATTTGTAGTAAAAATAGTATATATAGTACAATTAGTATTTTTGTACAAATAGAATATATAGTGAAAGTAGTATATATAGTACAAAATATAATTGATAGTAAAGAAAGTACATAAAGTGTAAATATAATATGTAGCAAAATATTACATATAGTACAAATTGTATATATAGTACAAATAAAATATATTGTACAAATGATATGTATAGCTGACTTTGAACACACAATTCACATAGGATTGATAGCTCTCATGATATAGATAACGCAAATGTTAGATTTAGTTCATATTGCACATGGTGTGATTGTGTTTGTTTCTCAGATATGGAATTTTATGATCGCTTTAACCGTTCTACTGTCTCTTTCCTAGTCATATCTATCTTTTATTTTCTTTATTGCAAAGCATATTGTATTTGTATGTCTTAATGATGTATCCTTCAATATTATATTTGTATTTTGTAAGTATATATGCTTTAATATTATATTTGTATGTTTTAATGATGTATGATTCAATATTATATTTGTATGTGGTAATTATGTATGCTTAAAAATTATATTTGTATTTTTAATGAGGTATGCTTCAATATTATATTTGTATGTTTGAATTATGTATTATTCAATATTATATTTGTATGTGGTAATTATGTATGCGTCATATTGTCGTATTGCTAGTTTTCAATTGATATTCGTCAACTAGCAACAATAAACGAAAACTTAAATCGAAATAATTATTATGCGTTTCCTTCTTTTAAAGTTGAAGGAAGAATTTCCACACCATTTCTCTCAGGTGCAATCAGTTAACGGAATATCACTTGTTAATGCAAGCTCTTATCTTGCTGATTTGTATTACTGGGACTTATCGGTTGCACTTAATCAGATTCCAGAATACGACCAAGTTATACTCTTTACACGGTAAGTGTTTCTACACTGGGGATGTAATGATTACGCCCATGATACAAATTTAGTAGATTCAAACATGTTACAGAAGATGTAAATATGCATTTTAATATTTTCGCAACAAAGCTTACTATATTGTGAAACAGCCCACATATAACCATATTCCCTCTTGCCGTTGAAAGTTCAATTAGTTGTGATAAACATGCAATTGCATTATTACGACACAAACTATGTTCACCGGATGACAAAGAAATTATATAGGTGTGTGATATAGGTGAGATCAATTTGAAATACATTTGATCCAGTACTGAACCTTTTTCTGAATTACTTTCGATAATGTAAGTAATTTTTACGCCAGAATATGCTCATCGTGTATTTGTAGGTTTAACCAATCATAAAATCATAAATCCATGTCCTTTAACTTACATCAAACTATGCATTTGAACTATATATATATATATATATATATATATATATATATATATATATATATATATATATATATATATAATCTCCTGTAACGCTTATAATAATAATAATAATAATAATAATAATAATAGTAATCATAATCATAATAACAATAATGAGGACATTGTATAGCCCTTAATCTTCAGAAGCTCTAAGCGCTTTACAACATTTATAATGAAACGACTTCACTACAGAAAAACAAATAACAAAAACCATGATATTGGAAAACATAAAACATGTAGAAAACGTATAAGATACAACACATTATTAGGTGTCTAAGTTTCTTCCTGCAGCAGAAAAAGGTGAGTTTTAAGAGCAGACTTTAAAGGGACCACTGTGTATTTGTGTCAAATTTCAATGGGCAATTTGTTCAACATCGCCGAGCCCTGGTATGCAAATGAACGTTGTCTATATGTCTTCGTTTTCACAGTGGTAACAAAGAGTATACGATTGTCACAGGAAGAGCGTAAGTATCTTGCTGGTGTAAACAAATGGGTGAGGCCGGATAGGTATGTGGGACTGGTGTCTGTCAATTAAACATAGCACAGGTAACAAATGGTGTGTTCTGTTTAGCTTGAAATTGATAGTCATTGTACCGAAAAAAGCAGTGGTGAGGTGTGCTCTCATCGAGGTAATCTAAAGATGATCTGAGCAGGTGTGTTTTGAACTGTTTGAAGATTTTGGAATATATATTGTGACGAACCAGACAGAATCGACTTACAATAGTCCAGTAGTCTCGAAAGTGTTAACGAACAAACAAGTGTTTTGAGTTGCATAAACTGAAACATATTTGCAAATGGAGTTTATGCGTCTTATTTCAAGATATGCAGCCTTGCATATGTTCATGAAATGTTGGTGCAATATGAGAGTACTATGTAGAGCAACATCTAGGTTTCGTACTGACTGTGAATTTAATGTTCGTGTTGATGATATATATTGTCTAAGGTAAAGGAAGTTTATGAGAAAGTATTTGTGTTGTGACCAAAATTTCCTCAGTTTTATCATCATTCATCTGCATTTTGTACATGTCATCCATTATTTCACATCCGAAATTCACCTCTCTACTCTATGGATGGTAGCATCAAAGGGTGGCTAGACTTGTATATTTGAGTGTCATCAACGTACAATTATGTGATGATCTGTGACATTTGAGAGCGGCTGAGTGTATATAATGATGTGAACAGGGCCAAGAACAGACCCCTGGGAACAACAAAACATACATCAACGTACCTGGGATGTATTCTATTTGTAGATGCAATTTGTGCTGGAGACGGTTTAGTAATATATCATGGTCTCTTTTGTCTATTGCTGCAGACAAATCAAAGAAGGTAGGGAAAGTAATCTTTCCACTATTCAAAGCATAGAGAATGTCACTGAATGCTTGCAGAAGAGTAGTTTTAGTACTGTGGCAATTCAAATGAGATACAAGTTGGGTTACAACAACTCCTTCTAAGATTTGTTAATATGAACGGGAGATTAAAAACTGGATGGTAGTTATTTAAAACATTATGGGCAATTGTTGGTTTCTTCAGCAGAGGCTTTAAGATGGCAGTTTTGAAAATTGATGTGAATTCACCCGATGAGAGTTAGATATTGATAACATCAGTTAGTGCAGGCAATATTGGGTCTAAGTACTCAAGCTGCAGTAATATCCGAATTGAGTCAAGTTCACAAGACTTGGTGCAGTCTTCATTACGATTATCCGCACTAATTCAATATATACAAGTTCAAATGCTGCTAATGTTTGTCTCTGAAGTTACGTAGCATAACTGTATGGTGACTGGTGAATTGAAATTGTGTTGTAAAGCGAACCGCTAATGACTTATACTTTTTTTCGGAATAAATTTTCAAATAGGTCTGGAAAGTCTACTGAAAAGAAGATATTTGAAAGTGGTGTACATTTATTCATTGACATTAGTTTGTTAGTTATCTCGAAGAGCTCTTTGATCTTAGTACCGTAGTGGAATAATTTTGCTAAATGGACTATGTCATAGCGGCTACATAGATTGGTTTATGAATAGTGAGCCTGGTGGAATGTAAAAGCCTCTCTGTTTCTCGGCGATGTCTTTTAGAAGTGCGAAGCTGGTCTCTAACACTGCTATACCATGGAAAACGCGTTTTTATTGATACTCCGCTTTGGTGTATGGGGCGTGTTTTTCAAGCAATGAACGCAGGCAGTTGTCGAGTTTTTCTGATGTAAGAGGTACGTTGTTAGGTTTTCTCGGATGTCATGCATGAATTCGGTTGTTTTTATCATACAGAGGTTTCTGTTAGTAGCAAACAAATGGCAGAGAGTTAGGAACTGGTACGTCGAGATAGCATATAATGCAGTGGTGATCTGATGCACGTTCGTGGAATACAAGGGTGAAAGTGAACAATAAAACTATAAGTCAATTAAGAGCAATATTAAAGTTTTACAGGTAAGTACATTTTGCTTGCCTCTGTATGACCTTAGTAAACGCACTTCATTCACATTTCTTAAACAAGATGTAGCCTAATAGAGTGCTGTAAAGCAACTAGAAATCAGCCGATGAATGAGATGCAGATGCAATGCAATTTGTTTCATTACCAGACTATGAGTTGCTACGTTGTGGGACCAGAACATGTGTATAACCATGTCTGAAACAGATGTGTTCTTAATGAAACAAGTCCATTATAGAAGGTTTTCATATAAACAGAAGACATTTTATCATCGGACTATTACTGCGAATATTATTCTTTGAGGACAAATCCTAAACGTTTCCCATAAATAGTGATTCATATTTTCTCCCAACTTTTGTATCTCCAGTTCTACATGCGATTAGAACGTGCGGTGGAAAAGTGAATGTTACCTTCACTAGATTAAAATAACTTTGAAGTGCTTCAATCATCATCTAGTGCATATTTGTGTGCATTTTTACACAGAATAATCCATCACTCGTTTGCCAGGACAATTTTGCTTTTTAACTAAACGTATGTATCTTGAATGAAGAAGTAGTAAACTAATAAGTGCTAGATTAAAATGCTTTATCATTAAGTCCCTACTAAAACGTATTATTTAATGATAGTAAATCTCACTAGAATATTCCTGAAAAGGTTGATGTCGCTTTTGATAATTTGAAATGGTCCTTGGTTTCACGTCGTTGTTTGCTTCTTGCATTGATTCAGGATCATTAGCTGATAAAGTGCCCTCTAAATTACAATTACACAAATTAAATATAGGCCTTTTAACGTATATAATTTATCTTCTGTTTTCTTGAGTTATTGCTCGTTTATCAGTATAACTTATATATCATAATGTTAGTAATTGCATACACGGAAACATATTTATCAGACGTCAATCATTAAATCGAGTCCATCGTAAACTTAACGTTACGTGGAGTTCACCTTTTCAATGTACAAAACGGAGAGAAGAAAATTAGTAGAATGATGATTACATGTTGTTTCCAATATAAAAATCGTAAGAAATCAATGTATTTTGTAGGTAATCATTGTATTCGAAACCCTTTTATTATCCAATGTTATTTCAATCAACAAAACTAGTCTAAGACTACTATCCGTCGTTAAGTGACGTGACTGATTGTTTTGAATTCATATCTGTATGAGAAAGCTCGAGTCATGAGCAAGATCACATGAATAAAGAAAAAAAACAACAGTAGTTAGTGAGTCACCACACCGAAATACTTTGATTTTCATTTTGAAATTACATTTGGCTGCAATTACGTCAACGTCTTAGATGGACCAGGTGTATTTAGAAAGAATAGAGAAATAAATAATTTCATATATGCACATTATAACCTACCAAACTGAATTATTCTGTCGTATTTTCTTCCCTATTTATTTAACGTTCGAGTCGATTGCCATATAGCATATTTTGTTCATTCCGTAAACCTTTGTAAATATGCTTCATGTTGCAAATCTTACCCCTACAATATACATGTCTTAATAAACTTATAATTAACACTTTGAAGTATAAACTTCAGGATCTTTAACAATCGCTATATAATACAAAAGTATAAGACTGTCTTGGCCATTTAAATTTTTCAGCAATGTCATCAAAATCTGGAATGTGCTGATGTACTTCTTTCTGTTTCAAATCTAGTCTTTTGGTAACATCTGCTTCTTTTCGTATTGCTGTCACTCTTTATCACACTCTGCATTTATGTTATTCCCTTGGATAATGATTCTTCTTTCTCTCTCCACATGTGTATTGTCATATCCAGTTTCCGGACCTGACGTTTCCCTTAATCTTTTTATATGTATTTATATGTATTGTAATTCTTTTAATATATCGATTCAAAGAAAACTGTAGACTTAATAATCAAACTCAAAACAGTAGACTCCAACATGTTGTTTCAATAAATACCATCTGATTATCTCTTCCTTAAGTTAAAGAACGTTTTGCATGCGATATCATAGTATATGAGCACCTCAGACAAAACGTCCTTTATTCCAAGAGTACTATGCTTCGTTAGTATTTGTTTGCCGCAAAGATTGCATTCATAACGCTTCCATGTTTTGCATAATATTTATGACATATGTGAAATTAAAACCGTTTCCTTTAATATCGAATCTAACGAAATAATGTTAATACAAATTTCAAAGTTATTATATTATCTCTTTTATTGAAAGTAACATTCCGCGCAAGGCTTCCTTGTTTGTTTTGATTCTAAGGCATTACACTCAGTTGCAAAAAAAAAGAACCAAACCGAGACGCTTAGAAAAGTCCAGAAAGTAAAACATTGGAACGTAAAGGATTTTGAACTAAATCACAAATCATCCGAAATGTTCGACCGCTAGTACTATAGCAAAATGACCGGGATGTGGATCGAAGGGTTTCTTACCGAATATTCAAAGATTTTAAGTAAGGCTAGACCTTAATCATACATACTGTTAGACAAATTTAACAAACATAACAAAGGCCTTTAGGTATTTGCTACTCTATTGTCACTCAACGAGAAAAGGGCAAGTAAACAAAATAATGTAAACATGTGTTGAGGTTTGCGGTATGTTGTGCAAATACACATTACTATGTCTTATATTTAGACACACGATGTATCTTGGTGACATGAGAAGTGGTCTAACTGCCGGTAAGTACAGTCTCTCTCTCTCTCTCTCTCTCTCTCTCTCTCTCTCTCTCTCTCTCTCTCTCTCTCCCGTCATCTTTCTGTTTCAATACGTTTCAATGAAACGTATCATAGCAATTATATTATCATTTATGCACACCATGGACTGGTTTATTGTTATGGAGTCACTAACCATTAAACATGATGGTATACTCAAGCTGTTTCCAAGAGATTTAGTAGAAATTGTTTACAAAACGTGTGATGTAAAGATTGTACTATCATTTTAGGCGTACAAAGTCGAACCGATAACGTATGTATCACGAAAACAATCTCAGATTAACGTTAGCGGTTAAATTCTCCATGAATGTGTACGTTTACGTAAATCGTTCTTCGTTACGACATTCCATTTTAGTAGTCAGTATTATCATTTGATTCTCAGTTTGTAAACATTAACGGGGACATTCGATTTATAGTTACATTAAAATCCTCACGCATAAAATGTTTGATTGTTCCTGGCATAATATTCATAACATCAGCCATAGACAATGGACTTTTCTAAGTATTCATGTTATAATTGGTTTAAACTTTACAAACGTATTAAATGCCATAACGTGCCCTAACCTTACACAATTGATTCAATATTCTTCGTTTCTGTTTGCTCAACAGTTTCCTTTCAGGTGTATGTAGAACCTAGGTGTTTATGTGAACTTAGTAAATAACCTTGATACTCAAAAAATTGTTGCTGATAGCAAATTCATTCAGAGTTTAGCACTAAAAGCTTTCATTTACTAAATTATGTACATGCGATGGAACTAAAACGTAAAATATAAACTAAACATGGCAGGGTGAAGCAATACAAATTTTATACAATATAAAAATAAACACTTGATAGCATATTAAGATCAGCTCAGATTCCTTAGTTTGGATAGTGTTTATTCAATGGTTTTAAAAGCCGTTTTTAATCAGTTGAAAACCACATCCACGCACATTTACGAACAGACACATACAATGTATCCGTGTTATCATGACAATTATAAAGAAATTGAGATAAGCCACTTTATTAATATTTGGATGATTCATAGATTACAATTTTAAGTATATTATAACTTGATATATTATTAAATCATTTTTGAATATTTAATAAAAATTCAAATTATATAGTACAAAATTAAGTCGAGCATAATAGTACCATAATCATATAAATTAATAAGTATTTAATCAATAATTAATATATTATCTTCAAATTTAATTTACAACAGGTACTCTTTCTAACTGAATTAGTCACATATTTTTATTATTTTCGTTCAAATTTTCACTAGGTAAGTCAGTCTACACATTATCATAATATAAAAATAATCTTAAATATTTTGTAAAAGGTGTAATACAAGAAATACAAGTCGAAACATAGTGAAAGTGACACATTATATTTAAACTATTAAAACAAAAACGATTGATGAATGTTGAGCAGAGTTAAAGACTTTATTACGACTGCGAATCCACTCAGGTTTCCATTTCTCAGAAGAAGTTAGAACAATATCTTGAGAAGGATAAATATTGCAAAGTATTAGATTTGTCATTCAAATCTCTCTCTTCCTGTTTGTCTCTCATTCTCTCTCTCTCTCTTCATGTATATATATATATATATATATATATATATATATATATATATATATATATATATATATATATATATATGAATACTTTTATACCTGTTTATGTCAACACAATGATTTTAAAAATAGATTCACAATTCACCAGTATATTTGATGTAAGGGATATGTTCCGTTTATTTAAAAGTCTCGAGTAAATTAGATTACCATAAGTATGGATTCGTGCGTCAGTTCAAAAGGAATCTTTGATTACAAATGTTTTATTTAATTCTTTTAAGGGCTTTCCTTCCCAGCAAAGGTTTGTGAGCCTGGTTATAGAGTTGCGGTTGTTCGTTTGACTGATTATTTTAGGACGACATCCATTGCAGCACACGAACTTGGGCATAGGCAAGTGCATTTGTAAACCATATCGGTCTACATATTTCTGCTTTAGTTGATTATATGTTACAATATGCACAAATGTTTACTAAAAGTTCTATCTGTTTTCTCGTGTTCTCTATATAAAGCAGTAGCTCATATGTCGGATATATCACTTAGGGTACAACAGCGTAATATACATAACATACGTAAACCGAAATACACAGCAATTGTTTCCGATTTGCTACAATTTATTATCCCACCTGTTATCATCATTACATTTATAAATACATTCTATTCACCACGCTAGACGATAATATATAGAACTATGAAATAAGTTGTGAACTAACCTTTACAAATTGTAATATAACGACATTTATTTGCATCAATCAGTTGTCTTTTAATATTTCTTTTTGTTTAATTAGAGAAAATATATACTAGTATTTGATTACTACCAATATTGGCATAAAATAAATGAAACAGTATATACTATAGTTTATTTTAATACAACATCAGCTAAGTGATTTATTTCCGGGATATTTATCTTAATAAATATTACACATTATTCTAGACAACATGAAATAATCTTAAAGTAAAGACAACCCGGACATATTCATATTGATAATACAATGCTACATACTACAGAAACATATTTCAGAGCTTTACCCAGTTTGTCGAATGTGAGGATAAACAATTTAAATATTGTTAAGGCATTGGAAGGGTGACAACTGTAAATGACGTTTTACGTAGTAATGATAAGAATAATTATTTATATTGAACATCGGTCGCTTTAAAGAGATTTTTTACCTCAGCAGCGCATCTTAATCAGTTATGGCTTGAATCTCATATATATATATATATATATATATATATATATATATATATATATATATATATATATATATATATATATATATATATATATATATATATATATATATATATATATATACAGATACATATGCGTGAATGAAGATGAAGAAAAGTATTTATATATATATATATATATATATATATATATATATATATATATATATATATATATTGTTACGTATATTGATATAAGTCATTCATATTAATTTGTATTGTTTGTTTGTTAGATTTAAATTTGGCATTTTAAGTTCTAATTTTTTTAAAGTTCTTTCGTTTGGATCTATAGGAATCATTTTGTTATTTATCTGGAAAAGAATTATGCTCATAGAGGTTTATTATCAAGAACTGACTTCATTAAGTGAAATCGTCTTCCATACTGGATACTTAGCTGGGATGCGAACTTATAATTATTTGGACATTTTATTACAAGGACTTTTGGAATTTCTCTAGTGGATATTATTTTTTATTATTTTGGATTAATTTTAGAATTGATTCTTAAAACCGTACGTTTATTTTTCTTTTTTGAAACATATTTGTTCTCAATAGATTGTTTATTAATTTTTTACAAGCTTGTTATTTTCACTCTTTCTATGTTACTGTTTATTTGAGCCTAAGCACGTATCATAGAAATTGGGAGTTCGTCCGGGATTGGAATTTGGCTAGAATATATTTTCAGAACACTTTTGTTTTAAATTTTTTGGAATTTGGCTAGAATATATTTTCAGAACACTTTTGTTTTAAATGTTTTGGAATTTGGCTAGAATTTATTTTCAGAACACTTTTTTTTAAAATTTGAATACCCTTAGTTTTTGAAATTTTTTAAAATCTTTAGTGAGATTGACAGGTTGGTATTAAAATGACATATAAAGTAGAAATATTTCTTACTAATCCTAGTCAGGAGCAATTAGATCTTTTCAAAAGAGATGAGTTGATTCAACTTGCCTGAAAATATGATCTTTCTGAAGTTAGGGCTTCTTTAACGAAACAGGACATCAAAATGATTTTGGTCCAATATTTGGTACAAGAGAATGTTTTGGAAAATAGTGCTTTTATTTCTGTCAGTAAGTCTGCTGACATAAAAATGAAGATATTAGAATTAAAATTCAAGATGAAATTAGAGATGAAGAAGCTGGAATTTCAGGAAAGGGAGAGAGAGAGACAGGAAAGAGAAGAAAGAAAGACAATATGACAAAGAGGAGAACGAAAGACAATTACAATATGAAAAAGAGCAGATGCACATTCGGTGACAAGAAAAATAAATTGATAATCAGAGAGAGAAGGAAGGAAGGGAATATCAATGTAGAATGAAAAGATTAGAGCTGGCAAGTGAAAAACACCTTCATTGTTCAAATCCAAATTTACGTTTTGATTTAGCAAGGAATATAAGATTAGTGCCCCTTTTCAGAGAAAAAGAAGTAGAGAAATACTTTATTCATTTTGAATAAGTTGCAGAAAATTTAAAGTGGCCAAGGGAGCATTGGACTCAGTTATTGCAATGTGTACTCACTAGTAAAGCTAGTGAGATTTACACTTCACTGTCTGGTCAACAAAGTGGTGACTATGATGTGGCTAACGAATGCATTTTCAGGGGTTATGAGTTAGTCCCTGAAGCTAATCAACAAAAATTCAGAAATTACAGAAAAGAAGCTGGACAAACTCATGTCAAATTTGCTAGAGAAAAAGAGCAGTTGTTTGATAGATGGTGCTTAGCCAAGAAAGTCGAACAAGATTATCAACATTTGAAGCAAACGATATTAATTGAAGTGGAGAATGCTGCTCAAGCTGCTGACGAATATTCTTTGACACATCAAGTTATTTTTGTTAACAAGACTTCTACTCAACAGTCTTCTGGCAGAAACGTATTTCGACCTAATATAAGCCCTACTAGCACAAATACCAAACTTCAGAGAAGCTTGATTGTAGATCCTTGTCTCTTCCGACGTGTACCTATTGCAAGAAAAAAGGACACGGTATTTCTGATTGCTACAAATTGAAACATAGGAATCAGAATCAAGACAGATTTGTTACAAATGATATTATTTATAAGAGGTCAAGGACACGGTCATGAATTGAAAACAATACATTTGTTGGGTCTAATAAACCCCAGTCGGATTTTATTGTGGACAATTATCTGCCTTTCATATCGAAGGGTTCTATATCACTCTTGGATAATGCAGCCAATCCAAACCATATTAAAATTGTTAGGGACACAGGAGCTTCTCAGAGTCTTTTATTGTCAGGTACTTTGCCTTTTTCTGAGAAGTCTTCTTCTAATGAAAGTGTTCTTATTCAGGGAGTAGAGTTCGGCTTTGTTAACGTTCCGCTCCGTTGTGTAAATTTGTCATCAGACTTAGTATCAGGACAAGTGACAGTCGGAACAGTCTTGGTTTTACCCGTTGAGGGCATTCATTTATTGCTAGGCAACGACTTTGCTGGAGGCAAGGTTGTGGTTAATCCACTTGTAACTGGCAAGCTTGATTTGGATTAGAAAGTTGATCCAATTAAAAAAGAATTCCCTGATACATTTCAAGTTTGTACAGTTACCTGAGATATGGCAAAGAAAGCTCTTGAGAATGATAATAATGAAGACTGTATTCCTTTAGTTGACTCGTGTATAGGTGAGGCTTTAGATGAGGTCACTTTTACTCCTTGTTTGGCTCAATCAGAAGGTATTGATCATATTTTTCCTCTTTTAACAACTCATTATATTTATTCTAATCAGGGTGATAAACGACAGTCACTTGTCGTCGAACAGGAATAAGATCCTGAGATCTCCTGTTTGTTTCAAAGGGCCATAAGTGCGACTGAAGCCACTGAAGTTCATTAAAAATGGAATTCTTAGAGATACCTGTTAGTGATGAGTCGTCGGCGAACTATGAAATAGTAGTTCAAAAACCTTACAGACAGGACATATTTAATCAGGCCCATGAATCTCCTCTGGCTGGTCACTAAGAGATTAATAAAACTTATCACAAGATCTTGACTCACTTAAATTGGCTAAAATTCAAAAGTGATGTTGCCAAATACTGTAGATCTTGTCATACTTGTCAAATGGTATGAAAACCAAATCAGAAGATACCTAAGGCTTATCTACAACTTTTTCCTGCTTTTGGCGAACCATTTGGTAGAGTTATGGTTGATTGTGTAGGTCACTTCCCCAAGAACAAGTCAGGTAAGCAATACCTGTTGACCATTATGTGTGCGTCAAGAAGGTGCCCAGAGGCAATTCCGTTAAGGAATATAAAATCTAAAATAATATTAAAAACTTTGATAAAGATTTTTTACTCAGTATGGCCTTCCCAAATCTGTTCAGTCTTATCAAGGTTCGAACTTCATGTTTGGAAGTTTACAAAACGTTATGTATGAATTGGGCATTCAGCAATTCAAATTTTCTGCCTATCACCCTGAGAGCTAAAGGGCATTAGAAAGATTCCATCACAAGTTGAAAAATATGATCCAATCATATTGTTTTGATACGAATGAAGATTGGGATGAAGGTATTAACTTACTATTGTTTGCTGCTAGAGAATCAATTCAAGAGGCTTCAGTCCATTTGAATGGTTTTTAGACACATTGTTCGTGAACCATTGAATATTTTGAAAGAGAAACTTCTCTCTAATGGAGATACTGAGATCAATCTTCTTGATTATGTTTCCGATTTTAGATACAAGTTCTTAAAGACTTATGAGGTCGCAAGAGCAAATCTGCGCTCTGCTTAATCTAAAATGAAATCAAGATATGATAACAAATCGGAGGAAAGGAGTTTTAAGTCTGTAGATAGAGTCCTGGCTCTCTTAACAATGTCACAAAATCCTCTTCAGGCTAAATATTATGGTCCCTACACAGTTCACAGGAAAATAAATGACTTAAAGTACATCATAAATACTCCTGGGAGGCGAAAATAAAAATAACTCTGTCATATAAACATGCTGAAATAGTATATTGACAGAAAAAGACATGTTAAGCCTGTAATTAATTTAGTTGTACCTGTCCCACTCAATAAAGGAATATCATCAGATTCTATTGATATTGGATTGACAAATCTTTATAATTCAGAAATTATGAAAGATCTAACCCATAAACGTTCACATTTACAAGTGCCAGAAAAAAATGAACTGAAGCAGTTATTATTTGAATACGAGCACTTATTTAAAGGTGTTCCTAGAAGGAAAAACACAATTTTTCATGATGTTAAAATTGTAAATTCCAAACCTAGTAAACAACATCCATACAGGATGAATCCACTCAAACAGGAATACTGAAAAAAGGAAATTCAATATTTGCTGGAGAATAATTTTACAGAGCCCAGTAAAATTGATTTAGTTCACTTTTCATACTTGTTCCAAAACCAGATAAAACCTTCCGTATGTGCACTGATTATAGGAAGGTGAACAGTGTGACAAAATTAGATTCATTCCCATTACCAAGAATTGACGATTGCATTGATAAAATCGGAAATGCCACGTATGTCACCAAATGTGACCTTCTGAAAGGATTTTGGCAGATTTAGTAATGGAAATCTCGGCATTTGTGACTCCAGATGGACTTTACCAATATAAAGTAATGTCATTCGTCATGAAAGGGTCACAAACTACATGAATATGATCACCTCTGGTCTAGAATATTGTGATGCCTATATATATGACGTAATCATCTACTATACCTGGATAGAACATCTAGCAGCAATTCGAAAATTCTTTGACAGCCTCACTGATGCATGTTTGACAGTTAATTTATCTAAAAGTGAGTTATGTCGTGCTAGTGTGACTTTTTTAGGACATATTGTGGGACATGGAAAAGTTAAAGCAATAGATGCTAAGGTTGAGACTATTTCTAAATTCCCTGTGCCTGAAAAAAGAAAGCAACTGATACGTTTTTACGTACGGCCGGATACTATCGCAAAGTTTTTTAATATTTTTCTAAATTGCTGAAGCCCTCAGAAATTTATTAAAGAAGTTATTTTGGACTGAAAAATGTCAGGAGGCTTTTGGCAAGTTAAAAGCCTAACTTGAAACAGCACCAGTTCTTGCAGCTCCAAATTTCAGCCAGTCTTTCAAATTATCTGTCGATGCAAGTGATGTTGGAGTTGGAGCAGTTTTAATTCAAGAATACAAAAATGGTATTGAACATCCAGTGTGCTATTTTTCAAAGAAACTAAATCAGCACCAGAAAAATTATTCAAATATCGAAAAGCAATGTTTGGCATTATTCATGGCTTTACAACATTTTGAAGTTTATTTAAGTTCAGCTCTTTCTTCGATTATAGTCTATAGTGACTACAACCCACTTACTTTCATCGGCAAGATAAAAAATAAAATTCAAAGATTACTAAGGTGGAGTTGGTAATTGCAGGAACATAATCTTGACATTCGGCACATCAAGAGAAAAGATAATAATAATGCAGACACTCTTTTCCGTGTATATCATATACACTGTAATTTATACAAGTATTTTTAACCTCAGGTGTAAATAGGATTGTGGCAAAAAGAAAGTTTAATCAAATAAATCTTTTTTTTTTATTTTATGGTGGAAGGTGCTACGTATATTTGATGTAAGTCATTTATATTTATTTTTATTGTTTCTTTGTCAGATTTAAATTTGGCATTTTAAGTTTTAAGATTCGCTCATTGAGGGTGGTGACCTGTACCTTACAGAAAAAGCAGCTGGTGTTGACCTCATTTCTGACCTGGTTTCAGCATTGTAAACAAGCTTTTAAAACGGTTGGTTGGTGTCAAAGACAAAATGGAGTTTTGTGTAAACATCTTTCTATTTTAGTTAGGTCATACGCAGTTTACGTATTTTCTTTACCATAAATTTGTTCTGATAGTTTCTAGAAGATCACGTGATCCCTTGTTTACGTAAAAACAGTTAAATAAAATATGTTTTGGGAGCGACCTATTCAGTAGAAGAATTTGGGCTGTTAGAACACTAAGTTGCGTCGTTTAGAGTTATTTTAATTTACGTTGTACTGGAAATTGCGTCAATTCGTTTGGATCAAGAGGAATTATTTTGTTATTTCTCATAGACTTTTATTATCAAGAACTGACTTCATTAAGTGATATCGTCTGCCATACTGGATACTTCACTGGGATTCGAACTTAGAACTATTTGGACATTTTATTACCAGGACTTTTGCAATTTCTCCAGTGGATAATATTTTGAAATATGTTGGATTAACTTTGGAATTGATTCTTAAAACCGTAAGAAAATTTTTCCTTTCTGAAGAAAATATTTGTACTCAATACGTTGTTTATTAAGTTATAAGAAGCTTGTTATTTACACTCTTTCAATGTTACTGTTTATTCGAGCCTAATCATGTAACAATATACATATATACATATCTATACATATATATACATATATACATATATATACATTTATACATATATATACATATATATACATATATATATATATATATATATATATATATATATATATATATTTATATATTTATATATATACATATATACATACATATATACATACCTATATATTTATATATATACATATATACATACATATATACATACCTATATATATATATATATATATATATATATATATATATATATATATATATATATATATATGTATAATGAAGATGTAGATGTGTGTGTGTATATATGTATGTGTATGAAAACCAAAAGCAGCCATTTTCCATCCAAACAATTATATTGTTTATGTGCACACATTCCAATTATTTGCATCAGGTGAAATGAAAGAATAATTCGTTGGAAGAGACATTTATTCGAATTATACTTGATCATTTTGTCGAATCGGGACACAATCTTACCAGATATTGTGTATGATACTTGACCTGCATCCTCTAGTAATTCGATTGACCACTTATCTAAAATATGTGACGAGCATTATTGAGAAATAAACAGATTAAATTATTTATTTTTATCTCTTCGTTCTTGACATTATGTAGGGCATTATCGTTTCTATACATTGTGTTCAATTCAAGTTATATCTTGTGTATGGAGATTATATTACTTCCTTTTATTTTCGGTTATAGCCTAGGAGCTGCACATGATGGAGAAGATACTGCCACAGAATGTAAAGCAGAAGACGGCTTTATTATGGCTCCCACTTTAGAAGACTTTGATCCCAGCAAGGCATATTCCAAGAACCCTTGGATATTTTCCAACTGTTCCGTAGAGGCGTTTAAGAGGACACTAGTTTCCAAGTAAGCGTCATCTGCATAGATAAATATAGGATAATACATTTCACACACACTCTCTCTCCCTCTCTCGCTCTCTCTTTCTCTTTCGCTCTCTCTCTCTCTCTCTCTCTCTCTCTCTCTCTCTCTCTCTCTCTCTCTCTCTCTCTCTATATATATATATATATATATATATATATATATATATATATGTAATAGATATGTGTCTGTGATTGTCTGTGACTGTCACGATGACCAATCCCTATCGCATTTCAGACCTAATTTAACCAAGAAACATGTCTACACCCAGGCTGAAATGGCCGAATGGAGCAAGTTTATGGCGATACCTCCTGGGTAAAAGTACTCCTTTGATATGCAGTGTCAACTCTTTGTTGGAAATATATCTGCTTACTGTGGGGTATGTAAACATTCTAGGTGTCAGTTTGCGCAGGACGTGTGAAGTACACGAAAGCCTATAGCCTTTTTAATGTGCAAATTAATCCAATTGTCCTGAAATATACCTTACGTGTCATTTAATTACAACCACAGTTTGAGCAAAGCATTATGGACGAGAACATATGTTTATGGTTCAAAGGTGCGTCAGCACTGAATACACACACATATATATATATATATATATATATATATATATATATATATATATATATATATATATATATATATATATATATATACCAAGTACCAAATGGGCCATGCAAGATAAAGGAGGAAAGATAAAGATAACATACAGTCAAGTATATTTGTCCTAATGGAACATGGGCTGGTTCGTGCAGTCTTGTTTATTGGTCCTGTTTACCCGTATACCTGGATTCGATTTACCGTTGAGAACAAATACAAATAAATAAACTGTATTATAGTATTTTTTGATAAATATTAATTCTGCCTAGTATCATTTTCCGTTAATTAAAGATTATTTTCTATTCTGTTTTTTTTTTCTTGTTCTGTTACTTTAAGATTATTTTTCATCCTGCGCTCTGCGCTTTTACTATTCTGTGCTTTACGCAAGTTCCGTTTCTTTAAGATTATATTCCATTTGTGTTTTGTTCAAATTCTGTTGCTTTAAGATTATTTTCCTTCCTGCGCTTTGCTCATGTTCCGGTACATTAGTATTTTTTTCCTACCTGTGCTTTACTCATATTTTGTTACCTTAAGACAATTTTCCATCCTGTGTTTTACTCATGTTCCGTTACTTATTTACACTACACACAGACACGCTATATACACGTAAACTCTCAAATATTGTCCAAAAGAACCGCTCATGTACAACATAAATGGTTTCTACTTTCCTTGTTCACTTTCATTTGAATGTAATGGCAAGCTAATTAGTGACATATACAGTTAATAAAATGGACCACATTTTTAAAAGACATCAGTTCGGTTATATGCTTGAGCTACATATTTGTTCCAGTCTCTTTTACCATGAAACAAAATGTTTATAGGTAGTATTATTTTGGATTTTTCGTGCACAACGTGTTGTATATACAACCTATTTTGGAAGCCATAATTGAAAGTTGGCACAATAACAAACGTTTCCTCGCCTTAGACAGACCTTTTCGGGTAAGTTTTAAATTCGGTTAATAAGTACTATATTTATCCAGTAGATATATAAATTCATGTGTTTGGCCCAGCCGAAACTATATATTCTTTTTAAAATTGGGACCACGTAGGACCATATTATTTATTAAAAACCTTTCATCTGGGCATCCGGTTTTGAGTTGCAGATTCGAAGAGCTAATATATGACATTTCATCTAACAATTAAGATCATAAATAAAACTCGTGTACAGATTGGGATCTTATACAATCACAACATGTCCAAACAAAAGTGATTAGTGTAGTACAATGTCATGTAATTACATATGGGATGTATTGATAATAACGAAACATGAAGTCTGGTGTACACTATTCTATTGTTATACTTCTCACCGTTTAATATCAATACAGTGTAGTTGTATAAAACAACTATAAAACAGATCTTTTGTTCTTTCATTGTCTTCTTCACCAAACGATTAAAAATCCTTATATACAATTTCTTCATCAATTTGTTGGACTTGTATTTGCGCGTGTAAAATGTTAGTGAAATACGAAAGAGATACACACGCAAACAGACACGTACCCACACACAGACAGACATACATACATACATACATACATACATACATACATACATACATACATACATACATACATACATACATACATACATACATACATACATACATACATACATACATACATACATACATACTTATTCATTCATATATGCATATATACATACACACCCATATACATGTATACATCTGATAAATGTACGACCAACACAAACATCTTGTACTCATTATTTTTAAACTCATTATTTTTAAGATCAAACACAAGTTTAGTCTATAGCCAAATTAAAATGCAAGATCATGTAAAATATTGCACCCGTCATTGGTTTCTACTTGCTATTAAATTTACGTTTCCTACCCAGTATATTAGTGGCAGAAAGAAATTATTTTTTCACATATTTAGTGCAAAGTTGTTTTTGCATCAAGTGTAAGCTATACCACTATGATAACTTTCGTAACATCTGGATTGTTAATGATTGCTTCATTGATGTCATCACATAGGTCACATTTGTACCTTTTACCAGCTTTGATTTGGCATGCTCACTGTAGTTTTAATACCGGAACGATTCGAGTTCATATTGAGTGGCCAAATTATTTAAGTGTTACATACTTTGCCGAGTGACATCATCGCGTATTCTTACGTAGAATTTGCTCTTAAAATCCCTTTTCTACAATATTTACTGCGGATTACTCCTGGCTGCGGGATAACACATTTTCCAGGGATCCTATGTATTGCAAATCTGTCCGTCTCAACTATCACTTGAATGGTTACATTTTGTCACTTTATCTGCAAAGCTTGCTATGACAGTGTTTATGTTATTGTTCAGTGAAGCTAGAACGTTTGATGGTTTTGTTATAAGTGTTGTTTTTTATGGTTCGCAGTATTCATGGCTTCCTTAGAGCGATCTTCATCTTGTTCACGTTCTACATTTAACTATTAACTGTCTTTTCTAGAGACTACTAATTATTGTTTTAACCTGTGCAATTTAAGTTCACATATAGTGAATTGTCTCTCCTACCGTTTTGTTTCATTCACCATTTTGAATGTATGCGTCTTCAATGCAGTCGACTAGATCCATTGAACCGTTAGGACTCGTTCTTGGAATCTTAAGTCATCTCTGGTCATTATTTGAATTAATGGCAGTACCTATTTTGAGAAGGCCCTTCTGGAGTACGGAGACACAATTGAAATCTACACTAACCGTGTTCTCAGATTTCGAGCTAGTAACTGACTTAGAAAATGGTTTGAAATGATGTCATATGTGTGTTTAGTAATCGATGAATTTATTATATTAATTACACCCCAAGCAACTACCCTTATAAACGAAGCCCTTCTATAAGAAGAACAATATTGTTTATTGGAAAGAAACATTGGTTTAGGAGTGACGGTCTAAAATGGTTTAGTTAACCATATTTAAATTCTCCAAAATATTAAATGCTGTTATCTTTATAATTTGTTCCATTATTAGCTCTTGTGGCTTCCCGTTCCAGACATGTTTTCACAAAAGCCTGTACACATTGTGTCAAACCATGAAAAAGTTCTTGTTTTAAATGAAAATTAAACGATGCTTAATAAAGAAAACGGTATTGGATATAAACACCAACAATCATTATGATATATATATATATTTAATCATGTATCCTATATGATATTTTACACCACATTTCAATTTCCAGCTCCATCTGAGTGATATGGACAAAAATGAATATTTTGGAATTGATTAATATTTTGCAAATATTCTGATAAGATATGATATGTTGCATAAATGAAAATAATAACACCAAATATATCTGATGTAGTGTGAATAAATGACCACAGCAATTTATGTACATACATTATTTTCATTGTTGTCAAGCGATTCATCAAGCAAAAACAATTGAAAATTGTTCAGGACGTCACTGATTATCATCTTACCCTATTCCCCATCCACTAGGGCCTGAACAAAACAACTTTATTTTTGGTGTGAATCAATGTTAAATTAATCTTTAAAATGAATCCATGTATTTGAATTAAATATATTCACGTGATACATCTACATTTCGTGTTCCAAGTTAGACAAAATAACTGCATACTTGTTGTTTAAGTTTTATTGTTCAACGAATTATGCGAAGTAACTGTTCCATTTGTATCTAATACTGACTATATAGCTAGTTTTAGTCTAGGTTTTAATGTACAGATGACACTTTCTACTCTATTATCCATATTCATGATTCAGACCCATTATAAAATAATGTATTTTTTTTAAAAATGTTCTTTCGTTTCTTTTTCTTAAAGAAATATCAGACAATTTTAGACTCAGTCAGCATAGTTGCATATCGTCAAAATTAGATTTACAGACTTATAATATTTACGTATTCCATTTTTACTTTTAGGTCTTGAGAAACATTTTTAATTGGAATGTTTAGTTAGACACCTGAATGTTTTTCCTTGTTGACAACTATTACTCTTTACGAAAATTAGTTTTACGATAGCGTTTCTGCTCTTTTGCATCAATTATTTATATCGGGCTGTAAAAAGTTATTAACCTATGCACCATATGGAAATACGGAATTTGTAAACAGAGAAGACATTGCTTGTAGCATAGTTACTCGGCATATTTCTTTTATTAATGTCCTCACGGAAAGAATGGTATGGTTTGATCAGGTAGCCACATACAAATCGATATACATGTGTTTGTTTGTTTCTGTTTTCCATGAAGGCACTGCCTGGGAATAGATGTCGATTTATGTATTGCACGCATCCAACGACCGGAATATGCGTGGATACGTATTTCAGTGCAGTTCCTGGAACCCCGTGTGGAGTAAATATGGTAATCTCTCCTTCTATATATATATATATATATATATATATATATATATATATATATATATATATATATATATATATATTTCACTATATGTTTGTCTTCCTTTCTCGTTTATAAATTATTTAGAACATTATTTTTAGATTTCTAGGTTGAAAAACTCATAAATCCGATGACAGTTCGTACAAATATCTATGAGGTATGCAACTTAATGTATATGAATTAAATTATATTTGGTTTTATAAGAAACCGTTTAATATCTAGTACAATGATTCCTACTTAAATGTAGTCATTTAGTTTGCTATATCTACCTAACTGCAAATCAATTAAATTAAGAACCCTTTGTTTATAATGCATTGTAACATAACGGTCCGCTTTATACATTTTAAATTATGCAAAATGATATTTTTCTCTTTTTGTGCAGTGGTGTCAACAGGGACTGTGTGTTAGGATCATTATAGAAAGGTGAGTACGTTATATCAGTTTATCTCGAACGTTTTAATAGTTTTCTTGCCAGATTCGTCATTAGAATGATGCAGCATAAAATACAGTGCAAATTGAAAGCCAGACTGTTTCCTTTGCAAAGGTACTCCAGTTTCCTCTTTATCATCTGCATCCATTGATTATAAAAAAAATAAACACAATGCAAAATGTGCACTTCAGATTTATCTGCTTATAATGTTTGAATTAATTTATTTCGATGCATTAAACGTCTGTGATCATTTGATTATAATCATACAATGATGATGGTGTTGACGAGGGCAAAGAAAATTATTGTGACAATGACGATGATAGATAATATATGCACTTTACTTTATTATTTAGTAAATTAGCATTATTCCAATTTATTCTGGGTTAAAATTAATTAAATTAGTCCCTTTTATTTTCCAGGTCCATATTGCAGTCTTCCAATTTCAGCCAAGCACGAAACTAGAATATGTTTCGGGGTTCACAGTTGCGTGACAGGATACTCAAATTTGTTTATCATTTACTCACTAATTCTAGATTAACGTAGATACTTATAATATATTTGCTATGTTCAGAGCGAATGACTGACTTTAGCAACTGGACAATATGTGATATTAAGTTTCAATCCAGTCTGATTACTTGTCTAATGTTTAGCTTTAATGTCATGAAAAATACTTCCTACGAAAACAAAACTAAATTGCCTCATTTTAATGTTGTTGTACCGCTGATTTTATTTGAGCATATTTATGCTGTTGTAATGGCTATTTTCTGTGTTGTATTAAAATACATAGCCTTTGCACCATTCCAGTTGTGTTTCTCATTTATTTAGTATAATTGTGTAAGAATAGGTATAAATACAGCAAATATGCCATTTATTTCCAAATCCGAAAGACGTGTATTGTCATTAATAACTTCATTTCTATAACGTAAATTCTCCGCTATCAACCTTGCAATACTAATCGAATTTATGACCCTTAAATCCGACCAAAGTTAAAAGAAATATACATTGAAATTATAATTGTTGCTAAAATGCTTTAATTGGTATTTTTGAATGCTATTTGTAAATATAAATTATTTTGAAGTTATATTCGTTTGAATAAGTCTCAAAGTAGCTCACCACCTGAAAGGTCGTTCTTCAGTGACAGAAGTAAATAAATGAAGTGCTTTGTATCAAGATGAGAACAACTAATGGGACAACCGTGCTAGGATGCGAATCGTCGATCGAAAGAATTATTCTACCCCGTCGGTTTCAATCGATATAGTAAACCTTCTGTCTCAATGTTTGTGACAAAGCTTGTGGAGGGTACTATAATGAAATTATTTGTAAAAACTGGCTAAGAGAGCTTTAAGATTTTGTATATGTGGAAGCTGGCAATTAATATTGTTTATTGTTGTGTACCGATAAATACAAAACACTCTATAATCCATATCAACTAGAAAAAACTCTAGATCAGTCCGGCAATGAAGAAAACGAAAATGTACAGTAGGCATTATGTTCAATTCATTATATCTCTTAGATGTGATTGAAATATTTCACAATTGTAGCAGTTAAATGTAGAACAGAACATAAGATCTATGCGTTTACAATTCTGGAAGACATATGTATTCTAAAAACTATTTTGTATCACAAACACCGTCATTCTGTCATTGTTATGAATTAGGTAATATTATATCTTTTCGCTTAAGATATAGTCACATGTAACTTTAAAAGACGAAGGCTTTGAACTCGGTCCAGTCAGTTACAAATACGAAATACAATGTATTTTTCTGTTGAACAAAATGTACACATAAGACTCAAAGACAATAATGACCAATATATGTACTACTGAAAAAGCATATTTTGTCAGTCATTTGATGAGAGGTAAAGAACATTTACTCAGCGTAAAGCACTTATGTGACATATTAAATAATTGTGAAACAATTATCGTTAAGAGATCTTACATACTTAATATACAGTGTGAGAACAAAAATTAAAATGTAATATATGTATTTACCAATGCCTAGATTATCTGTCTACAAATGTCATTGCCGGGGTTCCAATCACAGCTGAGTCATAACACGGACTGTTACAATTAGTATAACAAATGCCTCACATTGCAGTCAGCGTTAAGACGTTAGTGCTAGGACTCTGTCGGCTTAGTGTCAGGATACTGTTAACGGGTTTGACGTCATGATCGATGTATGCAGCATAATGTTCAGGTGCTTGATATTACAATAAACTGCCAAACTGTAAAACCTCTTACCATATGACCGAACAATTGTTAAAGCTATATTAAAAATCAAATTACAGACACAGATTGTTAAATGCTTGAACTGATTAGAATGACAATGACAAAAAATATTTTAAATATGGTAATGTTAGGTACGATAAAACCAAGGAGAGTTTTTGATGTCCCAGTGGAAACTATAGTCAGGTTAATGTGATCGTGACTTTAGTTTAGGTAAAATATTACAATCAATCTTGAACGCAATTGCGGAAAAAACAGAACAGTAAAGAGTAATCAAATTTCTAGTTGTGGTCTAACATAAATCATGAATAACTTAAACTCAACTCAAACATTTTTAGAAAGCTTTATTTCAAACATTTTTAAAAAGCTTTATGATAATAATTAAGATATCGACTGCATCGTTCTCCGAATTTTAGAAAAGATTAAATAAACACAAGTGGTTTATTTCCACCTCTTACACCTATACATGCAATTAAATCCGCTGCTGCTCACGTCACGGCAGAATCAACTGGACCTCGTGATTTTGGGCTTCATTGTTGAAAGTAACTGGTAAAAGGAATGGGGAAAGTAATGCCAAAAGATGCACAATATAAATATTACCAGAGAGTAATACTCGAGAAAGGTCTGAGACTTATCGTATCACTTCGTCATACGTAAAACGTCATCCACCAATATTTAATCTTGATTTAATTATTGCTGCTGAAAACTAAATATTACAAATTTAAAAAGAGTATTTATGCGTGATCAATTTTCTAACCAGGACAATAAAGTTGAACTTGATATCGTTAATCTTGATAACAGTTCTAGTCCACTTTCTCATTTAGTTGAATGCACAATTGATCGACGCGGATTTGTTTATTTCGATTCTTACCGATTTCTACCACCGAGAGAACCTATTTTATATAAACAAATCCATTCGGTGTTGTATTTCAACATTTCCAACACAACAATTAACCGATCTGCCAATGTGTGTCTATGACGTAAATTGCGTTTCAGACGCGAATTCAAGATTTCCTTCTCCAGACAATACTTTACTCGTACAAAATCAACATTATATACCAGTTACTTTCTGATGAGACAAATGGGCTATTTATTGGTACATACTCTTGTATGTGCCGTTATTTCTTCCAACGATATATACATTTTACTTTTCGATGTCTATAGAAATCTTAGGCTACATTTGTCAAATACATGCACATCCTGATGTTCTGTTAAGGATAATTGCTGTAAACATTAAGTTTCTCTTCTAAATTTATTTAAATATTTAATTAAAAGTACACTAGCAATATTTTCATTAAATAGTTCAACCTCCATTTCATGTCATCTTTCAGCGAACATACAGTTTTTCACTTATTAGTTTCAGTTTCGTTTGTACACATTACTTCCCCATCGCAAGAGTTATATACTGGAATAAGTGTCCGGTCAGTGACGTTTTGTGTTAGTAGAAAAACAGCAGACAGTACTCGCTGTGACCTTTGACCAATAATGCATAGTAACACCTAGTTTCATTTGGAAGTCAGTTATTATGTATCAGTCGGTCGAGTGCATATATTTATCAATGCTTGTGTTGGAAGATTGAATAAGCTGTGTAGACCTCGTGCACAGCAGTAACGCTTTAGTAGGAACTGGAGGACATCCATTTCGTTCGGACTTTTAATCGGACGCCTTAAAGTCTTCATGAGACTGGAATTCGCACAGGAGTGATAAAGTTAGGTTTAGGGTGATTCTGCACAATTTCCTACTATTTAAATGTAACTCACATGCAGTGTTTGACAATATCTCTCCGCCATTGTTATGGTAATAATAATGATTTTTGGAAACTACTAACACTTTAAAGTCTTAAAACAACTTTAAATTCACAATAAACAACGTTTTAAATATGCGTTATAATAAATGAATTATTACACGATATTACAATAGAAACACAATTAACTTCACATATCAAATAATATAAATTTAACACTCACCCCTATGACTTTTAGAAATACAACGTGAAAATACGTGTTATCTTCACTAGATCCACTGATCAAAGCCACGACTGAGCCTTAATCTTCCTTAATTCAAACGACAGTAAGTAATATTCATGGTAAAATACCCGTGCATATCGTGATAATAATGTTTGCAGCCAGTAGTTTCCGGAGGCGGAACATATGTTTTCTTCCGTCATTCGTTTAGAAAAGAAACACCTGTTCATCCCAGACAGCGCCGCACGCACGCACAACACAAATAATAAAATGTCGCAGGAAAAACAATTTTTTTGTTTCGTTCATTCTTTCTAATTATGTGACAATACTTTCCCCCTCAGGGAACAAAAATGTACGCATTTTTCTTTTAAAACAACTTTCACATAATAAAAGAAACATAACTACTAAAGATATGTGTCATTATTTACACTGATTATAATGCAATTTGGATTTTCTAAACATGGTAAAACGTGATCCAAATTTTCAATTTTACCTTATTCAAATAGTCTGCCCCAATATTTTCGTCTCCTCTTGTTGCGTCTACACGGATACGATAAGGTTGTAGTATCAGCGCCCAACGCATTAACCGAGCGTTAGCGACCTTGGCTTCGTTTAAATACTATAAGGGTTGACGATCAGTTTCGAGAACGAAATCAGAAAAAGAAACTCACGATACTTCCCTATTCCCCACACTACGGCTAAACAGTCTTTCTCCATAACAGAAAAGTTTTTCTCTTGTAGTTTAGTAATTTTCTACTTGAGTATTCTACCCGTAACATTGTGTTATCCTGCTCTTGCAGTAAAACTGCATCCCAATCCAGTTTCTGATGCATATGTTTTTAAAATAGAGGGTTTGCTAACATATGGCAATTGTATATAGGTGCACTTATTAATTGCTCTTTCAGAGTGCAAAAAGCTCTTTTTCGTGGCGGCACCCATTCTACATTGTTTGGTTGTCTCTTCTATGTCAAATCAGAGAGGAGACTAGCAATGACTGCAAAGTTTGGTATAAACTTCCTATAAAATCCTACTAGACCTTGAAATGAATGAACTTGCGTTTTGTTGTATAACTTCGGTGCGTTTCTAATCGCTTCCACTTGCTTGGGTTTAAGTTTTGACTGACCTGAACCACTAAACCACTGTCACTATGACCCAAACAATCTAAATCACTATATCCAATACTGCATTTAGTAGGTCCCACTGTGAGGTTCGCTCTCCGGAGTCAATCAACGAGTTCCCCCAAGACGGCCACATGCTCACTCCAAGTATTCGTGTACACGAATATGTTCGCTACGACGCAATCAACGTTCGCTGGACCTTTTAACAACTTGTGCATCAATAAACAAAAGGTGGCGCAGGCCACTACTAACCAAATTGACATTTCTTTGAACTGATATAGTCATTTCTGGGTCGCAAATGCTGTCAATGCACGGGACTCTTAAACAATGGGAACCTGCCAATATCCCTTGGACAGATCTAATTTGGAAATCCATCGGTTGCCCAAAATTTTGCAAACAGACCCTCCATATATGGCATTGGTTCTGCATCAAACACCGTGATTTCATTTAACTGTCGGAAATCGATACAAAATCGGTTCGTCCTATCTTTCTTTTTGACTACCAATACGGGAGAAGAATATGGCTAGTTGGATGGTTATGTCACCCCACCCCCCGATCTAACATTTCACTCACCTCTTCGTCCACAGCTTTTCGCGCGTTTTAGGGTACCGGATATCTTTTGATTCTAATTAGATGTATTCAGTTTAATTATTGAGGTCTACCAAGGTTGTACAACCTAGGTCTGTCGGTGAATACGTCCGTGTATTTAACGAAGAGCTCAATAATTTATTGACTCTGGTCGTTGGTCAACTCCGCACTCTCACCGACTTTATCTACCCTTCCCTCGCAGCACCCATGGGACATTCAAGGGGAACCTCAATTTCTGAGTCTATAACATCGTCGTCGATGACTGCCGTACAAACGACTTTTTCTACGTTGTCGCTATGTCTATTGATGTACAATTTAAGCATGTTAGCATGGAAAGTCTTTATATGACCGTCTATGTCAACTATATAGTCCAGGTCACCTTTGACCTCTTTAACTTTGTAGGGACCTTTCCACTGGACTAGTAGCTTATTTGAGCTGGTAGGGAGAAGCAATATAACCTGATCTCCTTCATGAAATTACCTATAGCGCTCTTTACGGTTATAATGCTTGGGATATCTGCATCCCGATTTCATTAATTCATCACGAGCCATCTGGCATGTAGTTTCCAGCCTTTCTTGTATATCTAACACGTACTGGTAAGTATTTTTACTTCCTCGTTCTCTACGTCACCTGCACCTAATTCGCGTAGTATCTGCATCGGGCTTCGAACAGTTCTTCCGTACAACAATTTAAAAGTTGAAAACCCTAAGCTTTCTTGCTGTACTTCACGGTACGCTAATGGAACCGCATTTAAATAGCGATCCCAGTCCTGCAAACGTTCCGCACACATTTTTTGTAGCATGTGTTTCAGAGTTCCATTAAACTTCTCTACTAGTCCATTGCACATCGGATGGTGTGGGGTAGTGTTACGTGCTTAGGCTCGAATAAGCAGCGACATAGAAAGAAGTGAAAATAACAAGCATGTAAAAACTTACCAAACAATTTATTGAGTAGAAATATGTTAATAAAAAGAAAAAAAATAAACTTACGGTTTTAGAGAATCAAATCCAAAAATTAATCCAAAAAGAATTCACAATTTAATCTATTGGTGAAAATGCAAGAGTCCAGATAATAAAATGTCCTAATAGTTCCCGGTTCGAGTTTTAACGATGCAATCCAATATGGGAGACGATATCAGGTGATGAGGTCAGTTTTAATTTTATAATAATTCAAATGAGCACAATTAATTTCTAGATACGTAACCCAATAAATACCTCTTGATCCAAAACGAATTGAAATAATTTACACTCAAACAATAACACACACATCTTTGAATTCTAAAGACCATACTAGATAATAAACAGTTAGGTTCTAAAACACAGCTATATACTGATTCCCTCATAAACAGGAAGGGTTCACGTGATTTTCGAGAAGGTCACATGACGAAACAAAGTTGCAAAGTCACGTATACTGTATGATCTAGATAGATGTCCTTGGAATCAACTAATCATTTTTAAAGTAAAGCTCCAATGTCCTTGGAATCAACCAACCATTTTAGAAGCTTGTTTACCTCTGTAGCAAGGTCAGAAAATGAGGTTAACATATGTTGTTTATTTGTAGGTTAAACATTTCTAGAAAATTTGTACAATGAATGAATTTTTAATCCAAAATGTCTAATTTGAATCTGACAAATATAAATATATTATTTAAATCAAGTATACGTAACAGTAGTGTTTTTTGCTGTTTGATGGATAACAACCTACCTATTTCACCCACAAGGTCAGAGGTTAATTAGGCACCACAATCCGAAAGGATCTCTTCTGTCACCCCTACCCTACTTAAGATGTCAACCAATGTTTCAGCCACCCTCTCCGTTTCAATAGCTGGTAACGCTACTGTTTCGGGATATCTTGATGTGGAATCCACAGGAGTAAGAATATACCGATTCTATCTTTCGGTAACTGGTTGTATTGGTCCTTCAATATCTACAACCACTCTTTTAAACGGTGTATCTATTAATGGCATCTGTTCTATGGGTACCCTTGTGACCTTTCCCTTACACAGGATTGTCTGACATACATCACACGACCTACAGAAACTTGCGACATCACCATTAACACCAGTCCAATAGAATTCAGCAATTACTCTGCTTGTGGTCTTTGCCTTACGTAGGTGTCATGCCATGCTAGACTTATGTGCCACCCTAAGTAATTGAGATATGGGGTACGAACACTTACCAATACATCTTACATTCCCGAAGATAAACTCCCTATGAATTAGCCCGTTATTTCCAACGAATCCCTAGCAGCACCCACCCTTGCAGTGTTTAATAGCGTCGGACGCGATTTTCTCAAAAATAGTATTGATAGATTAGTCACTTTCTTTTTCTCGTTTAAACTCGTCATGCGAAATGCCGGAGATCCGTTTAGAGACTTAATTTCTGAAAAACATTTTTTTCTCGTCGAGTTTGCGCTCGCGTTGCGACTGCCTGAACTAACAGTATCTCTGCAATGGTTGGAAGACGGGAACCGTCAACATTACCGATCGTCAGATCGTTAATAGGGTCTTCTATACAAAGGGGATCTACAGTTCCGATTAAGAAACGTGTTTCTACAGTTACCCTTGCTACGGGAATGCGACCGATCGTCTGATCGGGTAACATACGCACGAACATTTGGTTATTCTGCACGTTTGATCCGTGCAACCAGTGTCACGTAATACTACTACTTCTGGTCCATTCACGAAACATCTCGCGGCTGGTTCTCGCGCTTCGGGAAAAAGACATGTGCCATGTGAATGCATACCTCGCTCTACCTGCACGAAAGCATCAGATATACCTTTACTTTGTATAGCCACTGCTACCTTATGTTCAAGTCCCTTTCTGTTAGGACCTTTTGCTTGAACATGACCCCATTATTTAAATAAAAAACATTGTATACCCTGACGATCTGTATCCCTAACTGACCTACTTTCCTCACCTGATTTCACAAGTTCCCTAGGTATTGGTCTCGTAGACTTATTTCCAGACTTAAAATCGTTTGAAACCACGTTCTGGATTCCCCCATGAGCATCTTTAAAGAATTCGGCCTGCTTAGCCATATCCTGTACGTTTGAGAAGACTCTTTCAAACAATGACTCAGTTCCCGACCAACTGTGTTCAACAATCGATCTATGAGCAAGAAATCAGTCAACCATTCAAACGTTTTCACCACTTTACCGCATTCGATCCATCGCTTAAAATAGTTCGTTATTCTAACTAATAACTCACTAAAGGTTTCTCCCTTCTCGGGCATGCTATACCTAAACTTACTACGAAGGCCTTGTTCAGTGAGCTTGTACCTTTTTAAAAGTGCTTCCTTCAAGACGTCGTAATTAAATACATCGCCTCTAGTGAAGTCGTGAGTACACATTCAGTGCTTCACATTTTAATAATGCACTAAGAGGCAGTGCCCAGTTATTTCGACTCCATTTCTGGTTCTCGGTATATCGGTCAAACCTATGAAGATAACTCTCATTGTTGTTTTTTCCATCGTCAAAGGGGGTAATTAAGGACACTTCAATTTTCTAGAGGCAGAATTGTGTTTTCCTTATCTAGCTGTTGTTAATTCTAAATTATGTTCATGATATCGTTGCTTTAATATTTCTTATATCTCCAAAGTTTCTAACTTTGCCTGTGTTTCCCTTTCTATCTTCTCCCTCTCTACTTCCCTTTCCAATTCTATCCTTTCTCTTTCGGCCTGTTTTTCTAGTTCTATCTTACCCTTCTCTAATTCTATCCTTTCCCTTTTAAAAGCCACATTTCTTTCGTCTGCTTCCCTTTCGGTCTGTTTCTCTAGTTATATCCTTTCCCTTTCGGCCCATTTTTCTAGTTCTATCCTTTACCTTTCGGCCTGTTTTTATAGTTAGATCCTTTCCCTTTCGGTCTGGTTTTCTAGTTCTATCACAGCCATCTTAGCCTCCCTTTCTTTTTCCCTCTGGTCCCTATACCTTGCCTGTTCTTCATGAATAAATGTCCTTAAACTTTCTCTTTCATACCCAAATTCTTTGCCTATTTCCACCAAGTTCTTAAGGGATGACATGACTACTAGAAATATCACAAATATAATCTTAAGGACTGAACTAACCATATCTTCCCGACAAAGGCTACCAAAACAATATTTTGAACGAGTTAATAGTGGACCTACCGACTAAGCAAATAACAAAACATAACCACTACCCGAAAATTGTTTTGTCAAGAAGTTCACACACAAATATAAACTACAAGTGTAGACTTTCCCAAGCAAAATGATGACGATTCATTTAATCCATAGATTCCACTTCTGACACCATTGTAACATTATTGTAACCGAGTGGGTATTGGTTTAAATGAATAATTCAAACACAATGCGTGAAAGATAAAAATGTAATAACTTAATAAGTAAAGAAAAATGTATGATGTAAAAATACTATGATACTCACAAACGCTCAATAAACACTTGATTAAATCACTATTCTATCACACAATGATAATAAACCATTATCATATATATCTCTCAGATATACAGTTTAAAGAAATAAAAATTTCAAAAAATAGTGCACAAGCAGCAGAAGGGGCGAATCCGACAACTTTTTATAGGCTTCTATTCAGCAAACTGAGGCTTAGCAGAGGGGGAAATCCGACAACCTTGTATAGGCGTCTATTTGGCAAACTGAGGCTTCCTCGAAAAGTGTTAAAAAAAGGCGTTGACGAGATTAACTGAGGCTTTCTCGTCGACGCCATGGTCGTTGTCGCCGCCCCCTCTGCTCCTATGGGTTAACCGAATATATTATCAAGTCCGACACGATATCTTGATCTCGAGTCGTGTAAATTTATCGTTACAAATCCATGCGGGTTTGACTAACCAAAGAAATTTATAAATCGATTATGATCCATATCACCGCTGCACCAAGTTATTTCGTAGCGTATGTGTATCAACTCCGCTGAATATGATTACTTTTGGTATTAGAGTGTATCGTTGAGTGACATATATAACGTAAGTTTTTTTATGCCTACCTCTGGAAAATATCCTAGCGGGATCCTTTGGATTGTCTAACATGATATCATCATATACGACTAAATTGTTAATACCTCCATCAATATCATCAATGCTCGGTGCTTCATCGATATTGGTTATAAACTCAATAATACTCTCGCCGGATTCTTCTACCGCTTTGTCGTTACAATCTTTTAATACACTGTAACATCGCTGATCATCTAGATTTCGACCTATCAAATACAACTTGTCCCATTTCATCCATCTCGTTATTAAAGTAAGTAGCAATTCTGTCTTGCCACTTCCATATGGTCCGATTATAATCATTCTAATTGAATTCAGCAATATCGCATGGTGTTTAATAGGTTGCCGTCGTCGGGTAGATGAATAATCAATCACATTCATGTTGTTATGTATAATTATGGATCTATATTGTGTTAACTGTAAGGCGCGAACTGGCACAAACGTCTTAACGACGATTACAGTTAAAAATAACCGATCAGCACTTTCTGGTAAATGCGTACAATGCAGTACAAAGAAATTTAGATTAGTTTCCCTTCATAAAATCAAGGATTTAAAAAAAACGAGGGGGTGATATTGCAGCCAAATTAGTAAAACTTCAAGGGACGCCATGACTAAGTATCCGGGAGAAAAACACCTTCCAGGTTATAATTATTGTGGGCCTGGGACTAGACTCGATATCCGACTTGATGATCAAAACCAACCCCGACCGGGTGAATATCCAATAAACGCTATTGATAAGGCGTGTCATGCTCATGATGTTGCTTATAAAAACAGTAATTTGCAACACAGACATATCGCAGATGTGAAATTGATGCACTCGTTAAATTCTGTCACTGATAAATCCTTCAAAGAAAAATTGGCTTCATGGTTAGTAAAATCAGCGATGATAGATAAATTGATGTTAGGTGCCGCTAATTAATAACAACATGGAATCTATTTATTATTCTCCAAGAGGATACTGGAAGGGTAAAGCAGCAATTGGTAAACTCGCTAGCGCTGCGAAGGTAAAATATACCACCGTGGCTAATTGGTTATCCAAACAGGCGATATGGCAAATTTATCTACCGCCGCCTAAACAAATTAACTTCTCGCATTTTGATGTGACCGTTCCCAATGAGGTTCGTCAAGCTGATATATTATTTCTGCCGCACGATGGTAGTTACAAATACGCGCTAACCATAGTTGATGTTGCGCGTCGATACAAACAAGCAAAACCACTAAAGACAAAATCATCAACTGAAGTGGCTTCTGCGATTGAAAGGATTTATCGAAGGGGTCCTCTGCGCTGGCCAAATCTATTACACGTTCATCTTGGCAAGGAATTTCAGGGAGCGGTTCTATTAGCAATGAAGAATCATAATACCGCGTTACGATGAGGGCATACTGCACTACATCGCGATCAGGCAATTGTTGAACGATTTAATCGGACGCTTGCCGAGCGGTTATTTGGATATCAATACGCGAAGGAATTTATTCAACATAAACGTTCTCGCGAATGGGTCAAGAGATTACCAGGCGTGATTATTGCGCTGAATAATGAGGTTACTCGACCAATCAATATGAAACCTAACAACGCTATTAAAAAAGAAATATATGCCCGTACAACCGCAAAAAGATTTTTCAAAACAACCAATTCTCGGCAATGTCACTGTAAGATATTTAATTGAACCAGGAGAGCTCGAAGGTTGTTAAAAAAGAGCCACTGATCCTATTTGGGGTGTCACCGTGCATAACATATCCGGTATAACACGATCCACGGGTAGACCAGCAATCTATAGACTGGATTCGACTGTTCCTCAGCGAGGAATTACTCGACAACAACTACAAGGACATTCAATTACCACCACATGGTCTTAACTATCACCCCTGCGTCTGTTGCATACAAGACAAGTCAGCATTACATTACTGCTGGTATGACCAATACTACTATCTTTTGTATCCACGGTAAATTGGCGAGGGTCCGACCAACACAAACTCATTATACAATTGCAACTCGAGCAGTGATTATTCTGCTGTTGTTTCAATTTAATTATTAATTCAGCATCAATGTCAAATTCTCTATTATTTTCTTTTATTCTGTTGTTTATAACCAGTTTTTTTTCTGATTATCTCCTTGACGATGTCAACGCTGACAATATCACTAATTGTAGTGTCATTATCATCTAAAACAATTCTTCGAAGCTGAATTATTCTTCGTACTCTGGATACTGCGAGATAAACTATATTCGACCACTCGATGTGATTATCCACCATCCAAACAACTGTATCTGATATAGTCAATCCTTGCGAAGAATATATCGTCGCTGCGTAACCTAGCGTCCATGGGGATTTATCAGCGCGTAATGCATCTTCGACGACTCTAATATCAACCAGCACAATATCATTTAGCACTAAATTCTGTTTTTCACGCTGTCCTGGAATATTAACTTCCAATATTCTGTTTTCGTTTATCCGAAGGCCTATAACAGAGCGGCACTGGAAGTGTTGCAAATTTTACTTTATGCCTTTCAAATAACTTCATCTGAAGTGTGTCTCTATTTTTCTACTTGCGATTATCAAATCGTTAGGTCTCCACGCTTCCCAAAAATCATTCATGGGAGATTCTGAAATTATTTCACGCGCTATCTCACACTGGATTTTATCAGGTTGTAATCTGATTAGTTTCTTGAACTCGCGTAATTGTTCATCAAGTGCTCTATGATCAGTATTAATAACTTCATAGTAGTCTACAAAATTCTTCAGCCAATCATGTGGGGATAAACCGACAAATGGTGGTGGTTGGCCATGATCACCGCACATGACGACTTTTGAGTTCGCGTGTAATAACCAATCATGAAATCTTTGCAATACATCTAATGACACCGTGCATATCTCATCCCAAATTATTACTTCAGGAATTAAGTTCTCACCGATTCGATCAGGAGTCCATTCGTCACCTTTCCATCGAAAAAACTATGATAAGTGCAAGCATTCACCCCTCGTTTTTTCATCTCTCTGGCTAGTCTGTGTGTTGGTGTTAGTACAATCATGTTTGATTTGCCACGAAATAACTCAATCGCGCGAGTCGTCTTTCCTAACCCGCCACAACCATTTAAGTAAACTGTTTTACATCTGCATATTGGATCAGATATCTGCGGTACGTTAGATAGTTCTGAACACTGATTGCTTTTCAAATATTTATCTTCAATTGAAACATCTGCTGATTCGGAATAATCACACGGTATTTCCCGCTTAATTCTCCATGATCCCCAACTTTCGTTAGAATTACTACTGTGTCAGGAAATCTATTTATCATCGAAAATAAATTGATAGAAGCATAAGCCAGCATAGATGCCCTCAAATGTGAATACTGAAGACTGTGTCCATCGCTGTAAGTAACAATTGTACCCAATTTGGTTCCATCGTACAAGAAAGCGTCTTTACGATCAACATATATATCCTTAGATGTTACATCCGCGGTTATAAAGTCATATTTAACGCTATATATAATCAATCGTGAAGAATTTCTTGTATTGTTGTATTTTCCACCTTGAGTGAACTTAGCAATTATTCTTCTACCGAGATCTTTTGCATCTTTGTTTCTGATTTCAAATAACAGTTTGGACCAATTCATGATATATTCTTCGTCGAAGGACGGGAGTTGTTTTCTTTGTTCGCTGCTTATACTATCTAGATCAGGTTGTGGTAACCAGACCTCGGTCTGCGCGTGATATGATATAATTGCTTCACCGACAATCAGCGATATCAGCATGCTACAATCAATCATATACCATAACATCACTGTTGGCATCCAATGATTTTTAGACATGTGTCTACCAATCCAGACATAACAGCACGGATGAAGTTCTTTAGCCAATTCAAATGATACCACACAAGCGAATCCGGTCAAATCAAAATCGAATAGTGGTCCATTAATAGCAACACGTGCCATCTCATGGGTGGGATCTCCAAATCTCTTGAAATATTCAGCGCATTCTCCGTACCCGAGAAAACTCCCTGGGTCTCACACGACTATATCAACCGAAATAATAGTTTTAGGGTTGTATTTTGTCTTCCATAATCCGCCGTGGTTATATTTAATGCAACTTAGTTTAATATCTGATCAAATTTCAGCTTGCGTTGGTTTCCACGAGTTTCTCTTTCTCGCAAAATGAGTTGCAACCGACGGAATTGTAAATCGATTTGTTAATAATTGTTCGTCGTCGAATTTCTTTGAAAACACTACTAGCTAGTTTTTCCATCTTGTCATGGAAGGCTTCGGTACGGTATAATTCTCACTTTGGGTCTTACAAATCGATCGAATCCACCCCCGGGTTTTCAGCGCTGTGAGGTAACCACACTGACGCAGGATCGTTTAAATTCAACTGGTAAATAAAATCAAATACTATTTTCTCAGAGAATTCTGGAGAAAATTCCGTATGTATATACTTTATTGTTCTATTTCGCGGGAATATTGTTACTGCAGATGTCCATGCGTACTCGTTATGATCAATAATTTTGATTGGAGCTCCATTTGATTTATATCTTGATTCGTGCAATATCTCGCCGGTTATTGTCGCTACGGTTATTTGGAATCTTAATAATGTTTCTAATTTGGTCATATCCTGAATTGATGCTCAGCTCTTCCTAACTGTTAATCCCCTTTCAATTATTTTTTTGCGTCTTAGATCAGTCAGTTTGTTTCCACGCAGCGCATTTGTGAAATGTTCCATTATTCGTTCTGATACACAATTCACCCTTGACGAAGTCAGCGGCGACAGTTTCATGGTTTTTAGTTTTTCAATACTCGGTTTATCATTTAACGGATATATCCCATAAACAACTTCTGTTACGTGATAGGATCTTTCGTAGTTCAGTCAGAATTGCTTTTTTGGAATCTTGACTCACAACGACGGTTTTATTATCTTTCAAGATTGGTTCGAATTTACCCCTGATAATCCAGTATCCGGTGTCTAAACGGATAATGAATTTTTATTCTAAAAAAATACCTTTTTTCGCGCAAGATGTGAGATTATCTTGGCTGCGTTTTCGTCGTTCATGGTAGCATCAACTCTACCATGAATTCGAAATGTTGGCCAACAGTGAGATGCTCTATCACGCTTGAATTCATTAAAACAATCGCTGATTTTACCCAATATGTTTCTATCTCCTATTAGACTCTTTGGTTTATCGGAGACTCTATCGAAATTGAATTTAGCATTTCTCCAAGCCGTAACTTTCGATAATCTCTAGAACTCCTTCATATTATAATTAAAACAAGTATTTAAATGGAGAATTTATTATATAATGAATCATTGCAATTGGCTTATAATTGAATCAGTAACCCCGTGTAACAAATCATGCAGAAAGGAGTTATGTGGGTAGCATAGGCAAAGCGTTTGCAAAGGGAGTTATGGGCCATTATCCTGCTTACGAAGTGGGGTAGGGGTGAGATGAATAACAAAATTATGTCTCAGTTGTGGTGGTAAGAGATACAGAGAGCTAAAGCGCTATTGTGATAAAAGAGTTAAAAACTCCATTAAGAACTCCATTAATGACTCTGACAGTGTAAAAATAATAAGAACACCCCAGGACTACATTAATATATTCTCAAGTGATGTAATCAATAGACCAAATTATTGATTAGACAAACAATAGTATAGTATATAAATGAACCAAGAATTCCGACCACACCCTGTGATTCCAAACTATGAGGCATCCATTGATGGTATTGTCAGACACCGTAGACTGAAAGAAACCAGTTGGTGCTGACAATGGTATGGGGTATTTGGTATTTAAAGCTGAAGGGGAAATGTATTACTGTCATAGTTTTGTCTTCGAGATGTTTAATGGATTGATCAAGGATGGTCTTCTTATCGATCATATTGATTCCAATCCGCATAATAACAAATTGGATAATCTAGAAGCTGTTACACAGAGTGAGAATTTAAAACGAGGAGGAACTGGTACTTATAAATCAATTGGGAAAAGACCCGTAAAATCTTTTAATACAGAAACTAACAAAGAAACTTTATTCCAATCTATGAATAACGCTAGTATTTATTTTGAAATTTGTAGAGCCTCAATACGAAACGTTGCAGAGAATATAATCAAGACGGCGATTTCAAAAAGGACTGGACAAAAGATTCAATTTTTGTATGTCTAATCATGTTTTGCACTATTCTATATAACACAAAGGGAATCAACTAATTTAAGTATGTTTGCGTCTTATGAAAGAGTTATGGATTTCAATGTGTTTTTCCAATTATTTCTTAGTGGAAATATAATATATTTTGTAAGAAAACAAATAAAATATGTAGTGTTTAATATGAATTCAAAGAACTGATGTGACATGAATTCCAAGAACTGCTATGATATGAATTCCAAGAACTGCTGTTATATGAATTCCAAGAACTGCTATGATATGAATTCCAAGAACTGTTATGATATAAATTCCAATAAATGATATGATATGAATTCCAAGCACTGCTATGACATGAATTCCAAGAACTGCTATGATATGAATTCCAATAACTGCTATGATATGAATTCCAAGAATTGCTATGATATGAATTCCAAGAACTGATGTGATATGAATTCCAAGAACTGTTATGATATGAATTCCAAGAATTGCTGTTATATGAATTCCAAGAACTGCTGTTATATGAATTCCAAGAACTGTTATGATATGAATTCCAAGAACTGATATGATATGAATTCCTAGAACTGCTGTTATATGAATTCCAAGAACTGCTATGATATGAATTCCATGAACTACTGTGATATGAATTTCAAGAACTGCTATGATATGAATTCCAAGATCTGCTATGATATGAATTCCAAAGACTGATGTGATATGAATTCCAAGAACTGCTATGATATGAATTCCAAGAACTGATATCATACGAATTCCAAGTACTGCTATGATATGAATTCCGAGAACCGATGTGATATGAATTCCAAGAACTGTTACGATATGAATCCCAAGAACTGCTATGATATGAATTCCAAGAACTGATGTGATATGAATTGCAAGAACTGTTATGATATGAATTCCAAGAACTGCTGTTATATGAATTCCAGGAACTGCTATGATATAAATTCCAAGAACTGATGTGATATGAATTGCAAGAACTGATGGGATATGAATTCCAAGAACTTCAATGATATGAATTCCGAGAACTGATGTGATATGAGTTTCAAGAACTGCTATGATATGAATTCCAAGAACTGCTGTGATATGAATTCCAAGAACTGCTGTGATATGAATTCCAAGAACTGCAATAATATGAATTCCAAGAACTGCTGTGATATGAATTCCAAGAACTGATGTGATATGAATTCCAAGAACTGCTGTGATATGATCCTTCAAAATTGACCCCAATTTTTTTGTTTTTTATATTGGAAATATGTATTATCAATTCTGAAAATATGAATAGGATTATAGCCAAGATTTCAAAATTGAAAAACAAAGAGATTAAATTGTCTGATAATTTAAACCCTGACCAAATTATTTCTGACTTTCAAGATATAGAATACGGTATAATAACTAACAAATATTTTCTGCCAAAGAAGTATGCGCTGATAAAAAAAAATCCAGAATTCTATTCGGGACTCTCTTGCATTCTGTAGTGACGTAAGTGTGTTTGTCCCGTTATTAACTATTGCGGAAGGAATACGAAAAAAATTGTGCCGAGATTATGAATTGAAAAAAGAGGTTAATTCAAAGATTAGTAATATACGGGCGTTAATTCAAGAAAATGAAAAAAAAAACGCTGGATACAATTAACGATTTGACACTTATAGCGCGTTAGTAAAATTCTCGCTATAAATCATCACTGTTGCAAATACAATGGAAAGGTATATAATCAATACCGGCTTTGATCAATGAACAGTGAAGTAAATTAACTGAAAAATATTTTGGTGAGTATTTTTTGGCGTTGCTTTTCTAACTGAGTCGGGTTAAAACGTAGAAATTATTTGATGATGACAAAATCACTACATTGTATATTTATTGGAAATTGCTTTACTGTTTTAATAATGGTCAACGAAGCATTAACTACAAGACTAGCGAGATAGAGCTGGTCTGCAATTAGGAAATTCTTACCAATTCTTGACTCTGTCAGAAGTAAATTACAAGCCGGACAGAGTCTTCAGACCGATTTTTCTGAGGGATCTGAAGATTTGTTTAGGCCGATTACAACTGCAACGAAAGGGGTAATATCAGCTACTGAGCGAGCTATATACGGAGATATCCCCAAAGAAAAGAAAGAGAAAAATACGCCTCTTCTTACTACACTTGAAAAAATAGCAGCGGTAACTAAAAATAATAGCAACGGGAACTGAAAAAACATCAACATTGTTAACAAAACAAAAAATGATTACTCCTTTAATGGGTAAATTTACCGAGGAGGCTATAACACAAATACAGCAACAAAAGCCATACGCGTTAAGCAATTTTGTTATTAACAGCTATAATTCAAGAAGTGAATATTTAACAGGCGTGTATAAAGACAAGCCAATATCACTCAATAATTGGGCTGATGATTTGTATGAAATAAAAATGGGGAAGTTAGATAGAAGGAGGAAGGGGTAAAAAACCTTCAAAGGAGAAATTGATGATTATAAAAGAGAAGAAAGAAAACTCCAAATAACACCAACACGAAGACGAAAAAGACAAGAAGACCTTCAAGAGGATGATGATAATTTAGCAGAAATGGATACATCACTGTATGAATTATCTAGTAAGCATGGTGCAACTGGTAAAAAGGGAAAGGGATATCAAAAGGCTTTTACAGGTAGTGGTTTAGTTAGTTGTCCTGGTAATGTTCTTGTTGATATAGCACGATTAGAAGTCCTAATTGAAGGAAAACGAGCCGGAAATAACTCACCGGAAATAATTAATGAAGCGGTTGATATCAGCAGGCGGTTATTTCAAGGTGGCATCATGGATATTGGCATATTTCGAGATTTCATTGATGAGTTAGTAGAAAATCCTACGGATTTTCAGTCATGGTGGTTATCATACTGATTAATCACCGTGACTGAAAATCCTTGGATTTTTAATTAGATAAATATAATTTAAATAAGAATGATCATACACTACAACCATGATAAACCAACCAGCGTCTATGCAGGAAACTCACGATTACTAGTTTATAGCGCGTACTATGGTGATGGTCTCGGTAATACAATTGCAGGGTAATTTGCAAGAATGGCTCCAAATGTAGCGCCGCTAGCAAAACAGTTATCGATGAAAGCAACTGATGTTATTCGTGATAAGGGTAATAACGCTGATGGAGATACTGCCGGTAAAGCGTTTTCAGCCGCGAAGGATAAACTAGCAGTGATAGTTCGACGGCGAAGGAAACCGTGACCACTGCCATCTACAGCGGAAATGTCCGCACGAGTTAGTAAAATAATAAATAACGCAGTGGATCAAAAACTAGTTTCACTGGCGACTTCGTTGACAGCAAGTTACCAAGATAATATAACCGCAAATATGATAGCGGGAAGCGGATTAAAAACCACAACGACGGCGATGATTTAAAAAAACGAGTATATAATAAAAGGTTCAAACGGTCACCTGATACAGCGTTTGATATGGACACCCCAATGCTCAAGAATGATTCGGCACGTGATTATCACTTTTATTCTTATCACGCAGTACAACCGGATCTTCGATCAAGAATCGAACTTCAGGTCCATGATACCAGTAAATACTTTTTGCCTTGTGAAGCGTTTATCGAGGTGGTAGGCGAACTTGTAACAAACGATGCTGCTCATAATGATCCACCAGATGACAATAATCCAACTATCCGAGTTGTTTTTGTTAACAATGGTATCATGGCGTTTTTTGAAAGCGCTAGATATCTCATCGATGGAAAATAAATTGAATATATTGAGCGTGATGTTGATGTTGCCACAACAATAATAGGGTTAGCAAGATATTCTGATGATTATACAAGATCGGCGGGTCCATCTATGATGTTTTCTAAGGATATTACTGATCACCCTGAACACGTCCTGTATTCCAGAGTAAAGGCAACACGAGCTACTGCAGTTGATCCAGCACCAGAAGGATATGTAAGACCGGATGTTAATTTTGATGTCATAAATACTATTACTAATTACAACCTAAGATTTGCAACACGCGTAGCAACGTTACAAGGACAGCGTCGACAATTTTCATGCGCGATTTCACTGCATCATATATTTAGATTCTGTAGAAACGTCCGAAAAGTTATCTATGGAGCGAAACATACAGTAGCACTCGTGCGAAAGGGTACTGATGCTGATGAAATCTGGTGTGCTGCTGGTGTTGCTGCCGGTAAAGTTATTTTATAAAAACGATCATTATGGATGTCAGTGTTAACTCCATCAATCACCGCAGAGGAGCGATTGCTATCATTTATGGATCAAGGAGGAAAATCACTACTGAGTTGGTTATCAGTGATTACGAATATTAAACAGGATAATATTGATGGTACGTTTGCATGGCACCTGGCATCAAAACAGGGCATTTCAGCTCCACGTCATCTATTTATTGCGTTACAGAATAATGCGCGAGTTGGTAATCAAAAACGAAGTCATATGATATTTGATCAGATAGGCGTTAATGAAGTCTCGCTGAGAATAAACGGACAGTAGGCACCATCCGAGGATATACAACTTGATTACACCACTAACCATATTGCGCGTGTATATCATAACATGTTGTCGTATATGGGACGCGATCAAAATGTTGATACTGGTCTGCACATATCACAGTTGGATTTTAAAAATCTATATCCGATTTATTACTTTTCGCTGGAACATCTTGATTTAACAATACAATCCGTCGTTGATATACATTTTAGAGCTCATGTAACCCGTCCTGGTGATGTTGCTAATTACAGAGCAGTTGCTGACATTCTCTGCGACAAATCAATGCTACTCGAAGTTGTTAGTGGGCGAATGAGAGCGATATAGGCACCAGTGGAAAATATGTAACAATTAGATCAATCTGTTGTTAATAAAATGCCATATGACGTTATTAGTGTTACGTTAACTCCTAATCAGATTAAGATACTACAATCATCAGCAACTGGAAAATGCGGAACTACGATCACGCTGAAACCCAATCAGATGACAGGCAGGGCAAATAAATTGTCGCTGACAAATCGTCAAACAAAACATTTTAGTGCCGCGCTTGCAAATAAAAAAGGAATTCGAATTAAACTTTCTGCCGATGCAATCGACAATATGAAAAAGACCGGTGGTATATTGCCGTTGATAGCTGGAATTCCAGCGTTGATTGCGACAGCGGCCCCAGCGGTGGCTAAAGCAGCGGCGGTATGAGCCATTGGTACCACGGCAGGAATGGCACTAAAGAAAGAAACTGGAAAAGGATATAAAAAAGAGAAAGGGTCTAAAACTACCAGGAACCCAGGATTCATGGTACATCGGAAAAGGTCTAAGACTACCAGGAACGGTTTACTAGTTGAGGAATCTTTGACTCCTATGTCCAATTTTGATTTACTCGATGCTGCTAAAAAACTATCAACTAAAAACTTCAGAGGGGTCTTTATTAAAGATCAGTTGCCGGCACAACCAAACAGCGTTGAAACCGGTATTATTAATCTCCATAACAGCACTGGACCCGGAACCCACTGGGTTGCATACGCGATTGATCCACGTGCAATTGTTCATTTCGATTCATATGGATTAGCACCGCCGAAGGAGTTTATGCGTTATATAAACCGCTTAAAAACTCCTCGTTGGTATTCTACGCTACCAACACAACAAATGAATGATCCACCAATATGTTGCAGCGAAGTATTGAATGTACTCAACGCTATTTCAACATCTGGAAAACCACCACATGTCGTAAATGAATACACTAGTAATCGCTGGCGAAAATCGAAGATTTTGCAACGAAGAGATTTTAGAGAGAGATTATATAGAATAACATGATTGATATTTTGGGACGACCTCTACTATCGTCGTAGAAACCCGATGGCACTGCATTGGATAATATAAAAAAAAATAATCGAAGATGAAATAGCTGAAACGTTGAACTTAGCAAGTGTTGATCCCAATGAAATACTTCTATTTTAAGATCGTCAGGGTAAATTTAAATCTAGTAATATTTCCCTGGATGATATTTTAGTTAAACAAAGCGGAGTAACCGAAGGAACTATCGCGTTGTTTTCCGATCACGGTAAACTCAAACCGGGTGTACTTATTTCAACTATCTTGGAACGAATTAACAATACTGACTAGCCGTTATTAGATTTCCTTGGAAATCCACCAGTGACCACACCGAAGCTCACAACGATAAAAAATTCTATGTTGGAACTGGCAACACTCCATGCCAAATATGAAGACCACGTTGACAAGTGTACATCATTTCGTAAAAACCTCATCGAATTTTTTTTTACAACCACGCCGGATAAACTCGACATAAAACTTCCTGATATTAAAAAAATCATCGATGAGATAAGAAACACCATCGAGGCAATCAAGGATGATGCAACGAGGATGATGGAAAACGTTGAAGAAACAAAAATCCCTCATGCAAAAACCAACAACGTAGTATACACGATCCAACACGGATCATTTGCGTGGACTCCTACAGACAACAAATTAGATATCACTGCAACCGTCAAAGGTATTTATCGATTAACACTAGTGACGCCAACTCAATTTAATATATCATCGTCGAGTTCATCTGGGGACAACAATACGATATCAGCGATCATCGAGAAGGATACAACTGAACGATTCACGATAGCATCCACTGAAAAGAATTTGGCTAGGGTTTCAGTATCATGGTATATGGAATTCGTAGCGGATTTGAGTAAACAACTAAATTGAAATCGTAAATTGATTTGGAAATAAAAATGGCATCATCAACGATACCTTCGGTATCTCAATATGGCTATGATCAGGTCAGAGAGTTTCAGACTAAACTCGAAATACTCAATGAGGAGTACCGAATAAAAATGAAAAAATACCGACGAAGAATCACCGCAGTTGATGTTACGGTGTACTCGGTGAGTGGTGTAATCACCGGAGCTGGTATAATACTATCTTCGGTGACAATGATTGCCCCGATAGCTGTTCCAATTTGTACATCCGCTGCGACCACAATCGCTGGAATTATTTTGATAATAACAAAAGAATATCATCATGTAGCCAACGCAAACTGCAAGATTACATAATTAGATTACATGTTGTATTAACCGCGTACTCTCAATTGTCCTCCATTATATCGTCGTCGCTCGATGATACACTTATATCAGATAGTGAGTTCTCAGCGATGGTAAGTATTTATGATTCCGTGATGTCAAAATTAGAAATACAACATGAGTATAATAACAATGACAACACCGCAGGAATTACTTCAACAAATAGTGGAGAACACAAACCCGAAAACCAGCATGATCTCAATAACATCAACCAATCCTGAATTCAGTGTGAATTTCCCTATTCCGATTCCCGTGAAGGAGATAGCGCTAGCAAAACTACGAATGTATCACAGTTGGCCTAATATTAGGTCGGTAGCATTTGGTGGTCAACAACCGAATAACAGCTTAGTATTTGCGAATAAGAATGGTGAAGACGGAACTCCAGACTGGAACGTTGTTTCAATACCAACCGGATCATACCAAATCGAACAAATCAATGCTGAATTCCAGCGTAGAATAAAATCAATTACTGGAGCAGAATCAAAAATCGCTATAACGGTTCATGAGCCGACGCTATCATCCGCGATCGAGATAAACTCACCAAATTATATCTTAGATATCTATCAGAGTTCTATAAGAACTCTACTAGGGTGGCCTGAAAATCCACCTCGGGGAGAAACCGTTAATTTACCACCAGAACCACAAGAATCTGATTATAACACCGACAGGATAAAATCACATAATCCAGTAAAAAGCTATATCGGTTACACAAAAATTAATTTTTTCACTGAAATGATAGAACTTCCCGCTAATAGAAAATTCTACTTAATTCTAAAGGATAAAATCACTGAAAATTTCACAGCGTTCAATAACGATATTTCGTTGTTGTTAATATCCCTTAAATCCGGCACCCTCACCCCAGATGAATTTATCAGCGTCGTAGAAACATGTAATAAAATCCTCGATAACATGGAAATATTTCATTTGCAAATCATCGAGGATGTAGTATATGACTGAAATCCTAAAACGAGATCAGAGTTTGCGATAGTGTATAATATACTCGTAGAAGATATTTTCATATTTAAACTGCACGGATATAATATCTCAGAACTAAAAAAATCTCTCATTAATGCCATTGATGAAGGTTTCAAAAAAATCCATGACGCATGGAAAAAACAGCACCACAACCACAAACAACTATCCTGACATATAATAATGACCCAGATGGTGGCGGCAGGCATATCGCTCCTCAAAATGTGAATATTTCATCGGTGATTGCGCTGAATTTAGTATGTGATGTTATCGAGGGAAAGTTATCAAAAAAAACTCGAACGATCAAATCAAGCTCAGCAGGGATATATTCTATATTCATTTGCACCAACAATTCCACCCGGATTTCTAATTATTGAGTCTCCGGTTAATCCAGTCTATATGCGATGTCATAATAATTCGCTAACGACAATCAACTTCAAACTCACTGACCAGTATAATAATCTGATTGATCTACAAGGTGAGGTTCTACAAATTAGTCCGTCTGTGAAGTCGTGAAAATTCTTCGAATTTCAACAATGATTTTCATCGTAAAAGAATTGTTAACCCATAGCAGCAGATGCGGCGTCCATGGCGTCTTCGAGGAATTTACCGAATCGACGCTTTTTTATCGCTTTCAAGAAGGCTCCATTGGCAAACTTTTACGTACACCCAAGAGGTTTTGAGAAACGCCTAATTTGACAAATATGGCTTTAAAATTGTTTAGGCTCCATTTGGCAAAAGGAGACTTAAAATGTGTTGCTTAAAATCTACCCCAATTAGAGAAGTCCGATTCGCCCCCTCTGCTGCTCCTTCACTAGATTAAAATAGCTTTTAAGTGTCTCAATCATCATCTCGTGCATATTTGTAACGTCCTTTCAAAGTATATGTGCATTTTTACACATAATAATCCATCACTCGTTAGCCAGGATAATTTTGCTTGTTAACTAAACGTACGCATCATGAATGAAGAGCAGGAAATTGTTATGTGCTACATTTAAATGATTGTAAATCTCTGTAGAATATTCCTGAAAATGTTGATGTAGCTTTTGATACTTCGAAATGGTCCTTGGTTTCACGCCTATGTTTGCTTCTTGCATTGATTTAGTATCATTGGCTGATAAAGTAATTGCTAAATTACAACTACACAAATTATATGTAGGCCATTTAATTTATATAATTTATATTATATTTCCTGGAGTTATTGCTCGTTTATCAGTATAACATACTTATGATAATGTTAGTAATTGCTTACACAGAAACATATTTATCAGAAGTCAATCATTAAATCGAGTCCATCGTAAACATTACGTTACGTGGACTTCACCTTTTCAAAGTACAAAACGTAACGAAGAACATTGGCAGAATATTGTTTCGAATATACAAAACGCATGAAATCAAGGTATTTAGTAGGCAATCATTGTATTAGAAACCTTTTCTTATCCAATGTTGTTTCAATGAATAGAACAATTCGAGACTACTATCCGTCGTTAAGTGACGTGACTGATGGTTTTGAATTCATATCTGTATGAGTAAGCTCGAGTCATGAGCAAGAACACGTGAATTGAAAAAAGGACGTAACAGTAGATAGTGAGTCACCACACCGAAATACTTTGATTGTTATTTTGAAATTACGTTTGGCTGAAATTACGTTTAACGTCTTAGATGTAAGAGGTTGATTTAGCAAGAATAAAGAAATAAATAATTTCATATATGAACATTTTAAGCTACTGAACTCAACTATTCTCTTGTATTTTCTTCTCTATTCATTTAACGTTTGAGTCGATTGCCATATAACATATTTCGGTCATTCCGTAAATCTTTGTAAATATGCTTCATGTTTCAAATATTATCCCTACAATATACATGTCTTAATAAACTCATAATTAACACTTTGAGGTATAGCATCACTTTTATCATCATTTCTCTGCAATTTGTAAATGTCAATTATTATTTCACATCCGAAATGCACCTCTATACTCCATGGATGGTAGGATCAATTTCAGTCGGTAGCTAGACTTGTATATTTGGGTGTCATCAGAGTACAAATGGTGAGACACTGGGTGATGATCTATGACATTTGAGAGCGGCTGAGTGTATATAATGATGAGAACAAAGCCACGAACAGACTCCTGGGGAACACCAAAACATAAATCAACTTACCTGGGATGTATTCTATTTGTAGCTACAATTAGTGTCCTGTTGACTACGTAGGACATAAACCACTGTATTGTTATATTCTGAATGTCAAATACATGCTGGAGACCGTGAAGTAATATATAATGGTATATCGTGTCAAATGCTGCAGAAAAGTCAAAGAGAGGAGGAACAGTAACCATAAAACTATTCAAAGCAGAGAGAATGTCATTAAATGCTTGCAGAATAGTAGTGTGGCAATTCAAATCAGATACAAGTTGGGTTAGAATAACTCTTTCTAATATTTGTTAATATGAATGGGAGATTAGAAACTGGGTGGTAGTTCTTTAAATCGTTATGGTCAATCGTTGGTTCCTTCAGTAGAGGCTCATCGATGTCAGTTTTGAAAATTGATGAGAATTCACCCGATGAGAGAGAGAGATATTGATAACATCAGTTAGTGCAGGCAATATTAGGTCCAAGTACTGAAGTAGGAGTGATATCACAATTGGATCAAGTTCACAAGACTTTTTTACAGTCTTCATTACGATTGTCCATATTAATTCAATATATACAGGTTCAAATGCTCCTAATGGTTGTCGCTGAAATTATGTATCATAACTGTATGGTGACTGGTCAATTGAAATTGTGTTGTCAAACGAACCTCTAATGATTTATACTTTATCAGGGAATACATTTTGAAATAGGTCGGAAAAGTCTACTGGAGAGAAGATATTTGGAAGTGGTGTACATTTGTTCATTGACATTAGTTTGTTAATTATCTCGAATAGCTCTTTGCAGCTGTTCCTCTCCGTGATGTATGTACTTTAGTGGAATAAATTTGCTAAATTGACTATGTTTGTGACGTTCTTTATAGCAGCTTCATAGATTTGTTTATGAATAGTGAGTCTGGTTGAATGCAAAAGCCTCTAAGTTTCTGGGCGATGTCTTTTAGAAGTGCGCAGCTGGTCTCTAACACTGCTATACCATGGAAAACGCGTTTTTATTGATGGTCTGCATTTGGTGGCTGGGGCATGTTTTTCAAGGAAGGAACGCAGGCAGTTGCTTGCCTCTGTATGGCCTTAGTAAAAGCACTACATTCACATTTCTTTAGCAATATGTAGTCTAATAGAATGATGTAAAGCAACTAGAAATCAGCCGATGAATGGGATACCGACGCAATTCAATTTGTTTCAATACTAGACTGTGAGTTACTACGTTGTGAGACCAGTACATGCGTATAACAATCTCTGAAATATGTGTGTTCTTAATGAAATAAGTCTGGTATATATGGTTTTTATATAAACAGAAGACATTTTATCAGCGGAAAATAACTGAGAATATTATTCTTTGGGGACAAATCCTAAACGTTTCCCATAAATAGTGATTCATATTTATCTCCCAACTTTTGTATCTCCCATTCAACATGAAATTAGAACGTGCAGTGGAAAAGTGAACTTCACATTCACTAGAATAAAATAATTTTTAAGTGCTTCAATCATCATCTCGTACATATTTGTGAGGTCCATTCAAATTATGTATGCATTTTTACACAGAATAATCTCTCATTCGTTTGCCAGGATAATTTTGCTTGTTAACTAAACCTATGCATCATGAATAAAGAAGCAGCAAACTGTTAAGTGCTAGATTTAAATGCTTTCTCATTAATCCCCTATTGATGATAGTAAATCTCTGTAGAATATTCCTGAGAGATTGATGTCGCTTTTGATAATTTGAAATTGTCCTTGGTTTCAAGTCTGTGTTTGTTTCTTGCATTGATTTAGGATCATTAGCTGATAAAGTACCTGCTAAATTACAATTACACAAATTAAATATCCGCCTTTAATGTAAATAACTTATATTCTATTACCTGGAGTTATTGCTCGTTTATTAGTATAACTCTAATATCATAATGCTAGTAATTACATACACTTAAACATATTTATCAGAAGTCAATCATTAAATCGAGCCCATCGTATACTAAACGTTACGTGGACTTCACCTTTTCTAAGTACAAAACGTAACGAAGAAAATTGGCAGAATGTTGATTCCATGTTGTTTCCAATATACAAAACGCATGAAATCAATGTATTGTGTAGATAATCATTGTATTCCAAACACTTTTACTATCCAATGTTGTTTCAAACAACAGAACTAATCGAAGACTACTATCCATCGTTAAGTGACGTGACTGAATGTTTTGAATTCATATTTGTATGAGCAAGCTCGAGTCATGAGCAAGATCACATGAATAAAGATAAACATAACAGTAGTTATTGAGTCACCACACCGAAATACTTTGATTTTTATTTTGAAATTACGTTTGGATGAAATTACGTTAACGTCTTAGATGGACCGGGTTGATTTAGAAAGAATAAAGAAATAAATAATTTCATATATGCACATTATAAGCTAATGAAATCAACCATTCTGTCGCATTTTCTTCCCTTTTTATTTAAATTTTGAGTCGATTGCCATATAGCATATTTTAGTCATTCCGTAAACCTCTGTAAATAAGCATCATGTTGCAAATCTTACCCAAACAATATACATGTCTTAATAAACTCATAATTAACACTTTGAAGTATAACTTCACGAGCTATAGCAATCGCTACATAATACAAAAGTACCAGGCTGTCTTGGATATTTCAAGTTTTCAACAATGTCATCAACATCTGGAATGTGCTGATGTACTTCTTGCGGTTTCAAAGCTAGTCGTTTGTTAAGATTGTTTCTCTCCTTGTTGATCTGCTTCTCTTCATATTGCTTAAACTCTTTATTTCAGTCTGCATTTTCGTTATTCCCTTGGATAATGATTATTCTCTCTCTCTCAACATGTGCATTGTCATATCCAGTTTCCGGATCTGACGTTTTCCTGACTCTTTTTCTTTTTTTTTTTATCTGTATTGTAAATCTTTTAAAATTTCAATTCAAAGCAAACTGTAGACTTACTTATCAAACTCAGAATAGTAGACTTCAACATGTTGTTTCAATAAATACGACCTGAGTATCTCTTCCGTTGTTAAAGAAGGTTTTGCATGCGATCTCATAGTACAGCCCGTCCTTTATTCAAAGAGAGCTATTCGTCGTTAGTATTTGTTTGACGCAAAGATTGCATTCTATCGCTTCCGTGTTTCGCGTAATATTTATGACATATTTTTAATTAATACCGTTTCCTTTAACATCGAATCTAACGAAATAATTTCAATATAAATTTCAAAATTTTTATATTATCTCATTTGTTTAAAGTCACATTCCATTCAAGGCCTCAATGTTTGTTTCGATCCTAAGGCATTACACTCAATTGCAAAAATAACAAAACCAAAACGTTTAATAAAATACAGAAAGTAAAACATTAAGATGAACGTACTGGATTTTGAACTAAATCACAAATCATCCGAAATGTTCGACCACTAGTCCTATAATAAAATGGCCGGGATGTAGATTGAAGGGTTTCTTACAGACTATTTAAAGATTTTGAGTAAGATAAGACTTTAATCACACATATTGGTAGATAACTCTAATAAACATAACAAAAGCCTTTAGTCATTTGCTACTCTATTGTCACCCAATGAGAATAGGTCAAGTAAATAAAATAATTTAAACACGCGTTGAGGTTTGCGGTATGTTGTTCAAATACACATTACTATGTTTTATATTTAGACACACTATATATCTTGATAACATGAGTAGTAGTCAAGCTGGTGGTAAGTACAGTCTCTATCTCTCTCTCTCTCTCTCTCTCTCTCTCTCTCTCTCTCTCTCTCTCTCGTCATCTTACTATTTCACTAAGTCTCGGTGAAACGTATCATAGCAATAATATTATTCTCGATGCGCACCATGGACTGGTTTATTATTTTAGAGTCACTAACCCTTAAACATGATGGTATACTCAAGCTGTTTCCAACTTATTTGGTAGAACATATTTACAGAACGTGTGATGTAAAGATTGTAATATCATTTTAGGCATACAAATTCGAAACGATACCTTATGGTTCACGAAAACAATCTCAGATTAATGATAGCGGTTAAATACTCGAAGAATGTGTACGTTTATGTAAATCGTTCTTCGTTACGACATTCCATTTTAATAGTCAGTATTATCATTTGTTTCTCAGTTTGTAGACATTAACCGGGACATTTGATTTATAGTTACATCAAAACACTCAAGCATAAAATGTTTGATTGTTCCTGGCATAATATTCCTAACATCAGCCATAGACAATGGATTTTTCTCAGTATTCATGTTATGCAACAATTATCAGTGCATACGCCGCTACCCTATCGAGTCAAGCAGAAACCATTGAGCAGTTCTATACGGACCTCAGCTCTGTAATTAGCTCAGTTCCAGCTGACGACAAGATCATACTACTGGGGGACTTCAATGCCCTTGTTGGCTGCGATTATGGTCGATGGAAAGGTGTGCTTGGCTAGCACGGTGTCGGCAGAATAAACAGCAACGGCCTGCTCCTACTCAGCAAATGCATAGAATTTAAATGCCTAATCACAAACTCAATGTTCAGAATGGCGAACAAACACAAGAACACCTTTAGGCACCCCAGATCTCGCTAATAGTACTTAATTGACTATGTAATAGTACGCCAGAATGATGCCAATGATGTCCAAATCACCAAGGCCATGCGTGGAGCAGAATGCTGGACAGACCACAGACTTGTCAGAACTACCCTACAACTGCGCACTACCCCTCACCACTTAAGACGTCCTAAGCTTGTGCGCACAGCCCTCAACATTGTCAAACTGCAGCAGCCTTCCTCCCAGCTCAATTTCCAGAAGAAACTAGATGACAAGCTGTCAACAAACGGACTGTTATGTGGAAACCCCTCTTAAAAATGGAACAAGCTCAGGGACATAATAAGAGAAACAGGTATGGCAACCATGGGTTCAAAGAAGCGAATCCATTAAGATTGGTTCGACGAGAACATCGCTGCCATTGAAGATCTGTTTGCAAGAAGAAAAAAACAAAGCTTTTATGGACTGGAAGAATGACACAAACTCCATCCCCAAAAGCGACCGCTTCAAATCCTATCAAGCTGAGGATCAGAGAAAATCCACAAGATGCATGACCACTGGTGGGAAAAGAAAGCTGATGAAGTGCAAAGCTGTGCCGACATTAACAACTCAAAGGAGTTTACAACGACATCAAGTCAATATTCAGCCACGCAAAGTCCAGCTATACGCCATTGCTCGCTGCAGATGGCAGTACATTAATAAAAGACAATAATGGCATTAAGGAAAGATAGAGAGAACACTTTACTCAGCTCCTAAACCTGCCCTCATCGGTCAGCCAATCTTTTCGTGAACAAATACCCCAACGGCCAGTGCACAAGCAACTGGATATTCCGCCAAAGATGGAGGAATTGAGAAGGGCCATTAAACAAACAAACTGTTTCAAGGCACCTGGAAAGGATGGTATCCCAGCGGAGGTGTACAAGACTCTCAGTAAACTGTCTCTGGAGGCATTCTACGACGTGCTAATCAGCATCTGGACTGAAGAAGAGATGTAAGAAAACCTACGTGATGCATCAATTGTGACCCTCTATAAAAATAAAGGCACACGTATGGACTGCAGTAACTACACAGGCATCTCCCTCCTTTCCGTTGCTGGCAAAATACTTGCTCGTATCTTGCTCAACAGGCCTATTTGCAGCAGTGTCAGAAAATAACCTCCCCGAGTCTCAGTGTGGTTTTCGCCCAGACCTAAGCACTGTTGACATGATCTTCGCAGTGAAACAAGTCCAAGAGAAGTGTCTTGAGCAGAACATGAATCTGTATGCTGTCTTCGTGGATCTGACAAAGGCTTTCAATACGCTTAACAGAGACGCACTGTGGGTAGAACTCAATAAACTTGTTTGCCCTCAGAAGTTTACCAACCTCATCCGGCTCCTCCACGTTGACATGAATGGCGAGATTCTCTTAGACGGTGAACTCTCCGAGAAATTCCCCATATCTAATGGTGTCAAACAGGGTTGTGTACTCGCTCCGGTACTCTTTAACCTCTACTTCACACAGGTACTGTTCCATGCCATCCGGGACATTGTCATTGGCATCTACATTAGGTATCGTCTGGATGGATCAGTGTTTGATCTCCGTCGCTAAGCTGCAAAAACCAAGACACTAGAAAGACTCATCATTGATGCACCCTTTGTCGATGACTGCGCCCTCATGGCCCATGAAGAGACTCACCTCCAAGCAATCGTCTCTGAAGCCTCCAACCAATTTGGACTCACAATTAGTCTAGCAAAGACAGAAGTGATCTTCCAGCCCGCCCCAAACACTGTCCACTCGCAACCCTGTATCACAATTGGCGAAACGCAGCTGAAGAATGTTGACAGTTTCAAATACCTTGGCAGCACAATATCTAGTGATGATTCTCTGGACAAAGAGATCACTGCGAGAACTCAAAAAGCCAGTCATGCACTAGGACGAATCCGAACCAAGGTCTTGCAGAACAAGCACATACGCCTGTCAGCAAAGCTGAAGGTGTACAATGCAGTTGTCCTCACGTCTCTATTATATGGCTGTTAAACGTGGACACTCTACAGAAGGCACATCAGTCAGTTAGAATAATTCCACCAGCGCTCCCTGAGATCCACCATGCGGATCAAGTGGCAGGACCGAACCACCAACCTGGAAGTCCTTGATAGAACCAACACAACAAGCATCGAAACCAATATTATCCAGGTCCAGCTTCGATGGACTGGCCATGTCATCCGCATGGATCAAAGCAGAATCCCAAAGCAGTTGTTCTATGGCGAGCTAGCCCTGGGAAACCGAAACCATGGCCGCCCTCACAAGAGGTACAAGGACAACCTCAAGACAAACATCAAATGCGCAGACCTTCAACCACGCCAGCTCGAGCTCGCTACCTCAGACAGAAAGCATTGGCGAGCCCTGACCAAAAAAGCATGTTCTACCTTTGAGGTTGACCGCCGCCAGCGTCTTGCTGAAACTCGTGAGAGACGCCACAAAAAAGGATCCCAGATACCAACAACCATCGGTTCCCATTCCCAACTAGCAACCACACGTGTGTATCGGAATTCGGACTCCGGAGTCACATGCGCGTCCACCGTTGAATGAAAGTGCACAACTTGTCTTCCACGACTCGAAAGACTACCATGGTAAGATGACACTTTCTACTCTAGTGTCCATATTCATGATTCAGAACCATAATAGAATTATGTATTTTTTTAAAAATGTTTCTTCGTTTCTTTTTCTGAAAGAAATATCAGACACCTTTAGACCGATTCAGCATAGTTCCACATCGTTAAAATTTGATTTACTCAATTGTATTTACTTATTCCATTTTGATTTTACGTCTTGAGACACATTTATACTTGCAACGTTTAGCTAGACACCTGCATGTTTTTCCTTGTTGACAACTATTGCTCTTTACAAAGATTAGTTTTATTATAGCGTTGCTGTTCTTTTGCATCAATTATTTAAGCCAGGCTGTAAAAAGTTATTAACCTATGCACCATATGGAAATACGGAATTGTCAAACAGGGAAGACTATGCTTGTAGCATAGTTACTCGGCATATTTTTATATTAATGTCCTAGCAGGAAGAATGGCATGGTTTGATCAGGTAAACCTATACAAATCGATATACATATGTTTGTTTGTTTCTGTTTTCCATGAAGGTACTACCTGGAAATAGATGTCGATTCATGCATTGCACACATCCAACGACCAAATCATGCCTGGAAAAGTATTTCAGTGCAGCTCCTGGAACCCCGTTTGGAATAAATTTAGTAATCATATATATATATATATATATATATATATATATATATATGTTTCACTATATGTTTGTCTTTCTCTCTGGGCTAGAAATTATTAAGTACATCATGGTTATATTTCTAGGTTGAAAAACTCATAAATCACATGACAGTTCGTTCAAATGTCCATGACGCGTGCAACTTAATGTATCTTAATTAAATTATATTTAGTCTTATAAGAAACCGTTGAATATGTTGTACAATGATTCCATCTAAAATATAGTTAATTAGTTTGCTATATCTACCTAAATGCAAATCAATTCAATTAAGAAGCCAGATTCGTCATTACAAGGAAGAATCATAAAATACACTGCAAATGAAGAACCAAGACTGTTTTCATTGCAAAGGTAATCCAGCTGCCGTTATATCTTCTGCTTCCATTTATGGTAAAATAAACAAACGCAATGCAAAATGTGCACTTCGGATGTATCTGCTTATTATATTTTAATTCATTTATTGCGATGCATTAAACGTTTTTGTTCATTTGAGTATAATCTTACAATGATGAAGGTATTGACGAATGCAATGAAAATTATTGTGACGATGACGATGATAAATCATATATGCACATGACTTTTTTAAAGCAGCACTATTGCAATTTACTCGAGGTGAAAATTAATTAAATCAGTCCCTTGTATTTTCCAGGTCCATATTGCAGTCTTCCAATTTTAACCAAGCACCATACTGGAATAAGTTTCGAGGTTCATAGTTGCGTGACAGAATACTCAAACTTGTTTATCATTTACTCACTAAGTCTGGATAAACGTAGATTCCTAAAATATGTTTGCTATGTTCAGAGCAGACGATTGACTTTAGCAACTGGACAATATGTGATATTAAGTTTCAATCAAGCCTGATTACTTGTCTAATGTGTAGCTTTAATGTCATGAAAAATACTTCCTACGAAAACAAAACTAAATCACATCACTTTTATGTTGGTGTACTGCTGATTTTATTAGAGCAGATGTATGCTGTTGTAATGGCTATTTTCTGTGTTGTATTAAAATACATAGCCTTTGCACCATTACAGTTGTGTTTCGTATTTATTTAGTGTAATTGTGTAAGAATAGGTATAAATACAGCAAATATGACATTTATTTCCAAATCCGATAGGCTTGTACTGTCATTAATCACTTCATTTCTAAATCGTCGAATTCTGAGATATCAAACTTGCAATACTAATCGAATTTATGACCCTTAATACCGACCAAAGTTAAAAGCAAGAAACAATGAAATTATAATTGTTGCTAAAATGTATTAATTGGTATGTTTGCAATCTATTTATAAATATAAATTATTTTGAAGTTATATTCGTTTGAATAAGGCACAAAGTAACTCATCACCTAAAAGGTCGTTCTTCAGTGACATAAGTAAATAAATGAAGTGCTTTGTGTCAAGATGAGAACAAAATTTGGTTGACTAATGTGACAACCATGCTAGGATGCGAATCGTCGATCGAAAGAATTATTCTACCCCGTCGGTTTCAATCGATATATTAAATCTTCTGTTTCAATGTTTGTGACAAAGATTGTGGAGGGTAATATAAGGAATTACTTTTGACAGCTGGACGAGAGAGCTTTAAGATTTTGTATATGTGGAAGCTGTTAATTAATAGTGTTTGTTGTTGCGTACCGATAAATGCAAAACACTCTATAATCCATATCAGCTAGAAAAACACTAGATCAGTCCGGCAATGAAGAAATCAAAAATGTACAGTAGGCATTATGTTCAATTCATCATATCTCCTAGATGCGATTGAAATATTTCTTAATTGTAGCAGGTCAATTTCGGACAGAAAAATGGACCTATTGGTTTACAATTCTAGAAGACAAATGTATGCTCAAAACAATTTTGTATAAAAAAACGGTCATTCTTTAACTGTTATAAATTAGGCAATATTATATCTTTTCGCTTAAGATATAGTCACATTTAGCTTTCAAAGACGAAGGTTTTGAACTCGGACCAGTGAGTAATAAATAAGAAATACAGTGTATTTTTATGTTGAACAAAATGCACACATAAGGCTCAGTCAGTTGATGATATGTGAATGACATTTACACAGCGTAAAGCATTTCTGTACCATCTTAAATAGTAACTATTATCGTTAAGAGATCTTAACACTTAATATACAGTGTGAGAACAAAAATTAAATAAAATGTAATATTTATATATATTTACCAATGGCTAGCTGATCTGTCTACAAATGTTGTTGCCTGGGTTCGAATCAAAGAGGAGTCATAAGAAGGACTTTTACAATTAGTATTACAGCTGCCTCACGTTGGGGTCAGCGTTAAGACATTAGTGCTAGGACTCTGTCGGCTTAGTGTTAGGATACTGTTACCGGGTGTTACATCATGATCGATGTGTGCAACATCATGTTCAGGTGCTAGATATTACAATAAACTGCCGAACTGCAAACATTGTTACTATATGACTGAACAATTGTTAAAGTTATATTAAAAATCAAATTACAGACACAGATTGTTAAATGCTTGAACTGATTAGAATGGCAATGACAACAAATATTTAAATATGGTAATGTTAGGTACGACAAAACCAGGAGATGTTTTGATGTCCCAGTGGAAACTATAGTCACGTTAATGTGATCGTGACTATAGTTCAGGTAAATTATTACAGTCAAAGCTTGCATGTAATTGCGAAGCAAACAGAACAGTAAAGAGAGATAAAATTTCTAGTGGTGGTCTAAAATAAATTATCATTAACTTAAACTCAACTAAAACAGTTTTAAAATGCGTTATAATCAAATTCAAGATATCGACTGCATCTTTCTCCGAATTTTAGAAAATATTAAATACACACAGGTGGTATATTTCCATTTAATAAAGCTATACATGCAATGATTGCAGCTGCTGCTCACGTGACGGCAAATTCAATTGCACCTCCTGATTTTGGGCTTGATGGTTCAAAGTTAGCGGTAAAAGGAATGGGGAACGTAATACCAAAAGAGGCAAAATATAAAGATTAAAAGAGAGTAATACTCGAAAAAGGTCTGATACAAGCCGGGGCACTTCGTTAAGTGTAAAATGTCTTCCACCAATATCTAATCTTGACTTAATTAATGCTGCTAAAAACTAAATACCACCAATTTTAAAAGAGTATTTATGCGTGAGCAATTTTCTAATCAGGACAATAAAGTTTAACTTCATATCATTAATCTCGATAACAGTTCTAGTCCACTTTCTCATTGGGTTGAATACGCAATTGATCCAAGTGGAATTGTTTATTTCGATTCTTACAGATTTCTGCCACCGAAGGAACCTATTTTACATAAACAAATTAATTCCGTGTTGTATGTCAACATTACCAGCACAACAATTAACTGTTCTGACAATGTATGGCCATGGCGTAAATCGCGTAATGGACGCGAGTTCGAAATTTCCTTCTCCAGACAATATTTTATTCGTACAAAATCAACATTATACACCAGTTACCTTCTGATGATACAAATGGGCTATTTATTTGTACCTGCTTTTGTATGTGCCGTTATTTCTTCCCACGATATATATAGTTTACTTTTCAATGTCTATAGAAATGTTAGGCTACATTTGTCAAGTACATGCACATCCTTATGTTCCACTAAGGATATTTGCTGTAAAACATTAACTTTCTCTGCTAAATTTATTTAAATATTTTAATAAAATGTACACTAGCAATCTTTTCATTATAGTTCAACCTCCATTTCAGGTAAACTTTCAGCGAACATATAGTTTTTCACTTATTATTTTCAGTTTCCTTTGTTCACATATTACTTCCCTATCGCACCAGTTATATACTGGAATTAGTGTCCGGTCAGTGTCGTTTTGTCTTCTTAGAGAAACAGTAGACAAAACTCGCTGTGACGTTTGACCAATAATGCATAGTGACACCTAGTTTAATTTGGAAGTCAGTTATTATGTATCAGTTGGTCGAGTACATATATTTATCAATGCTTGTATTGGCAGATTGAACAAGCTGTGTAGACCTCGTGCACATCAGTAACGGTTTAGTAGGAACTGGAGGACATCCATTTCGTTCGGACTTTGATCCGGACGCCTTAAACTCTTCCTGACACTGGAATTCGCACAGGATTGATCAAGTGAGGCTTAGGGTGATTCTGCACAACTTCCTAGCATTTAAATGTAACTCACATGCAGTGTTTAACAATATCTCTCCACCATTGCTATCGACACATTTGTGGTCAAACACGTAACACAAGAATAATGGTGACGCAACTAACTATCTGTAACATAATTGTACCCGAGTGGGTATTGGATTAAATGAATAATTCAAACACAATGCTTGTAAGATAAAATTGTATTAACTTAATAAGTAAAGAAAAATATAGGATGTAAAAATACAATGATTCTCACAAACGCTCAATATACACTTGATTCAATCACTCTGTACTATCACACATTGATAATAAACCATTAATATATACCTCTCAAATGGACAGCTTAAAGAAACATCAGTCGGTTTAGGGACTATTAATTTCTGAAACGCATTTTTTTCTCGTCTTCTATACAAAGGGCATCCACAGTTCCGGTTAAGAAAGGTGTTTCTACAGTTACCCTTGCTACGGGAATGCGACCGATCGTCTGATCGAGTAACATATATGGGGACTCTCACCCGAACATTTGCTTATCATGCAGGAGACTAGGTTTGATCACTACACCCGTGCAACCAGTGTCACGTAATACTACTACTTCTCGTCCATTCAAAGAACCTGTCGCGGTTGGTACTCTTCGTGAAAAAGACATGTGCCAAGTGAATAAATACCTGGTTCTACCTGTACGTAATTATCAGCTATACCTTTACTTTGTATAGCCACGGCTACCTTATGTACAAGTCCCTTTCGTTTAGGACATATTGCTTGAACAAGACCCCATTCTTCACATAAAAACCATTGTATACCCTGACAACTTGTATCCCTAACTGACCTACTTGCCTCACCTGATTTCACAAAATCCCCAGGCATTGGTCTCGTAGACTTGTTTACAGACTTAACATCTGTTGACACCACGTTCTGGATTCCCCCATTAGCATCGGCAAAGAAATCGGCCTGCTTAGGCATACATGTATCCTGTACGTTTGAGAAGACTTTTGCGTTCTAAAATTGACTCAGTTCCCGACCAACTGTGTACAACAATTGATCTCTGAGCAAGAAATCAGTCAACCCTTCAAACTTTTTCACCACTTTAACGCATTCAATCCATCGCTGAAAATAGTTCGTTATTCTAACGATGAACTGATCAAAGGTTTCTCCCTTCTTGGGCTTGCTGTACCTGAACTTTTTACGAAGGCCCTATTCAGTGAGCTCGTACCTTTTTAGAAGTGCTTCCTTCAAGGCAAAGAAACTAAACACATCGCCTCAAGGAAGTCGTGAGTACACATCCAGTGGTTTGCATTTAAATAATGCACTAAGATGCAGTGCCCAGTCATTTCGACTCTATTTCTGGTTCTCGGCAAATCGCTCAAGCCGATAAAGATAGCTCTACACGTTATCTTTTTCATCGTCAAAGGGGGGTAATTTAGGACCCTTGAACTTGCTAGAGGCAGAATTGTGTTCTCATTTTCTAGCTGTTGCTAATTCTATATTACGTTCATGATCGCGTTGCTTTAATCTTTCTTCTACCAACAAAGGTTCTAACTTTGCCTGTTTTTTCTTTCTGTCTTCTCTCTCTCTGCTTCCCTTTGCCATTATATCCTTTCTCTTTCGGCCTGTTTTTTAGTTCTATCTTACCCTTCATTAATTCTATCCTTTCCCTTTCAAAAAGCATTTTTCTTTCTTCTGCTTCCCTTTGGGTAAGTTTCTCCAGTTCTATCCTTTCCCTTTCGGCCTGTTTTTCTAGTTATATCAACTCACACTTAGCTTCCCTTTCTTTATCCCTCTGGTCCTTTTCCCGAGCCTGTTATTCCTGAATAAATGTCTTAAACTTTCTCCCTTATACACAAATTCTTTGCCTAATTCGACCAACTCCTTAAGGTATGACATGACTACTAGAAATATCACAAATATAATGTTAAGAACTGGACTAACCATATATCTTGTCGAAAAAAGGCTACCGAAACAATATATAATAGTGGACCAACCGACCAATCAAATACAACAAAAATTGCCACTACTTGAAAATTATTTTGTCAAGAAGTTCACACTCAAATATAAACAATAACTGTAGACTTTCGCAAGCAAGATGATGACAATTCACTTAAACCAAAGATTCCATTTCTTCTGACACCATTGTAACAGCATTGTAACCGAGTGGATTTTGGATTAAATGAATAATTCAAACATAATGCGTGAAAGATAAAAATGTATTAACTTAATAAGTAAAGGAAAATGTGGGATGTAAAAATACAATGTTTCTCACCCACGCTCAATATACACTTGATTAAATCACTCTATACTGTCACACATAAACCCTACTGTATATCTCTCTGATATAGAGCTTAAAGAAGCATCAATTTCAAATAATATTACACATTAAAATAATCATATAGTTTCACGTATAGACAAGGCTTGGGATTCAAACGATATCAAGTTTTCAAATACGTTAAAAATGTTCTGCACTGTCAGTAAGATTCACAAATCTCCTGGAATTCATCTAAGATTGAAAATAATCTTATGTCAATACAAATATACCAATTTAAACAGCAATCGTAATAAACATATGCTTCCAGACCCTTGTACAGTCGCACGATTCATCCGATAAACCGCAGTTTCACCACGTTCCTCGGGTTGACCCAATCTTTTGTATAGGCCGCTCACCCCTTCATGGATCCACTACATGTACAGTCAGTCATACATATCCACGTACATACAGCATACAACATCCTGGTATTAGCTACGTCTACAGTCGTGGTTTCACCACATGTAGAGACACACATACATACATATAGACATCCTCGTAACCTCGCAACGTTATAAACCCGTAACTTCGTAACCACGTCGTAATCTGGTAGGTAAGCTACAATAAAACCAAACTGGTAACAATAACGTTTTAAATATGCGTTGTAACAAATGAATTATTACACGATATTACAATATAAACACAATTAACTTCGCATATCAAATTAAAAAAAATTAACACTCATCCCCATGGCTTTTAGAAATGCAACGTGAAAATACTTGTTCTCTTCACTAGATTCAGTGATCATTGCCCCGATTAAACCTTCATCTTTCTTAATTCAAACGACAGTGAGTAATATTCAAGGTAAAACACCCGTGCATATGGTGATAATGATGTTTGCAGACATTCGTATGCGAATCGATGACAATAATATTTCTTCTTCCCGGCACCAAACGTCAAATATCCCATATTATTTACCCGTCCAACCGGTTTTTTTAGTCTGCGATGCCTGACAACACCATCACAGGATGCTTCATAATTAACAAGCACTGGGTGAGGTCTGAAATCTTGGCTCATTTGTATAATAATACTATTTATCTAACTTATTATTTGCTTTAATTATAAACCTCTTGATATAATCTTGAGGGTTTTTAATGATTTTGTCTCTGACGGAGTCATCGGTAGGATCAATGACTGCATTTTTTATTCGTTTGTCATAGTAGCGTTTTTGTTCCCTGTAACGTTTGCCGCCACAACTGAGACACAACTGCGATTTTCCCCTTAACCCCACCCCACTTTGGAATCACAGAAGGGGGCCAAAGGAACCGTTGCGAACACTTTGTAAATGATACCCACTGAATTCGCTTCTGCATGATTTGTTACACGGGGTTGTTGATCCAATTATTAACCACTTGCAGTGATTTATTATACTATATTTTTCTATTTAAATACTTGTTTTAGTTATAACATGGAGGAGTTCGAGAGAATATCAGCAATTAAGTCTTTCAAAAACGTTAAATTTAATCTCGATAGAACCCTCAAAAATGTGCCAAAACGGGCAATAACTGATAGAGCCCTGATAAATAAAATACGCGATTGTATTAATGAATTCAAGCACGACGGTGCATCTCATAGCTGGTCAACATTTCGAATTGATGGCGTTGTTGATTCCACCATGAACGACAGCAACGCAGCGTTGATGTTATCACAACTCGGCAACAAAAAGTATTTTTTTAGACTGAAATTCATTATCCGTGTAGAATCAGGCGGTTGGATTATACGAGAAAAATTTGAACCGATTCTCAAAGACAAGAAAACAATCGTTGTTAGCCGTGATTCTAAGCCGGGTCTGTTAACTGGAATTGACAAACCATACTATGAACGAGCATATCCTGAAACAGCAGTTGTGTATGAGATATATCCGTTAAATGAAAAACCCGATATAAGAAAACTTAAACCAATGAAACAGTCGTCGCCGGCGACTTCGTCGTCAGTGGCTTTGCCACTCAATTGTGTAGCAGCACGAATAACAGATCCTTTTACAAATGCATCCCGAGGGAACAAACTTACCGATCTACGGCGTAGCAAAATAGCTCAATGGGAGTTAACGGTGAAAGACCGCGGAGCAACTATTAGCGATATAGCAAAATTAGAAACGTCGCTGAGATTTGCAATAACAGTTATGACGATAACCGGAGAAGTTTTATACGAATCAAAATATAAAACAAAGGGAGCCCCAATCAAAATTATTTATCATAACGAACACGCGTGGACGCCCGCGGTCACAATATTTCCACGAAACAGAGCAAAAAAGTATATACCCGACGAATTCTTACGAGAAGAATTTTCCAGGGACGGTTTTCTCGCTGAAAAGAAACTATTCGATGCTATTGCGCATTTGAGTAAAAACGACCCCGTGTCGGTGTGGTTACTTTGCAGCACTGAAAACGACATGGATACGTTTGATCAGTTTGTAAGACCAAACGGTGAATTATACCGCACTGAAGCATTTCACAACAAAATGAAAAAAAAACAGCTAGTGGGTTTTTAACGGCGAGTTGCGAAGGCCACAACAATGATGAAATCATCAACGATGAAATCATCAACGACGAACAATTATTGACAAACTCTTTTACAATCCCGTCGGTTGCAGCTCATTTTGCGAGAATCAAAAACGCATGGAAACCAACACGCGTAGAATTCTTGCCAGACATTGAGGCTAGTTGTTTAGAATTTAATCATGGCGGTTTATGGAATAACAAATACGACCATGATAATATCATTTCAGTTGACATGGTTGCTTGTTATTCAGCGAGTTTTCTTGGTTATGGAGAGTGTACTGAGTATTTTAAACGATTTGGACACCCCGTACATGAAGACTCGTGTTGCAATTAATGGGCCACTGCCTGATTTTGATTTAACTGGATTCGCTCGTGTAGTATCATTTGAGTTCGCAGCAGGACTTCATCGCTGTTATTATATTTGAATTGGTAGACACATGTCTGAAAAGAAGTGGCTTCCAATAGCGCTATTACGATTCATGATTGATACAAAAATGTTAATTTCGCTGACGGTCAGTGAAGCAATTATATCATATCGGAAACAAATCAATGTCTGGTTACCAACACCGGAACGTCTTGATAGTATAATTGAGGAATCCAGAAAAAATATTGATGCCAACGAAGAATATATCATTGAGTGGTCCAAACGGGTATTTAATCAACGAAACATCGTAGCAAAAGATCTCGGCAGAAGAATAATCGGAAAATTCACTCGGGGGGAGGGGGGAAATGTGACTATAAAAGATATTGTTCACGGCTGATTATGGATAACACCGAATACGACTTCGTAATCGCGGATGCAGTATCCAAAAACATATATGTAGATCGTAAAGACGCTTTTCTGTCCGATGGAACAAAATTGGGTACAGTTGTTACTTATAGCGACGGTTACAGATCCCCGTATACACATTTGAGGTCGTCGATGCTGGGTTATGCTTGTATTAATTTATTTTCAATGATAAATAGATTTCCTGACACTGCGGTTAGAGTTGCCGTTGATTCATTTTACATTAACAGGAAGTACAGTTGCTCAGTTGCTGAATTCACTAATTCGGATGAAAGTTAGGGATCATGGAGAACTAAAAAAGAAATGCTGCGTGATTACTCTGAATCAGCAGACGTTGAGATTAAAAGTAATTACTTACGCAGTGATAATTTATCAGAACGTTCTAATGCACCACCGATATCAGATCCAATTTTTAGATATAAAACAGTTTATTTAAATGGCTGTGGCGGGTCAGGAAAAACGACGCGTGCAATCGAGTTATATCGAGGACGCGTAAACATGATTGTGCTGACGCCAACACATAGATTAGCCAGAGAGATAAAACAACGAGGCGTTTCCGCGTGTACGCATCATAGTTTTTTCAGATACAGTGGTGACAAATGGATACCTGAACGAATGGGAGATAAAATCATCCCCGATGTTATAATTTGGGATGAAGTATGCACAGTCTCAACAGAAATATTAAAGATGTTCTTGGATTGGCTGCTGCAAAAGAATACAGTGGTGATAATGTGCGGAGATCATGGACAGCCACCACCATTTGTCGGCGCGTGTCCACATATGTGGCTGAAAGAATTCGTGGACTATTATGAAGAAATTTATAGCGATTATAGGGCACTTGATGAACAATTAAGTGAGTCCAAAAAATTAATCAGATTACAACCCGATAAAATACAATGTGAAATAATTCGGGAAGTGATTTCTGAAACTCCCATGGAGGAATTTTATAACACATGGAGACCAAACAATTTTGTAGTTGCTAGCAGAAAAATAATCAGAGACACACTTCAGAAAAAGTTGTTTGAGCTTCACAAAGAAAAATATCCCCTGATAAAAGTTATATTGTGTTATAGTCCCGCTGACACACGGCGACAGAATATTGAAGTTGAAATTCCAGGACAGCGCGAAAGACAAACACTAGTATTAAATGATATTGTGCTGGTTGATATCAGTATTGTCGAAGACGCATTGCGTGCTAATAAATCGCCATGGACACTGGATTATGTAACAACAATACATTCCTCTCAGGGATTAACCATCGCGGATACAATTGTTTGGATAGTCGATAATCGCATTGAGTGGTTAAATTTAGTCTATCTTGCAGTGTCTAGAGTACGGTGAATAAATCAGCTTCGAAGAATTGTATTTGATGACGACGCCACAATGGATGATATTGATGTTAGCATCATTAATAAAAAAACTCTCCGGTTACAAACAACAAGACAAAAAAAAACAACGAGAATTTGATATTGATGCTGAATTAATAATTACGCTGAAGCAACAACAGAATAATCACTGCGCGAGTTGCAATTGTATAATGCGTTGGCAGTATTCGGATAAAGATCCTCGCCAATTTACCGTAGACAGAAAAAATAACAGTCTCGGTCATGTCAGAAACAATGTAATGTTGACTTGTCTTGAGTGTAATAGACGCAACGGCGCTAGTTAAGACCATGCGGCGGCAATTGATTATCATCAGGAATCACTTGTAATTGTTCGCGTGTAAAACCCCGCTGAGGGGCAGTTGAATCCAATTTATAGATTGGAGGTCTACCAGTTGATCGTGTTAAAGTAGATATGCTATGCGTAGTGACACTCCAAATAGGTTCAGTAGCCCTTTTTTACCACCTTCGAGTTCTCCTGGTTCATATAAATATCTCACGGTGACATTGCTGAGAACTGTCTGAGAAACGCTATCCCGTTGTGGTTGTGGTATATACTTTTTTATTGCGTTTTTAGGTTTCATATTGATTGCTCTGGTAATCTCTTTTTTTAGCGCTGCAACTAACCCTGGTAACCTTTTGACCCATTCACGGGATCGCTTTTCTTGGATAAATTCATTTGCGTATTGATATACAAAAAACCGCTCAGCAAGAGTCCGATTAAATCGTTCAACAATTGCCTGATCGCGATGTAGTGCAGTATGCCCTCGTCTGATTGTGACATTGTAATGTTTCATCGCTGATAAAACAGCGCCTTGAAATTTCTTGCCAGGATCAACTTGTAACAGATTTGACCAGCGTAGTGGGCCTCGTCGATAAATCTTTTCAAATGCAGAAGCAACTTCAGGTGATGATTTTGTTTTAGCGGTTCTGCTTATTTGTATCGACTCGCAACGTCAACTACGGTTAGCGCGTATTTGTAACCGTTGTCATGTGGTAAAAACAATAAATCAGCTTGATGAACTTCATTAGGCCCGGTAACATCAAAATGCGAGAAATTGATTTGTTTAAGACGCGGTAGATAAATTTGCCATATAGCCTGTTTGGATAACCAATTAGCCGCAGTGGCCTCTTTCACTTTTGCGGCGTTAGCGAGTTTATTGATTGCAGCGTTACCCATCCAGTATCCTTTTGGAGAATAATAAATAGATTCCATATTATTATTTACCTGCTCCCATCACCAATTTGCCTTTCATAGCTGATTTTACCAGCCACGAAGCAAGTTTTTCTTTGAAAGATTTATCAGGAATAGCATTTAACGCATGAATTAATTTCACATCCGCGAGATGCCTGTTTTGCAGATTGCTGATTTTATATGCAACATCATGAGCATGACATGCCTTATCAATAGCGTTTATCGGATACTCGCCGGGTCGGGGTTGATTTTGATCATCAAGTCTGATATCTAATCGTGATTCGGGGCTACAGTAGCTATATCCTGGAAGTTGCTTTTCTCCGGGGTACTTTACCCATGGGGTTAAGGGAGCTTTGCCAATTTGACTGCGATATCACCTCCTCGTTTTTATCAAAAACATCTCCGGATTTCATAGAAACAAATCTAAACTTTTTTAAACCACATGTTGCACATTTACCAGTTAGTGCTGATCTGTTATTTTTAGTTGTAATCGTCGTCACATCATTTGTGTTAGGACGCGTTTTACACTTCACACAATATAGATCCATAATTTATGTATAGAGGTATGAATATAATTCATTTCTCAGCGACTGAAACAAGAGAACCAGCGCTAACAAACTCTATCCGCGCAATTATAATCGGGCCATCTGGATCCGGCAAGACGCAATTGTTGCTCAATTTAATAATAAGATGGATGAAGTGGGATAAGTTGTATTTAGTTGCTCCTAGCGTAGATGATCAACGATGCTGTGAAGTGTTAAAGGATTTTAACGAGAATGCATCAGAAATTAAAGGTGAAAACGTCATTGATTTTATAACTGATATTGACGAGGCACCATCCGTGGATGACCTTGATGGGAGCATTAACAATTTAGTCGTATACGACGATGTGATGTTAGACAATCAAAAAAACCCAGCTAGAATATTTTCCCGATTCAGGCATAAAAACACCGACGTGATATATGTCACTCAACGATACACTCAGATTCCAAAAGTGATCAGAGATAACTGTAATATTCTTGCTGTGTTTAACGGTGTTGATACACATACGTTACGAAATATTTGGCAGACATGGTTTTTCGATATGGACTTCAATCAATTTAAAAATTTCTTTAGTAACGCTCAGTCAACCCCGCATGGATTTATAACAATAAATTTACATGATCCTCGAACACGATATCGTATCGGACTTAATCGAATATTCGGTTGAAATGATTTTATTAACCCATAGCAGCAGAGGGGCGATGACATCACGACGAGACCGTATTTTAACTAAACGATGAAAACGGTCTTGTAGTTTGATTTGCGAAAAACTTATGTTTCGAGCAAGTAATCTTTTTTTTTTTTGGTTGAATAAGAAGGATTCGAATTAATTCTCTCAAGATGTTTGTTAGATTTAGAGCAAATGATGTCTGGAGCAAATGTCCGATTCCCCCCTCCCCCTGCTGCTCAGAATTAGGCAAAAATTGAATTTATTTCTTCATGAATTAAAAACTAATTCCACCATTTTTTTTGTTTCGTCGTACATGCGTTACCTGGGGTGAATAAGTGTTTTTTCAAGGTAAGCGACGTGTAACGATTTGCATGTGCCTGACTACGAATCACTTGAAGTCAGGAACATTAGAATCACGGGGTGCACGGGAATTTGCCGTGAATTCTGCTCACTTATTTGAGGATATATAAGGCAGAATAATTCTGATAATATTACGAGTCCAGAAGCATTTTATCACAGGAGAGATAGCTCGTCATTCTTTCTCCAGCCAAAGGGGTCAGTGTTAAATTTATATTTCGTTTTATTGTGAATTTAATTCAGTTTATCATTTCATGTAATGATGCCTTTATTACAATGCATATTTAAAACGTGGAATATTTAGAATTACTAGTTACTATTTGACTTTAAATGCAATAGCGTAATCTAAGTTTTAGATTGATTTAGAAACAACTATTATTAGTTTGGTTTCTTTATTGTAGCTGATTTGTATCGGAACGTCTCTGAATTGTAGCTGAACGTCTCTGAACGTTTCTGAATGTCTCTGAATTGTAGCTGAATGTGATTGATTGTGCCTGAATTGTGCGATCATATTGAGGTATCTGACTGTCTGTCTGTCGGATTGTCTGTGCGTCTACATCTGTCTTGATGTGTAAGTATCCGGAAATCTAGAAGTCTTAATGTCCGAGTGTTGGAGCTGTCTAGAGGTGTAAACGTCAGGGGTAGCATCTAGTTATTTGGGACCGATGGTTCTAGTAGATGCTGTATGCTGTCTGCACGTATAACTGTGGTGGATACGTGAAGGGCATGTGACCGATAAAAGTATTGAGTCAACCCTAGGTATTCGGAGAAGCTTGGCGGCGATTCAACAGTTGGTGAATCGTACGGTTATACAGGGTCGAGACACGTGTGTGTGTATGTTGCAATTGTAGTTACAATTGAATACATTTTTATATTTACATAGTTACTTTGAATCACATTAGTATTTCAAGGGATTCCATGAATCTCAATAAAAGTTTGCAACTTGATTAAATACATGTATATGTTTGTGCTAGTTGTCGCAATCCATATGTGCGATAGTATAGTTTGATGTTTGTATTTGTAATCGCAATTTATACTTGCGTTAATATAACTTTTGTAACGGTTCCTTGGATCTGTGTATAGTCGAAGAGATTCCTTGGATCTGTGCATTAATATTTAATTTATTTTTGAATTGTGAATGGATGTGGAATGTGATTGTGGGTTGAATGCATGAGTTATTGTAATGATACATCATTATTTTTCATTAATAATTTATTTCATAAATTTACATTATCTTTCACATATTGTGTTTGTTGTTCATTTAATTCACCATCCACTCGGTAACAATTATGTTACAAGTGTTTGTTCAATGCTTTCAAAAGCCGTTTTAATAAGTTGAAAAACACATGCACGCACATTTACGTACAGACATATACAATCTATCGGTGTTAGCATGACAATGCATATGCAAAGAACAAAATAGGACTTTCAATGATGAAGGCGTGATCTTGTACTGACAGATTATTATAAGAAGAATATAAGCATAATTATACATATTTATAAGTTGAATGTATTGCCTTATAAATATAAGCTACAATTAAATTAGTTCACGAAAAGCAAATTATTTAATTAGCAACACCAACACGTTCAATGTGCGACTGAATACCATCTCTTTGCTTACTTTATTAAATATAATTATTTCTCAAAGTGACCAATTATATAAACACTATTAAAAAACATGGTAGCATCTTAAAAATGTTTTCTTTGCGCACCTGTTTTATTCTTTAACAAATAATTTACTTGGGGAAAATGCAAATACAGTAGATATAAATGATAAGAAATTGAGATAAGCCACTATATTAATAATTGTATGATGCATAAATTATAATTTTAAATTTATTATAACTTGATATATTATTAAATCATGTTCGATATTTAATAAAAGTTCAAATTATCTAGTACAACATTAAGACGGGAATAATGCTTATAATCATATACATGAATAAGTATTTAATCAATAATTATTATATTATATTAAAAACTAATTTATAATAACTACTCTTTTTACTGAATTAGTCACATATTTTTATGGTTTTCGTTTAATATTGTACTAGGTAAATCAGTCTACACATTATAATAATAGAAAAATAATCTTAAATACTTTCTAAATGGTGTAATACAAAAAAAACAAGTCGAAACTTAGCGATCATGACTCATTATATTTAAAACAATAAACAAAACTGATCATGTCACAGATAAACAATCATACCATGAATTTACTCCATTATGTGAAGAAGACCTCCTAAATATAAAAAAAAATCAAACTGCAAGGTAATAATAGTTTTACCCTAATAAGAATGGATACAAATCTGTTTTGAATGACTCTTCGTAATCCTTTCACATTTAAGCATTCAATTTTAACACTACCATCAGCTATCTCTCTTGATCTGGTTTGGTAGACCAGGTTTAATCTTATACGCGTAGGATCGATTCCCGTCAAGGATTGTCCTTGTCAGTTCCCTTCGTGATACATTGTATCGTTTAATTTTTCGGCATGATATAAGAAAAAAGTGCTGACGATACATATACAAAAAATATAGCAATTAGTAGTGTGACTGGATGTTTCTTGCATGTGACATCAATTATCTCATACTTGCATCCATATATTTGCAGTTGCATACATTTTTCCACTACCCATAAAAACGAAACAATAATATATATGGTTAGTTCGTCAAATACATACACATCTTGAACAGTTTAAGCTGTCTTAAGGGCTCCCATTTACCGGATCTGTCACTGGCGTTGAAATGCACGCCAGTAGCGTTCATATGTGTATGATTGTACCCGGCATTTTCCAGGTGTTTGTCCTCCAATATAGAAGATATGACATGCATTATTTATCCACATGCTAAAAAAAGTGTTAAACAATGAATAAAAGAAAACAGCAAATTATATAAGAGTTCATGTCATATATCATGCTGTATATGAAACTCTTTAATTACTGCTATGTATATATATATATATATATATATATATATATATATATATATATATATATATATATATATATATATATATATATATAAATATATGAAAACGTGTTGTATGTACTCTTTCAATGAGTACATGCATAAATGCATACAATTTCATTCCAAAACTATTAGTTTGATTTTAAAGGAGGATATTTGTCCTGTATAAAAGTCGGCCAGTCCTGAGTTTTAACCGGTGAGAACTGGAAGAGCCTCTTGACTCTAAATGGGTTAGGTCGAACTATTGAGATTACTGACTGAACGCCTGTAATTACTATGTAAACGACGTATTACAGCTTATATATAAGCTCTTTAGAACGCGGAATCTAAGACAGAAAAACAAGTTGAAGCATATTGCTGTGCGTCCACTAAGGACGCGTAGCACAGGTGGGATAATTAATTACTCCTTGGGGACGGAATGATTGCTATATCCCCCAAGGTATTTATGCACTCACATATTGCTATTTAATTTAGTCGTCAGGTCGGGGTTCCTATTCAGCAACCATCGGCCTGAATGAACGACTATGGGTGATTGGGAATATACCCAACACACACTCAACCATATCAACCAGTCAGGCTAGCTAGTGGTGTGCAATAGCACAAGATAATGGCAGGTGAAAATGATTTCACATTCCGCCATGTTGAGCGATTCGAGTGGTGGCAAAGAAGGAAATGTACTCGGTAAGCCAGCACATGGATGTTGTAAACTTGAAACGCCGATGACGTCCTTATTTCTAATCTAGTCCAGTTTTACTAATAGAAGAAAAAGTACCTATACTGTGCAATTAAATCAAATCCATAAAGTAGTAAAATTGTGAATATTTCTTGACATAGGTGGAATATAGTGTACAAACTGTACATAACGTGTGTAAAATTAAATACCAATCGAATAAGTAAAACGACCTAAACATTTTCATGTAATTTTATATTAAATAGTAATTCTAGTTTGAAGCGGTGTTTCCGAATCAGGCCATATTGTTTTCGACAATAAAGGCTTGTTCTCGAGCCAAATGAAAGCTAGAATAGATGAGGCATTTAAAAGTAGCCATTAGAAGGTTTTTTTGCAGGCTTCTTGTAGGTACGATGGCTCTCTTCTGCCTCTATGATTTGTTTTTATGGTCAGTGGATCTGGTTCTGCAACGCTAGGAACTTTTTAGCCGTGCTTTAGCGCCTCATGTTGTTACTTGTATCCCCTTGTCGAAGGAGTAGTTGTGAGGGCAGTTCTGTAGAAAGAAGAGAAAAACCTATTTTCTTAGTCCCATTGCCCACGTGAAGGTAATGGGTTTTTAAGGGTCCGGTGTCCAATGAACTTGACTGTTTGTAAAAGGTTTCCTGCCTTTTTAAGGTCTTTTAAGGCAGTTCCGAAGCAGATCCGTTGGCATTACAAATCAGTTATTCATGAATCATTTTCTTCAGTTCTTATTCTACTTATTCACCAGATGAGGAAGATACCTCCAAGTCTTCTTCCAAATTTACTACCATGCATGGAGATGGCGATGAATACTGTTGTGATGGTTGTGGTTTTGGTGATGATGGTTCGCTATCTGGCGTGATTACTTTTTTTAATTCATACAGTTCAGTGATCAATGTTTGGAATCTGGTTACTATATCAATCAGGAGGTTGGTGACAGTCATTTCAGTTGCTTCTTCTCGTGCATTGGCCCTCGTAAGGGCTGAATAGCCGACTCCCTATTTCCATTTGGGGATGGTTTGTTGTGGTCCCAGACTGGTCGGGTCTCTGCCGTCTGTTACCCTTATTTCTTCTGCAACTAAATTTCCCCGGGTTGTAATTCGCTTATTGTTTGTCCCATACTAGTATAGGTGTTGTCCTTCTATCAGCCGCTCTAAGGCTCCATCCGTTAGCAATAGTGAGACCTATGCATATAATTGCACTCAGCGCCTGGGGGGAGGGGCTTATTCATTTCGCTGGCATAAAATGCTTCATCTTGTGGCTTGCTCGTTTGTCGCGGATTAACGCGTAATCTAGTATTCGTGTCATTATATCGGACCTACAAGTGATATATTGAAAATCAGGATTTATTTAGTTCAAATATATACTGGAATTACAGTGCTGTGTGAATCAGGTTAAATTATAGTCAGATATCAATAGTTTAATTGGACTATTGTACGTTTATTGAAAAGACAGTGATCAATATATCATATTATTCAATGCATAATATTATATTAGAACTTACAGTGAATTGACTAAAAGAGAGTGGGATTACTTTGGATTTAACCGTGATTGTTGACATTTAAGTGTTTACTAGTTCGTATTTCGAATAGTTTATGGAACGTATCCGGATTATATTGGATCTATTCAAATTGATATAACATTTTAGATAATAGAAATTTAAACCTTACCGCAAAGCTACAGTAAATACTTTCCCTTTACATGTTAGGAAAATAAACTAATGTTTTGAAGTTTACAAAACCGTTTGGTTTTCGCTCCTTCTGGATACGCAGTTTACGTCGTAAACATTTATCGGTTCTGCCTCGTGTCTCATAAGCTTGTATGCTTGGCTGCTTTTCATTCTATTTCTAATGAAATGTAATGAAAATTGGAATTAAAATCAAACCTGGGCCTGTAACATTGATTACTAATCCTTTGCACGATGTATTTCATGTACAATAAATGTCCTAAATGTACGCAGTATAACTATTGGGATAATTTGCTAACTACGAAAACCATGTTTCAATAATTCAAGGTGGGTCCCTCTTCTGGATCGTTGCAGTTATAACGGCTGTGCAAATTCATGCATCATGAATGGGGTATGTATAATTTGGACTTGGTTCATAGTTATTCAGAACAAATAAGTTGAAAGATACGTAAACATGATAATACTGTCTGCTGTGCATGTTTGACAAAGTCTGGCTATCCAGGTTTCCATTGCCAAGTGTACCTTCCAGTACAAAAAAATTTAAAAACGGCCATTGCAATAACTATATTCCTACGGTTGATAATACATTCATAGCCACTTATGTACTTGCCTTGTTATGTCAAAATTATACATCGTTTCCTCTAAATGTATGTACCTAGCACAATGTCAAAAAACTCTTTTGATTTGATTTTAGGTTACTTTTTATCCCTTTGTCTTTCACTCACTATATATATATATATATATATATATATATATATATATATATATATATATATATACATTTATATAGTCTATTTATATAGTTTAGTTGCACATCCAATCCCTAGAACACATCTTTCATTTCGAACTCAGATTAATTTGCAATATGATTTCAACTCATTTTCCTTTCTTCCAAATTGTTTAAGTTTTACCTTTGCGTCACATTTAGCCTAAACAATGTGTTCGAAACTTGCATAGAAAAGTATTCCCTAGGTTGTATCTGGGAATTTGTGTCATCTTCAGTTGCACTCCCCCTCTGGTGACAATAAAGGAAACAATTACAAAATCAGTAATCTTAATATGGACATATTTCAATTCTGTCTGTGTAATGTTCAGTTCGTAAACGCTGTTAATCAAGTGTATCTGGTGAAAGCGATAACGTTTTGACAATTACTATTAACATATGTAACTAGAGGCACCAGTGAAATTAGAATGCAGGATATTTATTAAATTAGAGAATTGTAGATCCACAAATCAAAGCAGGATATAATTTACACTACAATACATTACGTTATGGTAGATGCAACGTTTCAAATGAACAGCGTTATTACATTTTGTCGTCAAGGGGATCGATTTTTCGGTATAGGATTAATACAATGTTGTCAGCGGTGATATGTGTAGGGTGTAGGGTGCATTCAAGAAGAATAAACACATATGCCTATCTTTCCTTGCGTACTCTAGACCATCAGTTGATACTTGAAATTGTGGATATATATATATATATATATATATATATATATATATATATATCGGTGTTTATGTGTACGAGTGCGTGAATAAGCGAATACCTAACAGAGATAAACAGTTAAGCGAGTACATTAGTGTTGATAACTGATATTCAGGAAATACATGTCTCATGTCTTGTGTTCTATCTCTCTCTCTCTATTTCTCATTATTTATTTGTCTCTCTCTCTTTCTCTCTTTCTCTCTCTCTCTCTCTCTCTCTCTCTCTCTAAACCTGTATTCACCAGCTGTTTGACGCCATCAATTGTACTGCTTGAGTGACGACGTGAGTCAATATGTCTTGTGTAAACAATGTTAGTATCAAGTTGGGTCCCTACAAATAATATACAAGTGACAAGGTATTCGCTGTCTTCTTTAGCAGGAAATAAGAATGGGAAACATATACTTACTGTTTTACATCCTGAATTACCTCAAAATATACTTGCTTAGTTATGCAAATCCAAATTAGATGAACCATGTCATGGGATCTAAAGCATGATTACATATTTTAAAATGGTACTGTAATTTTGATTATATTCCATGTGCTATTACATCATCTTCACTACATTGAGAATAAAACATTGCACATTATAATACATAGCGTGTTGTAACAATGGATTTAACAGACTTAATATTTGTCCATATTATGATTTGAAACAGTCAATGATAAAACAGAAACACTCTTGCAGATCTCAACACGCTGGTCCATTGCCACTGAAATATGATGTACCTTATGTGGAAATGGCACAGATAAATCCAGTCCATAATCATATAATTTATTAGAAACTATACAACCAAATTGTATTTATTCCAGATCAAATGGAAACATTGCTGCAATCCGCATGCACGCAAAATATGAATCCTAATTTCGATTTTCAGTAAACGACAGAAGCTATTTTCTTTCCAAAGTTGTGTCTAGCGTGACTAAATTAAACTGTATCTAGGTAGAGTTATTTGCTCATTAATAATTGTGTTGTTGTGTAATGATGAATCTGCGCTTGTGTATTTAGTTTAGAATACGGCATACATACAGTTACTTTGTTTCTTGTAGTGTTTTTTTTAAATATATTAAGGCCTTATGTACAATAAGAAAATGATAATATAATGAAACGGTTACTCCATTTGTATGGGAAAAATTAACTTTTGCCGAATAGATATACTTCACTCTAAATGACGTGCACTTTTTTTCATTGAAAAATCAGGTTCATATTTTCCTATACAAATTTAGCAACCTCAGCTACTAACACATATCGGCAAGATGTTTGAGTAATACGTTTCTTCCAGATATCCAGGTCACCCTTAAAAGGACAATTGCTGTTGTTAACTAAAGAGTATTTAGACGTTGTTCTTCTCTGCAAAATTCATCTCACTGATGATCCTTAGTCTAATGCAGTTTCTATGTATCATTGACTTACTACGTACGCTCTCCATGGAAGTTTGGTTGTCAGTAATGGTACTCAAACAAACGCCAATGATTGATATTATTGTAGCAAAAACATCCCACCGTGTTGAGTGTTGAGAAATATCTAGCCTTAATGAAATGGTTCTATGGTTTCATTGATGGCTCGTCAATGGAAGCAGATACAACATTGACATACATGCTCTACAATGCCAGATGTAAACTTAGAATGTCAAAAACAAATCATTTTGAATCATAGTGGCAGTCAATAATATATATAGCATCAATGGCACGCATAACCCTGCAAACATTCATGTTACTTATTATATCGCTTACTAGATGTAATAGGTTGTTCGAACTAAAGCTATTGTGTGTGTATATATGCATTCTTCTGGCACGAACATGTCTCTCAAAACAATGTAACAATCATAAATAGTAGTAATAAATACCAAATGAAAAGGCTTCGCATTATCTGTCAATGATCTCTTGAATGATAAAGCAGTAACGTCGCTCATTAACACCAGGAATTGACTTGCGATGTTTATACAGGTCGTAAAAGTGTTCTGACGGGTTAAAACAGAGGTATGCCTTCGGGCCGCGCCTTACAGAAACCCACAACTCACACTCAATATCGATCAGAGGCAGTTGAAGAACGTGAACAGCTCTATATACTTGGGAAACACAATGCGATTAAATGAGTCCCTTAGAATCAAACTATACAACCAGGATCCTGAAAGCAAGGAAAAACATAGGAAGACTTTGGGTCAGAGTATTCTTGATGCGAAAAGATATGACCATCAAGACTAAGGTCTGAAAGCTGACGTCCTAAACTCTATGTTTCTACTGTTGTGAAAACTGGATGCTATACAGCAGCTTGATCAGTTCCACGTGCCCTCAGCACAATGTATCATAAACATCAGATGGAAAAATATCTGTATATTTCATTACATTCAGAGACGAGGAAACGTATCAACGTTTTCCTGTTGATTTCAAGCTATCTAATATAATCTACCGAAAATTAAATTTCCAAGAACTAGAATATTATTTTCTGTGATTCAACAAAGCACTGTTGCCACATCAGCACAACTCTGACCAAAGCATACGTTATCAGAATTACATCATGATTTCATTATGACATTTTGTAATCAGGACTTCTACTTTTAATTCTTGGATTTGTCTTCGATTCTTAATGGATTTGTATCTTAAGACCGTAAGTTCTTTTTAAAATTCAATTTTATCTTATTTTCCTATGGAAAGAAATTATTTGTTAAATTCTACAAACATGGTTGTCTCCATTCTGTTCGTGCTGTGTTTTTTAAGATACTAAACATAACGACGGAAATAGTGCGTTTGTCTTTAGCATATATGAGTTGAGGCTAACATATTGAAGAAAACCTTTTTAATGAAACTAAAATTCCCCTACGTATAACGTTTTGTAATTTCTATGTCTTATTTTACATTTTTGAAATTTCGCTTGAAATCAAAAGAATGTTTCACAAAAGTGGAAATATTTGATTGAACTCATACACAGTGTTTTGTGGAACATACGTTTTTTAATAAAATTGCTTTGGTGTCGATCAGAAAGTTTATATCAGACTCTGAAAAAAAAGAAAAGAAATTAAAATTAAAGTACATGATGGAATTTGACTTAAAAATGCATAAACTTTAGAACATTCCAGATGAAACAAATACAGTTAAAATTGTAGAAAGAGAACGAACATATGTTATTACAGAATGAAGAAATACAAATACACCTACAAAGGGACGAAAGACGAGAAAAAGACAAATGCAAGAGACGTTACAGGAGAGAGAGAGAGAGAGACAAAAAAGAGAAATGGAAGAAACCGATTCAGATGTATCTACAATCATTTGAGGGAAGAGGAGAAAGAGCTAAATGAAAATGCACATCAAAAGAGTGAAGAAAGAGAGGGAATATAAGATTAGAAAAAAGCAAATAGAACTGGAATGTGAAATTAATGTTCTCACTTCAAACACGAATATATATATATATATATATATATATATATATATATATATATATATATATATATATATATATATATATATATATATATATATATATATATATATATATATATATATACTATTATGACACTGAAACTACTGAAGTACATGTGCAAGTCAGTGAACTCTCAAATTGTGGTTTAAAATCATACGGTCATAAATTCTTAGTCTGGCATATGAAACCCCTTTGGCTGCGCAGTTAGTGATTAATAAGCCTTATCAAGACATTGGATCACTTACTGTGGCCAAACTGTAATGTTACGTTTGTAAAACTGTAGATCTTGTTATAATTGCCAAATGGTAGAACAACACAATCAGAGGATGCCAAAGGCTCTCCTGCAACCTAATCCGGTTGTAACAAACCACAATTACGGTAGCATGCTTTAGTTCCTGCCTTAAGAGAAAGTCAGCAACAAATACTTGTTTACATACTTTGTTCTTCACGAAGGTTATAGAGGCAATTCCTTTGAAGAATATTAAATCTTAAACATTAGAAAAGGTAAATCTGTACATATTAAAGGAGTGTATTGAAAATGATAACCAAACTAAGCATGCAATAAATTTAGCTGTACATTTCTCACTCGTCTAAGATTTAAATCAAAGTGTAATATCTGACTATATTGATTTTGGAGTGACACGTCTTCAAAAATGTAACCAGATACTTTCACATTAGCAACATTAAGAATGGAATAATTTAAAGAGTTATGATTTGAATATTCGCACTTATTTACTGATGTTCCTTCAAAAACAGATAACATATACCAGGACGTTGAAATTGTACATTTTACACCTGCGAAAACAAACCTTACAGGATGAACCCTATTAAACAGGAATACTTTACAATTTACACCTGCGAAAACAAACCTTACAGGATGAACCCTATCAAACAGGAATACTTGAAAATTAAATGCAGTATTTGCTGGAGCTTGATCTCACAGAGCCTAGTAAAATGACTGAAGGTCGCGATGTATACTTGTTCCGAAACTAGTTAAAACATTCCGTATGTGTGCTGATTATAGGAAAGAGAGCATTGTGACATTGTGACTTAAACAGATTTTTTTGCATTACCAAGAATCGATGACTGCATTAATACGGCCGGTTATGCCACGTTTGTCGTCAAACTTTATCGTCTGGAAAAGGTTTTGACAAGTTCCACTGACTTAAAGATCAAAGTAAATTTCGGCATTTGTGACTCCAGATGGACTTTATCAATTTAATGTAATGCCGTTTGAGATGAATGGTTTGCCAAGTATGTTCCAACTACTGATAAAAACGATAACCTCTGGTCTAGATAATAGTGATGCTTACATCGAAGATGTCATCATCTACAATGACACACGTATAGAACATTTGGCATGAATTCGGAAATTCTTCGACGGAATCACTGATGCAAGTCTAACAATCAATTTATACAAAAGTTAATTCTGCTGTACATGTGTAACATTTATAGGAGAGATCGAGGGATGGCACAAGTTAATAATATAGATTCTAAGGTTATGGGTATCTCTGAATTTATTGAAAAAAGCAGCTGATGCGATTTGCGGGTATGGCTGGATACTATTGGAAATTTTGTTCCAATTTCTCCATAATTGATGAAACCCTGACAAATTCATTTAACAGGAGAAACAAGTTTCTTTGGACTGAAACATGTCAGGATGAGCTTGTAAGTTAAAAGCCATCGCTAAATACGCCCCAGTTCTTACAGATCCAAATTAAAGCAATAATTTAAACTGTTTGTTGTTACACGTGATGTAATTGCTGATGTAGAGATGATTGAAGAATTCGAAACTGGTGTTGATCATAGAGTCTGTTTCGAAAATAGCATTGCAACCAACATTTTGTAGTTTACATTATATCAGCTCCTTTGTCCATGATTGTATTTAGTGATCACAACCCCTTTACTTTCATTGGCAGGATACAAAACAAAGCAAAGACTACTAGCATGGGGTTAGTTGTTACATGAATATACTATTGACATAAGCCACATCATGATAACATATTTTTAATAGCAGATGCCCTTTTCCGTCCTTAAAAATGTAATGATTAATGTACCCGGTAAAATTCATAAGAGTTCTTCTTATTTTTTAATCTCAAGTATAATTAATATATGGGATAAAGAATGCTTTATCACAGAAATCGTTAGTTTTCTTTATAAGGAGAAATGTTAAACAAATTTGATTTATTTTATATTTGATTTATATCAATTCCTGGGTTCAACAAGGAACTGTAGACTCACCGGTACTATACTGAATATAGTATACTCATCACATTCCTTTGTGAATTTTAGTCGGGACTCGAACTTAGATTCATTTGAACATTTTCTTACTTAGACTTATTATTTATATTCTTGGACGATTCCTTGATTATTTTTGGATTCTTAAAACTGTAAGTATTGTCGTCATCACCTTGTTTTTTTTTAAAGAAAAAAAAATTTGGTTAATTTTTAGAAGACTTGTTGTCTTCACTTTTTTCTTGTTACTAAACACATAACAGGTACGCATATTGGAATTCCGTCTATGAATTATTATGAAAGTGAAATAGTTCCACCTCGCGTTAATTGCATTTCACTTTATAAGAATATTGTCATTGCATGAGGAATGATGACGGAAATAGTAGGAATATTGGTATGTGGATGTAAATATTATCATCTTTTATAAGAAATAAACAAAAAAAAAACGAGACAGATCCAGAGCATTAATACAAATTCTAGCACCTTTTCACGCTTCAATACCTTATATGTCACTATCAAGTATAAATATTATGCTCATTTGGGACGGTAACATGGCTATATGATTTAACATATTTAAGAAATTTTTTAAAGAGACAGTTGCAAATGTCGTGACAGTGATTTCTCCACTGCTTGTTGAAGAGCAGCAACTAAATCAAAGCCAGTTGTATATCAATATTACCACTTCTTGAAGTTTGCTTTTTTTTGAAGGTACGGTTATCAGTAGAATTCGGGATTCAATCATGACTTTCTTAATAGTTTGACTTTGTTGGCATTCTGCTTAAGATAAAACAAAAAAAATACAACATTGTGACTGTTCGTTTTAAACTAATTTAATTTGAAACGTGCATTGAACAATGAAATTAATTAACACATGATTATAAATAGGCAGAAAAACATCCATTCTAGAAAGTACAATTTACTCAAAACAGTAAATTTAAAAATGAGTGAATTCAAATGAGGTAGCTATTGTTGTAAATATTGTAATAGTGAAAAGAAAAACATTGTGTGATAAAACAGGATCCAGTATACAATACTGACTGTATAAATAACTAGTCATATTTTCTCTTCATTAAGGATATACAATATGTATGGTCTACGCAAGAAGTTACATGACAAAAATATTATTAGACGATGTAGCTTATGTATGTTCCAAACCTATATTTGCATTGACAGTTTAAATTGGTGTGGAAATGTGCATTCTGAATATGAAATTTATAAACTACATAAATCTCTTTTCTATCTAGAATTAAAAATATAATTTGTATCGACTTTGCGATACAGATTTATAATTTGTCATATGCTTGTTTGATACACTATAATATAGTTTTAAAAAAATTCCAACTTGTATTGATAATATGTTACTAAATACAAACAATATTTACGATTATAGGAAAATATAATTAAATTTAAACCATATGAGCATTTCCAATTGCATATAGTCTAATGATTGCAAAAAATAAAATGACTATATATATATATATATAAATATATATATATATAAATATATATATACATATATATATATATATATATATATATATATATACGAAACACACACGTAACGACACACACACATACATATATATATATATATATATATATGTATATATATATATATATATATATATATATATATATATATATAGATATATAATACATATACTACATATTAAAAAAAATTTGTATATAATAATAGAGGGACAAAGCTATTCAGTGGTTAAACATAAGTAAAAAAGCAATTTAACCATAACATAAATGGAAGTAGCCGTTACTGCAGTGTTGTCGTTACAGGTTCAGCAATTTTGTTTGAATTAGATTTAAAGGTCTTTCTCAAAAGAAAGTTCATACTTATATTTAAGGAGTAATAAGTTTTAAACTTTCGCGATTTGGGTTAGGTACTACTATGGCAATATTAGTTTCGGTTTAGGTTCTACAAGGACTATTTACATTTAGTTGCTTTTTTCCGGATTGGTCGCAAGTTGGATGAATTTTGATTGTGTCGAATGGGCTACTGGTTAATCTAGGTATTATTTGAATTGAGAACGTCTATCATTAAGGTTAGTAACAAAAGTTGGTAAACAAAAATCAGTCGTCTGCTACATCGCCTTGTGTTAGCTATCATTTATTTGCAAAATGTTTTTTGTACGCAGTATACAATACTCCTCTTTGAAATATAACTATATAACTTTTGGATTAAAGATACAAATGAAGTTGAACTAAATCTGTAAAATCAATAATAAAAGCACCTATAATAATATTATTTGCAATCTGACGAGTGTGCTAATTCTACTAAAGATACATAATGCTATTTGTTAATAAATGAAGATTAAAACATGAATTAACATACAGATGTCATGTGTGTTCAAAGTTTAGTTTGAATTTTGTCACTTACGAGGAGGCTGTTTTTGACATGCGAACTTGTTATTTTGGAACGGTAGTCCTCTGTCATTCTCTGTATTTGAGGTAAGAAATAGAAAGGAAAGCATCACATGATCTACTTCGTATTATGCATAGCTGACATGAAATAGTCAACATACATCGCAGTATCATATTCAGAGTGCCAGATGTTATGTGTAAATGCTAACAATCGACTTTGATCTCATATCGACAATTTTTGCGTCTATTGCTATTGTCGCCATTAGCATCCTATACATCTTATAATTAACATGTAACACCATAACGTGATCTCTGTTACTACTTTGTGATTTATTATTTTTAGTGAATGAACAAGCTGTTTATGGATAAATATGTGCCATTCTGTGGATGTATTGATTTGTGATGTAACTGTGCTTGATACATAGCGCTTTGATGAACTGAATTCTGAATCTAGGGTTGAAGTTCAGGTTGATTGTGCGCATGTGCAAAAAGATCTCTCAAAATTGTTCCATGTTCACGGAGAAATATCGTGTGAGTGATACAGGACCAAGGCGTCAGCCAATGTATGATGGTTGGTGCAACTAATATTCCCACATTGTGCCTTATAGCCTTAACTAAGGCATATATACTAAAATACAGCCCTAAAATATATAGTCTATTACTGTCTTAGCTGTTCTTATTTGTTTGGTGTTTACACATAAAACTTTTCGCCACAGGTGGATTGTACAAATAGATGTGAAATTATATGTGCTTCTGACATTGATTTTATTTTACCCGGATTAAATTTGCGAAACATAAAACATGTCTTTTAGAATTTTGACTTATGTGTCTCTTTAAATTTTCTTGACGTAGTTACGTGTTTGTATCAAATATAAAGTCTGTACATCCTTGTCTCCATGCTCGTAAAAATTGATTATTCAATTGTACTCTGATATCATATTTAAGAAATGTTCAAACGTTTAGTGCAATACGTAAAGCAAGTCTGATTTACAGTAATAGTAACAGCTTGAACTGCTAGGGAACTCACAGTTACTGTAGGATATATGTATACAGTGAGTGCGTCTTAATGCCATAAAATCAGTATTAAAATTAGGATGATCCCATAAGTTTAGTAGATGTTTTTATGTAGACCATCCAACAAACATATATGTTGTGCTATACACTTGTCAAACATCCCTATGTACAAAATTGTCTTGAAGACAGAAAGAGTATATAGTTCATAATTCCCCCATTTGGTATGCTCATCGATTCTTTAATGCTAAACCTTTTGCCCTGCAATATTTGAAATTTTTGCCGTTAAATATTTGAACCTTTTGCCAGTGAATATTTGAACTCGTCACCATTGATTATTTGAACTTTTCGCCATTGAATATTCATCATCGGTTTGACTTTCATATTAATGTACAACCAACCATAAGAGATATGTTTCTTTGTTATTGTCACCTCATACTAAAGGTAGCATGCAGACTCGCACGGTACAAGTATAATTTGAGGACATCAGTATACTACTCAAGTCGATAAAAAATATGCCTTTATCCCATACATCCATATAATATTAGAAAAAGATGGAATAAACATTGTTGTTCTGACTTACCTTTATTTTGCTTATATTTGCTTATGCTCGAAGCCTAGACAATTATTTTCAGACAAGCAGACATATAAAACTCCTTAGAAAAATGTGCACACATAAAGAGTACAGTGTAAACATGTTAGTAAACAGATACATTGATGATGCAATGACATGCATATAAATATACATCCATTTTTGTATTATTAGTATATTTGAAATAATGTTATTTTTCTTTCGCATTTACGATTTACAAGAAAAGACTGGTCTTTTGAATGTTTGGGTTCATACCAATATTAACCCAATTTTATTAAACTCAGACACATTACGTAAGACAGTAAATATAAACCAAATGCTTCGCATATCGTTCTGACGGTACAGCGATGTTTTGGTTTCTACTTCGGTGGATTTAAAGAAGGAAACTGTAAATCCTTAAATAAACCGGTTACACATATATGTGTTCGTTGGACTTGTTTATGACTCGTAAGCATATCTAAACACTTTTATGAAAGGTCTTTTCACATATTGCCATGATAGGTAATGCGCTACATTAATGAAAAGGTCCAATATTTTGTTATCACTACAATCACTCTACCACAACGTTAGTCAATATGATTTAAACAGCTGTAACTAATACTTTGGATTAGAAAGGTATGTAAGTACCATACTGTATGCTTAGATTATGTAATCTATGCAAGCTAATCTATATATGAATTAAACTGTAACAGTTAAATCAGTTAGCCACGAACAGACACCCACCACTGTATCGGTAAAGTTGGCAAATACGCTAAATTGAATGGGAATTTTCAGAAGATCTAAATAATCCTTTAAACTGTCAACATTTTCCGTCTTTTTGACACAATTGATCAACTTATGTTTCTTGCAACATCGTGGACATTATTTAAAACACATGACACTTATAGAGGTTAACCGCTATTTAGTACATGATGTAAGCTGCAGTTACACTACTAGTACTAATTGTGATCGTAATCACTGTCATACCGGGTTTTTCATCAAACGGAAAAAAATTCGAAAATCTATATGTAAATATAACGTACGCAAGTATAACAAAAGATTCTGTTATGTGTGATATATATAGTAGGTATATTATTATTTTGTTTATATGAAAATGCATATTTATGACTTTATGACATGTTCTGCATGCCATTAAAATAGAATGAGAAAACATTACAAAAGCAAAAGCAGAATTTAAATAGGAACATCTGTTCAAGGCGGTTAAATACGTATTAGGCTTGTTCATACGATGGTCTGAATTTATCGCTACACTGCATGCTTTGTAAATATCGATGCCGCCTGACCATCTACAGTACATGTTTTATCGTTACAGAGTCGCGAATTGTCTTGAAATATTACGAACACATGCGATACGTTCTCTGATTATAACATATTGATCGTCTTACATATTTCTTTCTTTCTTGTTTCTTTTTTTCTTTTTTCTTTCTTTCTTTCCTTCTTTCTTTCTTTCTTTCTTTCTTTCTTTCTTTCTTTCTTTCTTTCTTTAGCTCTTAGTTTCTCTGTTTCTTTCCTTCTTTTTCTTTTCTTCTGTCTGTTTATCTTTCTTTGTTTCTTTTTATATTGTATCGAATAAATGGTCCTCACTGAAAGTTGTAAGCTTGTTTATTTTATATTGCCTAATTTCGTCTTATCCTCATCTTGTCAGCAACAACCGATGCTGAAACGGTCTGGCTAAAAGACGTGACCACATGAGTACAGACAGACAAACGGGTATTCACCCGTACTGGCCTCCCTGACCAGTTATCTTTCCATCTCAAACGCAAGTCACGTACTCTGGCATTGAACTTGAATTATCAGATTGATCCAAATACTGACATAAATACTGTGCAGAAATTAAACGAGGGTCGGCCCTTTCTGGAAAGGATGCTAAATTTGGATATGGCGGTAAGTATTCAACCAATAAATTAATCTTTTTCAAATATAGTAACCACTGTCATTTTATGTTACATTCAATAATAGAAACAAATATATGGGGTTTGTGAACCGATAGTAAACCTCATGTAAACAATGAAATGGTATAACTTTTAAGAAAGCGAGTTTCATAAACACACAAGAGAAAATTTCTCAAACACTTGTAGAAGAGCTATGTTCGCTTGACACTTTGAAAATGTTCAATGTGTGATAAACTTACAACTCCATGGAGAAACTTTGCATTAAATTTGAAAGACGTTTTTCGGCAGCATGCTTGAATAAGTATGCATCAATTTTTAATTCTTAGTTAAGGTACACAGTGTATTTATTCAAGATAATATTGAGTTTACTCTCTTTTCCGCGTTTTTAGAGTTTCATGATTTCAAGGTGTGGGTTGGAGGAAATATCTTTTTCATAAAGTCTCTTTTCAGTTCTTTTATAATCTGTTAATGGCAGTTTTGTCAGAAATTAAACATTAAAGACCTGTTCACCTGATAACCTAAACTATCAGTCAAGGATCAACTGTGCCTAGTTGTTTACATAACTATTCTTAATCTTTTGAAATACAATTACCTATTCATCCACATACCTAACCCCAATACTTGAACTTACTTAGTTCCGTATTCAGTGACATACCATCTAAAAAAAATACCTAAGTAGCAGCAGGTTAAGTGAAATATTCGTGAAACAAATTTATGCGATTTAATACAGAACTGCTTTTCTATAAATAGGAATTAAAACCTAAAACCATTTTTTTTTAAAAAAATAGGATGTGGCTTACTACCAAGACATGGAGCATTCCTGACAGCCACATGTGTTAAAATATCAAGTGGACAGTGTGACATACTCATCGTAAGTATATTAAGGAATTATCAAGAATTAAATCTATAGATTGCATTCAGCACATGCGTGATTCGTTTTCGTGAGGTTAAATGTAAATAATAAGTGCTGTAAATATCGCAATGGATTTAGCTTACGTCAGACAAAATAAGAAAATATACACATTCTATATAATTTCAGAGAGGTAGACAAAGAGTGTTTTATTCTCAACACAACACACACACACACACACATATATATATATACAAAACGTACATACAGATATATATATATATATATATATATATATATATATATATATATATATATATCTGTGTGTACAGGAAGAGATCATTTGTTCTGTCAACGCAATTAAAAGACTTTTACACCGTCTTAGAAGACTGTATTCGGCTTTTTTAATATAGAATATTGCCTTTTGCGTTTGGGTCGGAGGGAGCAGATAGACTGTTTTAATGTCAAAATCATTTACAAGTGGCATGTGCGATTAAAGATAAAACAACTGCGTTAATTACTAATTAACAAGATATTTACCACCACAGTCAATTTATAAGACACGCTTTTAGAACATTCAGTATGCCATCGAGTGTTTTGACAACTAAACACTTTTCATCTTAAATTTTGAAAAGCATAAATTCAACTCAAATTTATATACTAGAAAACTCAACAGTTTTACATTCAAAAGTTTTATTGTTAAAAGAAGTCTCGCATTTGTTAACCAGTTTCTATGGAACAAACTATGGTTAAAGGTTTTGTAACAAAATAAGATATTGTTGAGTGTAAATATTGATCTGTAATTTCAAGCATCAAACTAGATAAATCACATTGTTATAAAATATAAAGAAATTGAATAAAACAAATTGAAATAGTAGCATTGTGCAGTGTATATTGTCCAAGCAAGCGACATATATAATATCATACAAAATAAATTGTGTCAAACAAATCACTAACGGCCGATAGTAGCTTTTAACCAGTCAGCATACGAAATTTTGATGCACACATAAAACCGTACAGGAATTAAAAAAGATTTGTTAAAAGTTTTTTTTATCCATTAAGATAATTATAGCAGTTGAAATAGTGTTTGATTTAGAAAGATCCCAACTCTTCATTATTTTCCCTTAGTGATGCCTCATCTTTCGTCAAACATTGAACATGTAATTCTTTTTGAGACTTTGTTTTGTAAAGAAATACATTCCTCGGACACAGCTTGATATCATATTTTAGTCGTTCAATCAAACATTACAAAAACAATGAATTAATGTCAAAACACGCTAAATATAAATTCATAACTGAAACAAACACTTTTTAAAAATGTTGTTCGCCAACAATTTGTCACAAGACCGGCTATTATTGGCAAAGCTGTTGCCATTTGTTCGGATAGTCAGAACAAATAGCGATATGTGTTCAGCTATATTTAATTATCTCAGCAAAACATTCTCAATAACCGTTTAAAGACTGATATTTTATTAAACATGTTCAACCACGACAACCATGACTAGTTCATTTAAAATAGTGATAAAATGGACAAGCATAATATTAACGTAACATTAGCAAATATGTTTAAAACAAACGCACGAAAGGTCCATAAAATGAGTGTGTTTAAAATTTGTACGCGACAGTATTGGAAGCTATTAAGCTTGATATAATTGGTTTCCGCTTGATTGATTTTTTTCCTGAACTATTTCAGGCATATTCATTCCGCAAGGTCGAAATAGTTTGAATTTCCCTGTCATAAATAATGGGCCTCACTTATTTCAGATTGTTTAGTCTTGTGTGCTTACTTTCATAAGTGCATATATATATATATATATACATATATATATATATATATATATATATATATATATATATATATATATATATATATATATATATATATATATATCAGAACGCCATTATGTCTCTTAAAGTTCTCTTGTATCTTGATGTGAAAGTGTTGAAGATGATTTCATAATGCATAAAGAATATGTATCATCCATAGGCAGAAGGAGTTTCGCAATAATGATTTGTGTTTATATTTGTTGTGATAGAAATCGTATATAAACAGTTGAACAAAATTTAACCCTATAATACACCTATTTGAAATAAATAATTTCTATTTTATTTCTGGTGTTTTTTCCCCATCTGTTTACATTAACAGACTTAAATAATTGATTCAACATCATTATTTGCTTTCTCAGCTACGGAAACAGGGTTTAAAAACTATTTAGATAAAGCATTCTTTACAAGTATCACTGCCTAAATAATGTACAAGATACATGACTAAATTTTATGCATAGAGACAATAGAGACATAGAGACAATAAATACGTAACTTTGCTAAACACCTTGGAGAACGAACACACACACACACACATACACACACAAAAACACAGAAATTCATACACATACGTACACATTGATCTGTCTTTATAAATAGAATGGAAACATTCGAATAGGAGAGAGAAATTACGATCTTCGGCCGTCCAAGCCAGACTTCGAACCAAATGACTTCTTGGAAATTATGGTCTTTAGGATCAAGCTATTATCCGAAGTGGAATGTCAATCAAGACTAATGGTTTGCAGTACATTACTTTTTGGCAACATTGTATATGCGGGTACAATATTTTGCATTTTCTATACGAAAAGAAAAGAGTTATAAAGGTATTCCAAAATATGATTTTCTGTCGTCTTTTAAAGGAATCACAAAGCAGAAAAAACAACAGCGAAAAATTGGATGAAAACATTTGTTCTACTCACAAAAGTACTTCATTAAGACAATATTGTATTAGGTTTCAGTTGAAAATGTATGTCAGATTTTAACTGTATTAATATAATATTCAGACTAAACAACTGTCCCTAGTATAATAAAGAAAGTTTATATTTGCAAAACAAACAAACGTCATCGAGGAAAATGTACAAGAGAAACATTTTTATCATCATTTTTGAAGTATCCAATATGGACAAGATAAACCTAACTTTATTCTCAACCTAGCTGTTTTATTTCTCAGCCTGAAACGTTGCGCGTTTACAGAACACAATTCCAACAGGAGCAATTAATTGTGGTAGAACAAACACTAAAAATGGTAAGATATTACAACACATTGGAATAATACGACCATATTGTTTAATAATTGCAAAGCTTTAACAATGCAAGTTAGATCTTATATTTTGTTTCCGTTGTACTAAATGCCAATTGAAAATTTACTTTTGTTGGATCGTAATGTCAGTTCTCATGGTCACAAGCGCATGACGAATTTAATATTAGAAACAAAACTATGATATGGATTATTATAATAACTTTTTTTCCTAACGTAACATAAAATGCAAGCTAAATGTGATTTACTATTCAAAATTGAATCTACAGATAAAACTCGAAACCGACAGAATTACTACGTCGATGTCCTTGTAATGGCAGATGCGGGAATATATAGATTGTACGTGGATACTACCTATCTATCTATCTATCTATCTATCTATCTATCTATCTATCTATCTATCTATCTATCTATCTATCTATCTATCTATCTATCTATCTATCTATCTATCTATCTATCTATCAGTAAAGCTGCATCCTTATGTCAAATGATTTATCAAGATTCCATATGTTTTAAAAACAAACATGAGCTATTGATCGACCTTCATTTTCACGTCTTTCATTGATCTATATATCAACCTTTCTGGATATTACCCTAATCAACTTTATTTATCCAATATAAATGATTTACCAATATGAACCGATGCGCCAATACGCTTGAATTTCCTGATGTGTCATAGTATTGCATATCTTTATATGCTACTGGTAAGATTTTCACTTAACCCAGGACACATCATAATACTCTTTAGATCTAATTATTGTAATGGAAAATTCCACTAACTCGCAAACAAAGGTTATGTCTCGAACTCACTATCCAATACACTTTTTTACTACTTACAATCGTCGACAAAAAGTTACGTTTGAACTCAGTTCTTATTAAATATACATGAAACAAGCATTTGTAGAAGCTGTTTAGTGCATACTATATTATAGATTCATTATCGATAAAAACAGTATATATCAATCAACATTGGACATAGTCAAAGAGTATTATTTTTGCCTGTCCGAGATCAATAATTTCAGAGGCATCTACCTCTTTTCCAATTGAAGTCTATACATGAAGAAAAATATGCATCTTTGTCTTCGTTACCAAGCACTATTCGTCCTAATTGGGTTTGCAAAAGTTGCCTGTCATTATATGTGTCAGCGTAAACGAAATTATGAGAGTCCAATATTTGTGTCTGTGTCTTACATCTACATCATTCCATAATATTTCCGGCCTAGGAAATTTTATCAAATTTCTGATGTTGGAAACTTACAATGTTTGTCAAGAATTGCCAATGAGATTGCGATTCGCATCACATGCATTTCTATTCTACGCTCAGCCACTACTTTACTTATTCCCGAGAATGAGAACGATTATAAATAAAGATATAATCTCTACTTGCAGATTTTTACAGCTCGCGGATTCCACGGAACCCAATCAAAGAGCTGTTAAAGCTTTAGCAGACATAAGGGAATATTCTCTACACATTATGAACAGTGTAAGTATTGTATACATAACCCTAGAACATGTTAGCATTCATTTAATTCACCTACTTGATTTGATTAAAACATAAGGTCTCGTTGATATTGAACAATGCGTGAGCAAACTGGACCTGTACAATTACATTTCTGTCGCCTAAACTGGACATATATTTGAGTTGGCTGCATTACTCCAGCCTGGTTTCGCTTCAAAACCTTATCTCAAATACAAATTAGTTAAGTTGTTATTAAATATACTCTCGTGAAGCTACACCTAAGTGTCCCTTGTGTGAACATGTTATTTTGTAACATTGAAAAAAGTCTTCCTTAAAATTAGTTATAAAGCTAAGCACACTGATATACTGGCCATCCTTTTGAAATACATAATGTTGCCAGTATAAAGAATATTCGGTTTAGAGAATACGTACTATATTGAATTTACAAATAAGTATGAAAAGAATGAAAAACACTGGTTTTTAGTGAATCGTAGACATCGGGATATCTACTTTATTCTTTTTGATTACTAAATAAATTCGATGCGTGTTGTATGTTCTATGTTACTATGAACTTGCGTCTTTGAGAAGGATTTTGACACAGCAACATTGAAGTATATATTTGCATGTCAATGTAAATTATAACCACTGCACAAGACGTTTTGCATATTTTTAATAGGTGAACTTGCTTTATGGAGGAATAACTGATTCGAGAATATCAATTACTATCGGCATTGGTGCATTTATTATACTCTAGGTAAGACATTGTTTTCTTTCCCGTGTGTCCGTGAGTACCTCCCTTAAAATGCGTGTTCCTTTGGCGATCGTATGATTTTATAAAGTCTTGTTAACACACTTATTTACACTGTAAATTGGAGAAGGAAATGACGAGTTAGTACCTTACACAGCTTAAAGGTCTGATCAGGTCTAGAGCTACTGAAAATAATCCAGGATTAAGTATAGGTTATTTCAACTAAAGCAATGAAGCCGGTTTTGTAGCAAAATGCCATTTCAGACAAAATAATATTATTTTTGTATCAGTTTTTTTTTTCTTTGCATTTCAAATTATGATTGTCAAGAGAAAATGATTTTAATTCAAAGCACCCATATACTAATGTCCTGAGACAATGGATTGTTTGTTGGATGACCCATTTATCATTATACTATGTTGCGATCTTTTCGGACAAATTATGTGATACAATCTGAATTGTAATCACATTTTATTACACAAAAAATTATAGTTACTCTATTCCAGGCTGGAAAAAACTATACTTGATACAATAATGTTATCAGTGATGGCTCATCCACAGTAAATATTCATACTTACCGTAGCAGTAATTAGGAAATAGTTTTATAATAAATCTGGAATTCTGGATACATTACCGATATATTTTTGGAGAGAAACACTCATACTGAGAACAGTTTTAATCATAGATGTTAAAATCGTTCAAATTTTTAAAAAAAAAAAACTTATAAAGACGTAATTTTCTCAATAAACAAAAATAAAAAAAACGAAACAAAAGACCCCACAAAACGTTCCAGTAGGTTTTAGGCAAACACAATAATCAATATTTTACTTATTTACACGCTACATACCAGCTTTAAAGTTTCAGTGATACAAATATGAAAAAATGTCAAAAGTTTTAAACCGTAGTCCAGATAACATTGAAGTTTTGTTTTCACTCAATGTCGTTACCACCTTCTGACTGGTCTGACAACTCTATAGTTTCCTCCATATAATTTATATTGTCCAGCATAATAGATTCATTATTGATCGATATTTGTTATCTAGAGTGTGACAGAGGGCCGAATGTATGGCCGATGATAAAAAAAATAAATGGAAGTACCAAATACAATAAACGCAAAAAAATAATAAATGTTAAAGAAGCGTTTTTCGAGGTAAAATAAAAAACGATGGTTTTATTAATTTGTAAGATACAATTAGCCAATATGTGATACACTAGCTGAGAAAATTTAGGTAACAATTGCTATCTGCTTCTTCATTAAAAGCGAGATCAACTGATGTAAAAACGAAATACGTCTTATGGCTATCCTACATTATACTAATCAATATGTGATATATATGTACTTTATGAAGTAGCCATACTAAATTCATAATCCTCACAATACATGGTGCGTGATGGAAGGATAGGTTTTAAAAAGGTATTGAAAATAATGTCTGAAATGTATAGAGACTGTGAGTGTCATGTTGCCAGAAAAGGAAACCCAACTATGTACTGAAACGATGGCTTATATAATATTATACTGGCTGAATAAAAAGATGTATTTAATGATAGAATAGTATACATAAAATACCCAATGTTGTACTTTTCAATGAGGCGTAGCACAACTATGACAAAATATAAACAAGTTTAAATGGACTGAATGTGGATAGCTTTAATAGCACATTGTATGAGAAACAAGAAAATATACAATCTTTGCAAGCTAATGGTACCAAATTGGCAATCAACAACTCTAGTTCGTTAATAATATAGTTTAGCTATTATCTATAATTGAAACAACGACCTGTTATATATCTGAAACTTTGAAGATAACTATATAAAATTAGCATATTGTTCCTGACATTTTATCAAAATATATAAAGGTTAAATTGCATACATTTTTATATAGCAGTAATGGGAAACCAATTGAGCAGATACAGAAAAGTAAGAAAGATAAAAATTGCAAAGGTACATTAGCGACTATAGTGATATAAATTCTCAAGCAGCTAGCTCAGCTAGTTTTGTTGAATATGGCGATGGCCTAGTCCTACAAATATTTCAGATAAGAAAACTAACTCTAGTCATAACACTAACTCCATTTTTTTTAATTTGATGACAATTATGGAGCTAATTCTGGTAGTAGGATTGTACTGCTATTGAAAGTTAATTCACCACCATTCGTAATTGATTCTGACTTTTAGGCAAGATTTTATAAACAAAAGACATCAATAATCGCCATAACTATGATAATTATATTCTTTAGTCAAAATCTAATAATCTAAATAAGTATATATAACACATATTAAGACACAATATGATCTTGAAATTTACTGACAACTGGGTAACTGTTACGAATAAAAAAAGAGAAATTGAGGCTGAAAACATAAACCTTATAAAGACAACATAACAAAGTCCGTTATGTCATACTTTACGAGTTGTACATCCATTCATTAAAAAAGATATTAAAGTCTCACACCAATTCAACCATCTGCTATTGCAATTATAACTAATAAAATGGAGTACTTAAGTATGCCTTAGTCTTTATGCTTGGTTAGTCAAGTCTATTTGGTTCAACTTGACATGTTCCGATCCTAAGAAAAGCACTTTGTTTCCTGCCTTTCAACATACCTCTTAATCATGGTCGTACATATAAGAAGACCCATGTGGCAGAGTAGTGTCTGGCACTTCCAGACCACTCATGCAAGTCACTTTTGTCGGCGTGAGTTCAGTCGTACACCGCTCAATGTCGGTTGATTGCCAGTTTCTTTCAGTGGGGTCGGACGTTCATATAGGGCTCTTCCTGTGTTTTTACTCTAGCACTTATACTGGAAACCGTGTATAGCTCTCCTGTAATGGAAATGTCTTTAAAGTCCAGCAGCAACAGCAAAAAGAATAACAACAAGTTTATCAACAAGCGGAGGGAATTTTAAACTTAAAATTATTATCCCTCCTTCTTCCGTGATTATTTTTTGAATCCAATAAATGAAAGTATTGGGTGACTTTCTCGGAATATTTAATATGTACAAAACAATACTATAAAATTTTACAATCATAATTCGTGTATGATAAAGACATACTTTCACTTATGTTTGAAACGTTGATATATTGCTTTTATAAATCTAGATTGATAGCCTCTCTGACATTCTACTAAAGTCATTATTAACTTTAAAGTGTTTAGGATAGTCGATGAAAAATGTATTATACTAATGTTTGAAATTTTGTTTGACTCAGAATAGGCATTACGTATGGTTTTATAATTTTGATTTAGTATATTTATTTATTAATTCCCTTTGATCTTGATGAAGCAAATATTCAGAACTTATTGTTACATATATTTAATTTGCACTGGTTACGTGTCTTCGTTATTATAAGTTACAATTGTTTTTTTGTATTAGACCTTGTAGAAAATAAAGAATATGTTGTACCGGATCAGTATTATTGTAAAGAATTCGTAGCTTATGTTTTCTCTAAGAGCATGAGTTAATTATCAGGATAATTGTCAAAAGAAGTAACCATACTTAGTTAGGTCTGGATCATGGTTAATAGAATAATGATTACTGATGTGTTCAGTATTTCATTTGGGTTGTAATTATTTGACTTATTAATCATTGGAAGTACAAGGTGCACATTAATATTATTGGAATTACAATTAATTCAAGCTAGGAGACATTGTCTAATTGTATTGTGATTCATCAAAGATGGTTGGCACATGGTCACACTTCATGCCATTGTTATATTAGTAAATTCTTTACTACATGCACGTCAAAACCTTCAGCGTTGGATCTTATTTGGAATGCCACTGAAATTCCAATAAGACTTTATCCATTCAGATTGGTGATAAAACAAATTTGCATAATTTTTAAATTAATTAGGAAAACTCAAAACTTTTGTTGATTGTTCACTTTATATGATAAGAAAATGAATCATTTATTAAATTTTACACTTGTTTTTTCCCCTTCTATATTACTTAGTTTAAGACCATACAATCGTTATACTATTATTTATTCAGGAATTGTTTTTACAGTTATGCTGCTTATGAATATATCGTATTAACCATTCCTTATTACACTATTTATCTGCCTATTATCACACTTGTCTACTTCTTCCATCACCAGACATTGCATTCTCTGTTTTGTAATAGATATGTGGGCCAGTAATAATATTTATATTGATATATGTTAGTTAGACGAGACCATGATGCAGCAGGATAACGTAGTTGCTGATTTTGTTAATTATTTTGATGCGTATCATATTTTTAATAAACGAGTTCACATATGGTGAATACCTTTCACGTTCACATATATATTTTATGATTATGAATAAAATATGAAAATGTATTTTAATAATCTGCGATATCCGATACGTAACAATAACATATTTCACGTCCAATGTTACATACTAACACCGATCCGTCAAGTTGACTCTCGGACAAGGACATATCACATTGAGCCCTGTATATGTACTGATTTTAACATCGTTGATATAAATATATATATATATATATATATATATGATATATATAAGAGAATTATGGTTGAATATTTTTATTGTTATTTCGGATTACTTTTTTAATATCTATGGTTGTTACTTTTTTGATGTTTTTCGTAGATTTCAAATTTTTTCAGTCACATCATTACAATGTCTGCAGTGCGGTTGATGTCATTGGGTCATCATGGTTCGGTCCTATGGCATCATGTCACATTATCCTGACACCAGGCCGACTAGTCCTAAGACCAACCTTGTAATAATGTTAGAACCATTTTTATAAGTCTTTGGTATGACTCGGCCGGGGCTTAAACGCACTAGCCCCACCCCCTCCAATGCGGATGCTCTAACCACACTGACCACCGTAGCGGTCTAAAGTGTCATTAGTAAGGTTTTATTTTTACTTGGTTGATTTCAAGAAAGAAAACATACCATTACGGGACCTGAGAATTTATTTCAAATGTTTTAATTTGTTACATTGTAGTAATTGCTTTTTCTAAACTATTTCAAACATAATCGCTGATAGATTTGGAGAAGGCTGAGAAACAGAATTACTTTGCACAAAAAATGTCGAATTACAACTAATAAAACAATAGACATTCTTAGTTAGATTCTTTCAGAAAATCAAATCTATTGTGACTGCGATTATAATTAATATTAAATAGCTCCCCCTCCATAAAAACCTACACATACATAAACACACATGCATTTATATACTAGTCTGGTTTCCTGCTAAGGATGCTCCTTGCATTGCACTCCCATGTACTAAGTCAGGTGAAAGCCGACGCCATATTGTCACAGGATTAAAACAAATGGCATAATACGGACAGATCTAGTTAATTTAACCGTTGCATATTTATTCATTTTATATTCTCTTTCTAAATGACACAAAATGAACATTTCTACTACTTTTGATTTGAATTATAGCAGTCATATAATTATTTTTACAATCATTTTTACTAGTAGGAGCTGATGAATGATAAGAGTACACAACGGTATTTTGATAATATTGCAGGTTTTACATTGTGTCATCTCACAGATTCCTTTTCCAATCAATTCCTTGATAAATGTTACATCGCAATTGATATAAGGTGATGTACGACAGCCAAAGATTAAGACAAAACTAATCAACACTCATTTACGAGGGGGTGAGGGTACCGATTGATTTGCAAATATTGCACAATTCACACTGTGCCATCTAATATATTCTAGTTGCAATAAACTCCTTGATTAATTTAACATTAATATTGGTATTTTATAGTACATGACAGATCAGACTTCGCCAAATTTTAGGATCGAAATTGCAACCCTATTCCACGACGGGGTGAATGTAATGATATTTGTTCCTATAGTGTACATAACAAGTTCCTCATTTAATTTGTTGAAGATTCCATTTATAATCAATCCCTTAATATCGTTTACATCAAAATTGATTTAAGGCGACAGATGGCAGCTTTTGCTTGCCAAAGATTAAGACGAAACTAATTTTTCTTCTATCAAGACGGGTGGTGAGCGATGGGGCGGAGGGCCTGGGGTGGGTTGTCTGGGCAAAATAATAATGAATAAATAACACTTCACGTGCATGCCAAATGTAGAATCAAATCTTTACGGTATTAAGTTAAAGAACTAAATATTGACTTGCGTTGATGAGACCTTTAATAAAGTTATATGTTTAATTAATTAATTTAATTGATAATTTAAAATTAATTAAACAAACACACCAGCTCAATGCAAGTTTTTACACGTTGAGACAAGTAACATGCGTTTCCTAATAACACGCAAAAATATAATTTATGTAATATAATATATAAATATGAATGTCAAAATTTTCAAGAAGTGGCAGAGAAAGAAAGTCTAATATTACTCCTCCCACACTTAAGTCTAAGGACCCCTCCACCTCCAAAAAGATGTTTTGATAATAATTTTAACTCCATCTCCCATTTTTAAGTGACGATTGTTCGACTGCTAAGCCACTTTGTTGGCAAATATAATTGTTTGAGGTGACAGATATGTCCAATATTATACAAATTATTAGCCTCATCCCATCATAGAAGATGGTTGGGATGTGTGTGTGTGAATTGGATTTTAAACATCGCTTTAGAATATTTAAGTCATATCGCTATGATATATGCAGTGTGTCAGATTATGGTGATGTCTAGCACTGATGCATCATGCCGCAGACATGAATCATCAATCACATTATAAAGACACTAGGACGACCAGTCCTAACACTAACCTCTTAACGCGGAGTGTCTAGCGATGCTGCTGCTAGTGTCATTTTAAAAACAAATAGACTTTGGAATGAAGATGGTTGGTGTTCTTCTTAATGTTTGTCAGAATCTGCATTGCCATGAACACTTGGTCAATGAATTAATTACATATCTAGCTTTCAGATGATGTAATCAAAGAAACACTTTTTTCACAAAATATCGCCACGCCATCCCTCTTGTATATATATATATATATAACAGATGTTATTTTGGTTTTATATTTTCTGCAAATAAAAGCTGTAATCTATCGCCTAACGTCAATTCCGAAGTGAAAAGTATAACGAAATTGATTGCAATTGATTTTTATTACATGATGCAGTCGGAATGGTCAATATTGGACCAAATATCGTCAAATTCGCCTCTCGTGGAACAGATTTGAACCAGACAACAACAGAAGGTACCCAGAAAACCCACTATACGCCCTATGAACCTAATTTCATAAAATAGATAGTTTTTGGTCTTAATAGTTGGCAAACAAATGTTGTCATAAGTCGCTTTAAATCAAAACCGATGTAAAAGGTATTAAAGAATAGATTGTAAATGGAATATTGTACAAATTAAGTGTTGCAGTACGAATTAACAATGTTGAACCAAATATTGTCACCCTCACCCCCTCTTGAAATAGGACAGCTATTTCGATCCTAATATTTGGTAAAGTCTGTGATGTAATGTAAAGCGAGACATTAATATCGATGTAAAATTGATCAAGGAATTTATTGCAACCAGAATATTTTAGCTGACTTACTGTGAATTGTGCAATAATTGCGAAACAATCGTTACCCTTGCCATGTCGTGAAAGTAAGGTGATATTTTCTTATTAATCTGTGTCGATATTTAGGATGACGTACATCACCTCATACCAATATCGATGTAAAATGTATCAAATGAACGATAGCAAAATGAAGTTTTGAGATGACGCTGTGTAAAATGTGCAATATTAGTACAATATCGTGTGCGTAATATTTTCTTTCATCTTTACCTACAAACAAAAATATTTGTAAAAATATTATTTGACCTAATTGTTTGTTAGGCTTGGACACAAAATAACGGCTGCTAGAGCTCAAATCAAAAGTACTAGTAAAGTTCATATTGTTTCACCAAGAAATAAAATATTATAGAAATAAATGTGCTGCTGCTAGATTAACTTGAGATCTCCGCATGAGGTTATTTGTTTTGATCACGTGACAATATGGCGTCGGCTTTCGCATTAATTAGTATTACGGAGTGCAATGCAAAGAGTATATTAGGCAGGGAACAAGACTTGTTCTATTCCACTTTGTGTTGCTCTCTATCTGTTCTTTTGTATGTCTCATTACAATGTGTGATTTTGTTGCATTTTTAGTTACTTGAATCATAACACCATCGAAATCTTTAATGAGGATGGCTACATATTGATCCTAGACCTAATGTTAGCGTATGGGGAAAAAAAAATATACACCTTCCTATCACTTACCCCAAAAGAGACAATATTATGCAACCTTTTAGCATTCATTGGTACAGGTTGTCTCGTGCGCATTTAATACTAAAAAAGGAAACTAAATCTATATAACTACTAATTTGTTTTCAAATATTTTCACATTTGCTTATATAGAAAAATGTCCGCTGTTACCAGGTCATTTTTGTATTTGTTTGTTTCCTATTTTATTTATAGTCGGAGATACACTGTCCACACAATCAGTCTAGAGTCGACGTATATGAAGGACAGACAGTGATTGACGGAGATAAATATTTAAATGATCTTAAACACTGGGATCTAAACATCGGATCAAAAATGTTATCTGGCTACGACCAGGTAATTCTCTTCACGATGTAAGATTATTTACGCAAGCTATATCCAAAAATGTGCAGGTTGCAAAGATTACGTGCTTTTACGAATATTATATATTGTCTATTGGCTATACCATACGGTCAGTAACTGTTGAAAGATGTACCCATTAAAACCACATCAGGAACCACTCATTCACGGGAAGCTACTGGCAGGTTTTCTTGCATACTTACATTGATCGAGTTGAGACTCAAACCCACACATTTATTGTGCTATTTAGAACTGCAATGTACGTACCGAACGCACAAATGTTAGCTCAGATTCCATTTTTGTATTCGATTTTTATCTAAAATACATATATAACATGATCTTACGGTTAAACTGACATGGAAAACAAGTGAGTATGGGGAGTGTTTACGCAGGGTTAGTTAAAGTTCTAATTGTTTTGACCGATATTATGTCTTCCGAATAGCCGTCAGAAAGACTTCTTTTTTGGAAACCACGCAAACTTTATTCAATATACCTTAATCGATTTAATATACTTCTCAAATAAGTTTTGCATTTAAGACATTTATAAGCCAGCATCAATTACGTCCACAAAATATATTGTTAAATACATATCAAGCATACACTTTTACATTTTGTATCTTTGCGGCTATGAGTGGCTACATATTCATTACATGGAGTTCCTTTTATACAGAGACATATTCAGATATACATTGTAACAGAGTCAATCGTTATCTCACTATATCCACTAAACGTGTTTTAATTTGTATTAAGGCCACATTTTGGCTTCCCTTATTCCCTGTTTAATAAGGTAATAATTTTTGAAAGGACACGATTACAGAGAACGTGAATCAAGCAAAAATATTTTAGTTAATGTAATATTTCTTTCCAGTCCAAGCTAGTTTAGATGCATCGGTGCGTCATTAGGAAAGAGATTCATTTTTCATCGGCATGATATAGCCATGCAAAATACTTAACAAACTTTTAAAACCAAACAGTGAACATAAAATGCAAATCTGATTCGACGTATACGTGACTATTTGATAGTGATAGTGGAAAATAGATCATAAATGAGGTTAAAACATCGATCTTTTACCAATGGTATATTAAAAACTTCGTGGTGTTTCACCATTTATGAAGTAGCTGTACTATTAGTCAAGCAGACTTAATACATCAAGATGTAATGCCTATACAATAATACACATTCCAAGCATCATACTGTCTCTCAAATGAATGATTATCATATATCAGGAAATGCTTGACTATTAAAATTCATCAAAAACATCGTGTAAATTTGGTCTTGCTTTAAAACCTTTTGAATTAGTTGTGATTTAATAGACACTGCTGCAAGTGCCTTCTAACTTTTTTTGTCTCATTGTAAGTTAAAGAAATAAAATGCTTGTTACATTCACTCAAATAATTTGGTTCCACTTCATTTCTGTTACATAGTATAAGAGATTGAGTCGTAATTGAAATTGGAGGATCAATTGGGATCTGATTGTAGATTTTTTAAGGGGTATTAGCATTTGCCTTTAAAGCAATATTTTATTACGGATATTTCTTAGTCCCTATCGAACGATATTTCTTTAGCAACAGTTTGCAAAATCTTTAGTGAAAACAACAAGCTTTAAGAATGCTATATATGGTGGTCAAAAAATTGTTTCACGTCCTAGCAAGGAAAGGATAGACTTCGCCCGGTACTGTAAACGGCTTTAACAGTCCATGCGATGAAACTTGTTTGTTTCAACATTGGTGTCGAAAAGATAATTTTAATAACTGGGCTATGGGTAAAGTTGGTTCGTCTGTATCGTGTATTGAGTGAAAACGTAAAGGTATAAGGTGTCCAAATCCAGATGAAATAATAATATCAAATCGTTAGATTCAGAAACAAATGATATGATTAGAAATTCAGTAAAAGACAGAGAAGTATCAAATACAGCTGAAAGAAATACAAATAGAAGGCAAAGAAAAGAAAAAGAGAGATAGATTCAAATGTAGAAAGGCAGAAAAATAAGAAGACACATAGAGCAGATAGGAATATAAAAAAATTGATACGCAAATGTAGATGCAGTGAGAAGAGAAGCAAAGGTTGATGCGGAGCAAAGATAGAGAAAAGCAATAAAGATTCAGAGAATTAGAACTGTTAGACTGAAAACATTCCGCACCGATTTTGTCCACACGTTGAGACCTTGGTGTTACCATTAAATATTAGGGCAGGACCCATCTTATCGAGAAAACGATGGAGATAAATGCTTTCTTCATTATAAAGAACAAATGCCGAAAACATAATTTGGATCAGTGTTATTACAAAGTGTACGTATCAAAACAAATTTGACATTATCCGTTGGGACAACAGATCACTAATTATTTTGTGGAGATGGAAAGCGTCATGAAGGGTTATATGTTGATACCAAAGATATATCGATAATAGTTTTGGAATTTTGTAAAAAAACGTGACCAAGCCCGTGTCGGATTTGCAAAGGTAAATCAATTATAGGATAGTGCTCATCAGAAAGGTTGCTAAACATTGCGGAGACGTCAAATACTTGACAATAATTGACAAGGTTAAGAATTGCACCCATAGAGAAGTATTGTGAAATAGATATATTGATGAAAAAAAAAATTTGAAACTTTTAGAAATTGCTACGAATGAAATGTCAGGGTATTTAATTGAAGTGATGTTTGTTCTTAGAGCTTATTGTTGATTACTGAGGATATAAAATTAAGTATCATAATATAGACAGAGTTATTCTAAACGCTCATATTTTAAAGACAGCAAGGTTAATGGATTGAATTCAAGGCAATGAACTGGTTTGGTCACACAATTCCCAGTCTAATCTTACTTTGAAATTTTTTTTAATCATTCATGTTGACATGTCTTGTATCATTTATTGTTTAATCTGCTACATATGTCGCTATTAAAATATTGCGTTAAAGAGGAGCTTCTCAGAATCTTTTGCTATCATGTACCTTGCCTTTGTATATGGCTCAAAATATCAAGCTCATGTCACGTGTGATAAGTATTTCATGTTTAGAAACCTTGTTACAAAGCTTCTGAGAATTGGGGAAATGTCCCTTCTACCTGCCTCATTTATCAGTTTGTCATTGAGTTAGGGATGCATGTAAGAGTGGAGTAAAATAGGGATCAATTTGAGCCAACACTCAGACTTTATAACAATATACATTTGTTTTAATGGAAAATATTCAATTTTTCACAACGTAAATTTAATATCTCACTGTGAACAAATACTCTTGGCTATCCGTAAAATAACACATAGTAAAGCTACTATTTTTACCATTAGGCATGTGATGTATCACCGTACCCTTGCTGAGATTAATTTTGACGGTAAGTACTCTTTGGTCACACACATCTCTCTCTCTCTCTCTCTCTCTCTCTCTCTCTCTCTCTCTCTCTCTCTCTCTCTCTCTCTCTCTCTCTCTCTCTCTCCTACCCTTAGGCATACGATGCACTCCCGTAGGCCTCTTTTTACTGATGGCGAAGGTACGTTCTATCCAGCCGCCTTCTCTCTTTCTCTCTCTCTCTCTCTCTCTCTCTCTCTCTCTCTCTCTCTCTCTCTCTCTCTCTCTCTCTCTCGGATTTCTTTCATACTACCACACTCGGCACGGGGATATTCAACGTTCTTTATATACGTGTTATTGTTGCTTTTTATCTCATTTGGAATAAAATAGTGTCAGTGGCGTCGCTAATGGGGTGCGAGGGGTGCGGACCGCACCGGGTGACACCATCTCAGAGGGGTGACACCAAAATGAAAAAGGAAAGGAAAAGTTTAAATAAAGTAAGTTTATTGTAAAAATAACTATAACTGAACGTTTTTACAGTTCTTAAATACTTTTACCTTCTGACCTTCAATTAATTTGTTTTGTTCTTGTCATTTTTATACTGTCGACTTATTTTAAGAAGAAATCCATGATGGAAGTCTGAAGGGGTGACACCGTGAGTTTACCGCATCGGGTTATACCAGCCCCAGCGACGCCGCTGAATAGTGTTACCCTTGCCAGATACAGCACACGTAGTGAAATACATTTCATTAGTATTTGTTCAGTATACCTTATAACAAACCATGTTTATTTCACTTTGAGAGGTCTCGTTATTACGTAATCTCAATAATGACTATGTACCAATATATTAATCTTGTACACCATGAGGAAAAGCGGATTACATAAAATCATTTGACCCTATATCTTTCAAAGGTTATATTATTATTTTATGCATAATGCTAGTGTTTCCGATAATTGTTTATGTTAAAGACTAGATGACTTCATAATTGATAGTTCGATATGTTTGTACGTGCAAGGGTTTAATTTTAATAGGTGAAAAACCAGATAATAACAACTGAAAAGTAATGATCATATGGCACAGTGATCCCTGTCAAGAGTGATCTTAAAACTCACCTTTTTCGACAGCAAGAGTAAACTTAAAGACATATTACTGTTTTAAACCTGAAATATTTTCAATATTTTTATGTTTTTAATGTCATGGTATTTTGATTTTGTTTGGAAGTCACATTATCATAGATGTCGTAAAGCGCTAAATTTCTAGAGTATGCCCTATACAAAGTAGTCGTTATTATTATTATTATTATTATTATTATTATTATTATTATTATTATTGTTATTATTATATCAAGACGTTTTTCTTTTTTCCGTTCAGGTCTCTTTCTCCCAGCGAGTGTATGTGACATTGGTTACAGAGTTCAGATCGTCCGTGCAGCAGACTATTTTGTCACCACGTCCACTGCAGAACACGAATTGGGACACGCCTAAGTCGAACCAAGGGGTCCGATTTGTATCATACAGCTGCTTTCCCTTGTTTAAAAAATTTTGTTGTTGTGTGATATATTCTTAGTTGAAACATCTGCAAATGTTAATTGCCAACACCTTGAGGTGAAAAGTACATTAAACGTTTCAACTTAATATTATGTTAAAACAAATCTAGTATATTATTATGGGATTTAAGTTCACGTATTAAATGAAATCTAATAAACCCATCATGGCCAGAAAGGAGACCAGTTGTTCTCCATTGAAAAGTTACGTAGCTTAACTTTATAAAAACGTTAAGACACAAATTTCAATACGTGCCTGTTTCACAATTTTTTTCTCACCAAAACATATGGAAACTTCAGATCCGAATAATTCAAAATGATAATTCATCACGATTATAAGAATGGATGCTTGTGAATAATACATTTATAGATGGTTTTTAAATCATTAAAGGTATAGATTTTGAGAAATTTCATTGTCATGGAGTGGGGTGATGATTATTATAATCATTATTTATTTTATTGGAATTTATTTTGCCCACTGTCACGAGATTGTGTAAATATAATAATAAATACTATAATCCACCCATTTTTGATCCTTGTTATCTAAGAGATGACCGCCCTCGATATAATTACTCCGATTCAAGTAAAGATAAGTGGTGACAGTTATAGATGGAAACAAAACATAGTGATCTGAGCAGAGATATTGAACAAACAAATACGAGACCCGTAAAGGTAAACAAACAATTTAATTAATTACACAAACAATTCTGAAAATTCCTTTCATTAGGAGTATACTCTGCTTTTAGAAATAAAACATTCACCGAATTACAAGAAAACTCAAATAGATTTAAATAATTAGCCGATCTGTTACCGATACCTTTAGTTCATCATAGGATCGAGTGAAATAAAAGTCAACGCCATGTACGATTTCGTAACCAGTAAGTCCTCAGTGTCCGTTTCCTCTGTACAAAACATAGGATCTCAGAAATTATACTTTCTACCATCCGTCACAGGACCCACTCTACACACGTTAAAATTTCAGCACGATGCAGAATTCATCATAGGATTATACATCTTGTTGCACTTCACTCTAATTCCTTTTCCTCAGTATACATCTCAGGGTACGTAATATCAATACGTCCAAAAATCTATTTTCCCCCTTTTAAAAAAAGATATAAATAACCCCCTGAGTGTCTCGTTATAGATGATACATGTGAGAACATTCATTCCTGGCTCAGAATCTAACATTTCTAGAAGTAGTAAACAGATGATAAGGTTATTAATCGATTGCACATGTCCTTAAATGACCATAGTTAGTCGAACTGCTAATTTGTTACGCCTTGACCTTGCACATTAACGCACCATACGCGAGGCTTGGGATTCTGGCCCAACCTTAACTTGCGCAGCAAATAAATGGAATACATTCCAGCCATTCAGTCAATACACACTGACACTTAATCATACGTGAAATATAAATTCGGTGAATTCACACGGATTCTAGTACATATTACTAATGTAAAGCATAATATTATGCAAACAAGATAACAAATTATACAATTCGTCAAACTTATCTAAGAAGTAATGTAAAACTTCCTATGCATAACTCAGCCTAGTGTTTATGCTAACAAGACAACATAGTAAATATTTCGTCAACGTATCTAAGAATTAATGTACGACTTCTTACGCATGACTAGACATCACTATAATTCAAAAGCACGTTATTATACAAATGTATTAGATAAAATCATGAAAGACCTATAGACTCATCAAATATTTTATAAATCGCATCAACAAATTACATGGAATTGTGTCACCATACCTTTGTGGTTTAGTCACCCAACCAGTTTTTGGTGGCTTGCCTGGACGACACATTTTACGAATGAATTTCTTTAAATTTCACTCGAAGCCTGTAGTAAATTTTATCTTTGTCCTCTTGCAGGAAAAAAACTTGACTGACTTCAATTTAAATTAAGCGATATTAATTCTTATGAAATTTTGTGGGAAAACACACCCATTATCTAACGTGACCAAATAGAATCAAATGTCTTTGCGGCCCTTTCTTTCAGAGTCGCTAAAGTCGGGTCAGTCTGTCCTGGTAGGTTTAAGTAACATAATTTCTGCGGTTTCTCAATTTTGACAACTTTCCCATGAAGATGAGGTCTAACATGTCCCTAACAGTCCTTCTGGCGGCTGAAAACACAACAGTTCTGATTAGAAACAACATTCACACTATAAAGGAACATTAATGTTCACGGCAGTAAGGCGATATGATACGCGCGTGTCTCCATAAATATAATCAATGGTTATCTGGTCTCAACTAATGTATTCTTTGTAGATCGCCAAAAATTTGCCTCTTCACAACCATACAACAAAGAAATGATTTACATTTACTAGCGTGTTGTGATTAAAATCTATTACTATCACTCTAAACTTTACTAGAAGATTTGTGTGAAGAAACATTCCGCCTTTCACATTAATGACTCTGGCATGTGCCATTTTTTTCTATTTATATGAAAAATTGAAAACTAAGTAGATTACAAGACAGTAGTACGGATATTTCTCTAAAATTGAAATGTTTAATTAAAACCTAAAGGCAACGTTTTACAAATATCAAAGCTCCAGTGGATTGAGTCGTCTTTGATGATGAAGAAAGGTTGCAAACATTTGCAAATTATTTGCACAATTATTTAAATAGTGAGATTGATAGTACATATTTAGATCAATTAGGTCTGTACGTTTTTGTTAATCGCTCTTACAGATGAAATGAATGTGTAAAAGTTTGAATTAAAAATGTTGCATACATACAATATAGTGTAGAAATTCATTTTTAAACGCACAATATGATTTTTAAAACAGTTTTAAATTTATCGAGCAGATAAACATATAACAGTCTGAGTTACAACAGTGGTAGGAAGACGATGGTATTATTAATATATCCTCACAAAGCAGTAATATTTAATAGATACACATTTTCGATATCATCTTTGAAGTTTGAAAGTCTACTGCATATGATTAGTATGTATTTTAAAACTAAGCAATACGTGTCATAAGTAACGAAGCTTTGTAAACACATAATTTGATATGTAGACTGTATAATCTATCCATCAGATTAATTTTATAATTAGTTATATGCGAATATTTTATATTTTATTTACCTGGTCACCAGTTGATTCCATTGATGCTTTGCTTGTAATCTATTTCCTCTATTCTAATAACAATTTCCTGAACGTTGTTGTTTTTCAGGATGGGGTCTATATCATAAAATTAAATCATATTGAATATTCAGAACAGCATTTGATAAATGTTTTAGCATTTTCTTTATTACGTTTTTCTTTTTAAAATAATACTGAGTCATTTTTTCTTGAGCTCGTATGACCTTTCCAGGCTGTAAACATTGTCTACTTTTATTTTCCTATTGAGCTTTCATGAATCGCTCTACTTAATAACCTTTTTCATTTTCTTAAGGTGAATTTGCTCAAATAATTGTTGCAAATATTTTAACATACACACACGCACATATACACATACACAGAGAGACACGCGCACATTATATATATATATATATATATATATATATATATATATATATATATATATATATATATATATATATATATATATATATATATATATATATATAATATGTATAGTATAGTATGCACGCTGTATCAGTTATATACAAGTAGCTGAATACATGTTTCATTCAAAGGGAAACGAGGTTAGCCGATTTTCATTTTAATGAAGACTTTATACAAGGAGTGGTATATGAGTAACATATTTTATAGCACTTTGACATATTTGCACTTTGAATGGGGTTACGATATTCTCAGGGCAACTATGTACTTGCTGAGTGAATGACCTCCTCAAATCCCTAAGAGTGTGTCTAATACAAAATCAAGTTTTACTATTTTTCTTGGTTTTTTTACAATCACAAATGCAAATTTTATTTTTCTTTTTGAGTTTATATTTCTACACACATTCATTAAATCAATATAGGACACACGCATGATTCAAACATGATATATTGATTTTATGAAGTAAGTAGTGAATTGCACATGTGGTTAGCCTCTTGTACACTGAAATTAAAACCGTCAGTAATTTACATATTGGCACATGGACACTAGCGTGGAATAGGCTCAAAGCGGAATGACAAACCATCAAGAGATAATTAAAATAGTTTTATATATTAACATTTATTATTCAGCTTTTAATTAACATTAATACAGACGATACAAGTTTATATTACTCTTTCTGTCTCTATTTCTCTCTCTCTCACTGTCGCTCTCTCAAGAGATTTCGTGGTATGCAAATAAACGTTACTAAACATATAATGAAAATGTACCCTTTCGGAGGGTAATATAGAAACGATCGTATACTCAGAACCATTTGATTCTCACAAATCTCTTGTCCAGACAAGCTGATACTCCCAGCAAGTAATAAACATTCTCCGGTACTATATGATTTGTTTTTGTTTCTGATGGTGTAACAACATTTTCCAGCAAAATATAGGCTATACATGGCGGCCAGTAATAATGGTGGAGGAAGAACCCAGACATCCCCATGAAAGAACCACCGACCCCGAGAAGCTACTGGCAAGCCTTCTCACATAACTACATTTGCCGAATTTTAGACTCGAACACACGCAGAAAGAGGTGAGATGGCAGTGGTCCGTAACGGACAGTGCTTTAGACCACTCGGCCACTCGGGGCCCCTCCCGTACGATATGTGCACTCAAACCAAACACAAATACTCTAATCTTGCTTCTCATAATAATTGATGCAGTGAGATCAATGTGCAACTTAGAAAGAGAGGTATAGAAGGAGCTAGAAGGAGTAAGGTATTAACAAAACTAGTCTCCTACACAGATCAATGTTTTAGACTATAAATTTAACTATAAGGAAACCAACATATCTGTTCCCGGTGTCCTAATCGTTCTATTCGATGCTCCAAAATCATGACGGAGCATACGAAATCTTTGGCACCCTATTGAATTACATCAAGGGTGTATGTTAAGAATTGCACATGGCTGAGTACCTTACTCTTTAAATCGTCAAGGCAAACCTGGTACATGCGAGAATAACTTTAACTATACCCATCTCGCAACACTGTTGAATATATTTGTTCACAACTTACAACCATGTCATAATATACGGTTTTACTCTACATGATAAACCCAAGGGACTGCCTGCGTGTTATTTGTGCACAACTTTGGATTGATTATCTGTTGATGTAAATTGCTCCTATGTATGCTAATATGTAAGAGTCTAGACGTTATTTTAGTTTGGTGTTAAGTGTTTGTTTTGTATTTGTTAATTTGTTCTTCCCTAATGAAGAACTTCAAAAACTCAACGGTAGGAACGCCGTTTTGAGTTAACATCGTTTAAAATTTTGTGTCAGATAGTTATATAGATATATACATAAACATATGATACACACGCGCACACATAAACACACACACACACACACATACATATATATATGTATGTTACAATATTTTGAATTACTGAGTTCGGTTCATTCTATGTCGCACGCGCGAATTGATTTTAATGGGAAGAACCGAATGCTTCCAGTGGACAGATGATATCTGTGTTGAATGCCTCACCGTTGGTAAAGATCTTTACATTATGGAATGTCCTATCAGTGAGCGGGTCTAATGTAAGGACTTGCAAATATCTAGCTGTAAACATTCGTGAAATTTTAAGTTCTTGTGTAAAAGTAATAACTATAATACTACCAGTTTTATCTTTGTATATTTCTACGTAGAGTCTGTCCACGTCGTATGATGCAAGTATTTTCTTTCTGTTTTGTGACATAGCAAGACATTTATGCTACCAATACAAAGTTGCACTTTTGAGGAGCGTGTAGTAATGTTAGATTCTTATCGGGAATGGTTTAGTTTACTTCTGAACTTGTATGTTGTTTTGCAATTATTGTGGGGATGTAATTTGTATAGCTTACCGGATGTAACGTCATTACGTTTAATCATATATGCCCGTGCATAGTTCACTGAATTAGATATATCATCAGATGAATGGAGCATCTGTCGAGCTAATCAGAGAGAAACGTGAACAAATGTTAGGCAGAACCATAGCAGACATAGAGCTGATTACTGTTGCTGGTCGAGTAGCAGATGATCGGGCGTTGCTGACAAATTGGTGAGAACTGATTGCTTGGTTGACCAGCCTGAAATACAGACGGCTTGATTGACCAGTGTGACTGGTAGTCGAGAGTTATGGTAATGGAGTTTACAACTCCATGCATGCAATTGATTCGCCGTGGGCTAATTTTTGGGGTTCGTAAAACCCAATGTTTTGGGACTGTATGTATAATTTGTATATCTGTTCTTTTGTATTACATCATTTCAATATTTAAATGAATAAATGTTACAAATTTACTTAGTTTGAGTAAAACACATCATTCTTTTTGGTAATTTCACCGTGAAATATTCACCGTTTGTCCTTGTACTGTGTAATGTCATTTGTTTGTGATTATATTATTTAAATCCGTGTGTTGTATGTTAACTGATCCAATATTTCGATCGTATACACACACATTATAATCATGATACATTTTTCATTGTAATCATTTGTCATTTTACATTGTAATTATATAACCATCAGTTATGTTGTGTTGAAAATTAGAAATCCCACACGGTTATCTTGGATATGGATATACAGGTACAGAAAAACATCGATTTATCCTTTGATGTTTGGTATGACGTGTAATTTAAATATAAAATATTTAAAAAATAAATGTCAGACATATTCTGTAGACAGAAAAGTATATAAAAATACTCAGGAATAATTTACTTTAATTCTAACTGATACTTCTTGTTTGGTGTCTACTTCAATTAATAAAAATCAAATTAAAAATATTTGACAGGAGAGTACCAAAACGACTCTCATTTCATTTTATTCTATTATTGACATTATAAAAGTCAAAAATGTAATGATACTTGTAGCCCTAAATGGTACGTTTAATCGATATTCGGCGATTAGAAACTTCACTTTATATAGTAAATAGACTTCTGTCTTAATTTTTGCAGCCTTGGAGCACTTCATGATGGCGATGACAGGAACGACTTTTGCAGTTCCAACGATATTTTTATTATGTCTACTCATGTACCAAAATTAACCCCAAGGAAGAACTACACAGACAATCCATGGCTTTTCTCACAATGCTCTGTGAATGCTTTTGTCAGGACACTCGTCAACAAGTATGTGCAATGTGCACTGAGACACACACCATTATACATTTGCATTCGTATCTGATGTCCCCTGACAGAGAACGAGTTGCGCACAACACAATTTTACACATCAACTAGATTGCAAACCAGTCAGTTTGTTTGTTTCTCTTGTTTGTTTTTTATTTGTAACGCCATTCTTCAGCACAAGATAGGATATACATGGCGACCAGTAATAATGGTGGATGAAGAACCCGGAAAAACCCCGAAAGAACCACCGACCCACGAGAAGCTACTGGCACGCTTTCTCATTTACCCACATTGGCCGAATCTTAGACTCGAACCCACGCAGGCAGAGGTGAGATAGCAGTGATTCGTAACAGACAGCGCTTTGGACCACTCGGCCAATTGGGGCCTCTCTATACAGTTTTAAATCGCACCAATTAAAAGGCACAATTGAAATGTTGAATACAGATAAACCTTGGCTTTGATACATGGATGCAAGCATATATATATATATATATATATATATATATATATATATATATATATATATATATATATATATATATATATATGTATGTATGTATGTATGTATGTATGTATGTATGTATGCATGCATGCATGCATGCATGCATGCATGCATGTATGTATGCATGTATATACATGTATGGATGTATACATGCATATATAGGTATATATATTTATGTATTTATTTATTTATGTATTTATATATATTTCAGAACGTGTGTGACCACAAAGCATGTACATGACCAGAACACACTTCCCGAATTGAATGCTATATTGAGAAAACAGCCAGGAGAGCGGTACATTCCTCATCATCAGTGTGCCATTATTAATGGATATGGATTTACATACTGTGGTGTAAGTACAGAGTGTGCGTATGTGTGATCAGGGATGAAAGAACATAATATTAAACATTTTACGTTTAAGTTTTCAGACTATATGTAGTAAGGCTTTTTAAATATATTCATATTATTTTAATATCTACAGCTGTGCATCGTGTTATTATCTGATATTATATCACAATCTTGGTATTGAGCTTTCATTTACATCTTCATGGCCGATTCGTGTATAGAAATAATCAGTTAATCTAATTCAGCTGTAAATATTGCAAATTAGTTATAAATAAATTGGTGTTGTACTTATGTCGTGACGATTTCTTCTGAATGAATTGTGCGGTGTAATTGTTATTTGTAGAAGAGGAAACGGCCTTTTTAAAAAACACAAGAACACCCACTACACGATACAAAATGTTTCGTTGTTTACAAAGCAATAACGTCTTTAACAGTGTGATCCCGGTACCATTGAAAATCGACAATTTCGAAATAACGGAAAGTCGTTAATAAACTCACCATGGAAGTTATGACATGTACTTTCTAAATCATTACACCACATCATCATCATTTTAACTGTCACATATCCACGTATTCATTACGACATGTACTCGTTATGCAAAAACTTGTAAATTGAAAAACTAGAGTGAAATCAAAACAGCCGGTGATGTAGTAATTCAAAATTGATGCTTAAAGTAATGAACTTTATGCTGAATAGAAACCGCTATCAAACAAACTCAGTTGAACGCTGCAGTATATTCAGAAATATCTATCTATCTAACTATCTAACTATCTATCTATCTATCTATCTATCTATCTATCTATTTATCTATCTATCTGAATAGCTGCATCCTTATGTCAAATTATTTAGCTAGGTTAAAGACGTTTCAAAAACATACGTAAGCTAATGATCTATTTCATTTTCACTTATTACATTTGATCTATCTACCAACCTATCTTGCCTACTACCTTAATCAGATTCAGCTATAAAATATCTATATATTTATCTATCTTCCTCTCTTTCTCGTTGTTTCCCGTTCTTTCTCTTTCTTTTCCTTTCTTTCTCTTTCTTTCCCGTTTTTTTCTCAGTCTGTCTCTCTCGGTCTCGATCTCGGTCTCTCGCTCTTGGTTCTCACTCTCGGTCTCTCTGTTTCTCGGTCTCTCTATCTCTCGGTCTCAGTCTCCTGAACTCGGTCTCGCTCTCTCGGTCTCGTTCTTGCTCTTAGTCTCCGTCTGTCTCTCTCGGTCTGTCTCTCGGTCTCCATCTCGGTCTCTCGGTCTCGATCTCGGTCTGTTTCTCTCGGTCTTTTTCTCATTCTTTTGGTCTCGGTCTCTTGGTCTCGCTCTCGCGGTGTCGGTCTGTCTCTCTCTGTCTCGGTCTCACGGTTTCAACCTCAGTTTCTCGGTATCTGTCTCTCCGTCTCGGTCTCTTAGTATTTCGGTCTCTGTCTCTCGATCTCTCTCTTCGTTTCTCTCGCTGTTTCTCTCTCTCTTTCTCTCTCTCTCCCTCTCTCTCTCTCACTCTCCCTACATCTCTATCGCTCTCGGTCTCTCTCTCTCTCACTAGGTCTCTCTCTCTCTCTCTTTCTCGGTCTCTCTCGGTCTTTCTCTCTCTTGGTCTCTATCTCGGTCTCTCTCTGTTTCTCGGTCTCTCTCCGTCTCTCTCTCCGTCTCTCTCTCTCTCTCTCTCTCTCTCTCTCCTCTCTATGTCGGTCTGTCTCTCTCTCTCTCTCTATCTCTTTCTCTCTCTCTCTCTCTCTCTCTCTCTCTATATATATATATATATATATATATATATATATATATAATATGCATGATATAAATGATTAACCTAATGTGAAAGCTATTTGTATATTATATAGCTATTGCATTTAAAATGTACATGTCGATTTCATCATACTTCAAAAATGTATATGCTAATTTCATGAAAACATGCTGTACACCATTGGGACACAAAGGTGCATATAGTTATTTGCTGCTAACCGTTCCAGAGATGCCTCGACAACGCTTTTGGCTACACTGGATCATGCATGGAAGAAATTTAAAATGTTCTGAAAGCCATCAAAACCAATAAATTTTGATATACCTGGAAGCAGGAGGTCGTGGGTTCGATCCCCGGCCGGTGTCATACCAAAGACTTACAAAAATGGTACTATCAGCTGCCACACTTGACGCTCAGCATTAAAAGGTTAGTGTTAGGACTGGTCAGCCTGGTGTCAAGATATCTTGGGACATCTTTCTACATGTCTGCGGCATGATGCCCCAGTGCTAGACATCACTATAAACTGCTTCACTGCAGACATCGTAGCGATATGACTGCAAAATTTGTAAAGCTACGTTAAAAATCCCAACCAAGCAAAAAAACTAAATTCTTCCTTTGCCTCTAGCGATAGTAACTGAATGATGGTTTGCGGAACCAAATGTATCTGGAAAAAAGAACATACAATAACTCTTTCCCAGGCTTGTCAGTTTCAGTCTACAACAAACATATATTAACCTACAGGTCAAGTGATCTCAAACACCTCAATATACGAACAATTTTTTTAAATGAAAAGCTTCAAAATATATGTCGGTTTATGCGTTGCACGGATCCAGATACTGGCGAATGCGAAAAAAAATATTTAAGTGCAGACCCTGGAACCACGTGTGGATATATGTATGTATGTATGTATGTATGTATGTATGTATGTATGTATGTATGTATGTATGTATGTATGTATGTATGTATGTATGTATGTATGTATGTATGTATGTATGTCTGTTTGTCTGTATGTGTGTATGTGTGTGTATGTATGTATGTATGTATGTATGTATGTATGTATGTATGTATGTATGTATGTATGTATGTATGTATGTATGCATGTATATATGTGTATGTGTATATGTATGTATGGAAGTATGTGTGTTTGTGTGTGCGTGTATATGTATGTATGTGTGTATTTGTGAGCATGCTTGTTTGAATGTTATTATGTCTGTGTGCACATCAGATCATTTTGTTTAATTTAATAATATCCATATCATGTGTCAGTTCAATATATATATATATATATATATATATATATATATATATATATATATATATATATATATGTATATGTATATATATATATAGAACAGTTTTTCCAGAAGGGATTGTGTGTTTCAAAACCTACACCACGGAGGCATGTTTGCACGATGAAAATTCGCTAGCCTATTAGAATCACGATGAGAAGGTTGCAGATGGGAATCTAGCTCAGAAAACAGAGGTTTTCAATCCACGCTGTGTGCTTTGGGAAGTCACCTTATATATATCTATATATATATATCTCTCTCTCTCTCTCTCTCTCTCTCTCTATATATATATATATATATATATATATATATATATATATATATATATATATATATATATATATATATATATATATATATATATATATATATATATATATATATATATATCATTAAAGTTATTGTTGAAGAAGAATAATATGTGACTTTTTGACAACACCGTATGGCAATATATGCAACATGAAGTACTATTTTGATGTTTTATGACATTTAAAATTACTGAAGCACATCAGTGTTTGAAAAATCTGTACTACTGTTATGCTTGGACTATTGCTTCCACAACTAATACTGAATTATAAAAGCAAATTATAAAGGACTAAAGAAGATAAAAACCTGAATTTTAATGATTAACATAGCAGTCTTATCTCCATATAATACAAACAAATGAGAACAAATATTTCCATATAAACATATGTTTTACTGACATGGTTGACTAGAGGAAGACGTATGTTATATGCATATAAATGAAAAGAACAAATTCATTCAAAAGTACATGTTTACAGCTACGACTGTATTCTCAAAAAACACTTGTTAACACGGGTGCTAACATACTAGATGGTTTAGATAAATATACAAAACGAAACATCCTGATATGATGACTGAGATAACGAAAATACGTTTACAGAAAACGATTTGCCAGAAGATGATTAAATAAATCATTTTCAATTCCTTTAGCCAAGATAACCAGCAACATGTAGAAATGTTTAGCACACAGTATAAGCTAGAATGTGAAAGTGGGACTTTTTTACGACATTCAACTGCCGAATAAATTAAGACGGATCCGTATAAATGGTAAATATATTCGGTTATCTGAATATATAAATACGTTTAAAAATAAGTGAACATAATGTTTGGATACAAAACAGTCTTTACCAATGGTTATCTTTCTAATTTTACCTATGAACATTTCATGTTTAGGCGGGACGTCCGGTCCTTTGCAAACTGTGAGACCCGAACAATGAACATCACAGTATAAGTTGCAAACAATGTTAAAGAGGATGACAAATTATTCAAATATATACATACATGCATATATATATATACATACATACATACATACATACATACATACATACATACGTATATATACCGGTATATATATATTTATATATATATATATATATATATATATATATATATATATATATATATATATATATATATATATATATATATATATATATATATATATATATATATATATATATATATATTGAAGATATTGTTTGATCTGCAACAGTTCATATTTTAATTAACTGGAGATAACAGAGGAAAATAAGAATTTTTTGATTGATAATAAGTCATAAAGGATTAAACAATGCATCAAACAATGAGGAGTTTTAATATATAGTTGTTGCTTACAAACTTACATAAAACGTTGGAGCAAATACTGGTGAATATCAGAGAACGTTGGCAGCTGATGAAATTAAAGACTTGACAATACTTCCTTCTATCTGCGACAAGGCAACAAAGGAAAGTGTAGGATCAAATATTTTACGAATCAGTCTATGATGTCGCATCCAACCTACGTATTAGGTCCGCACAAATAAAGTAGAATATTAATTAATCATTTTTGTTCGACCGTATTAGACAGTTGAAAATTTTAAAGGAAGTATTAATCTTATGAAAGCATAGATGGAAGCATTAAACGTTTAATAACTATTAATACATTGCAGGTTGTAAATGCAATTATATGACCCATCTGAAGTGATTAGCGAAGACTGATCATAATGTGGTTTTCCCCCTCATTTTAATCTTTGATTGTTGAAAATGACAACCATCCAACAGAAGTGATAACGGTTGTGAGGCATTCATTAAAGGAACACTTAAAATATTAAAATAATACTGAACGAAAACATGCAACATATAGTTATTAATATGACCGTCAGGTGGCAACATTAATACACCATTTTTGGACAGAAACATGCATCACGTATATAGATTTGAAAGTGATTATTTACACATTGGATTATTTAATAACAAAACCCGTTCACTGCAATCTGCTAGCGACTCTTAATTTTAAAACCATGCCATGATATGCACAGATTACCATCGAAAACATTTTAATATTTATGTTGCTAATTTATACCAGCTTATTTTGTTCTTCGTCTACATCCTCGATGAAATATATAATCTATTAAAGTTTGTTTTTATGGAAACTTATAGAGTAATCCATGTTTAGCGGACCTTCCATAATCACTGATAGTTGTAACCTTTTTGGGATAAAATTTTCCACTCTATTGTATAATATCAAAACACCATTCCCTTCTTACATGGTACCATCAACTGTTATATTCGTTTAAGTTATACTGCAAGTTATTTAAACGCTTCTTTTATCATAATGTAGTCAGACAATAAAGTATCGTTATCTTTATAATTGATTTAGTGTACCCTAATCGTAATGATTGGGTTAGACGTAAGTCGCTAAGGTGCAGCGGATATTCGAAGAAGAATATACACATAGAGTGGACGATGGGCAGTTACTATTGGAACTTCAAGTCATATAACATTTTTTACATTTCTTACACAGTGTTGGACCGTCTCTATTTTAGACAATCTTAAAGCGTTGCCTGCTAAGCATTGCTGTGTAGAGAGTTGGAAAGATTTTGGTACTTTCCCCTGCATGCAGTCGCTGTGAGTTTTATCCTGATATAGGCTGTGTATTTTAAAGTTGTGACTATCTTGTCAGAGAACAGTTTCTCATTTACTGCTGGTAGAAATTACTGTGCTGGTAGTATCGTCTCAATGCCAGTTCGATATCTCGTCACAGTACAATTTTTTCATGTGAACCTGTATGCAACGAGACGCTCCCAAAACTTGCAGTAACATTCCCTCGTGATTAATACATGCGACATTTATGTGAAAGCAATTCTTTTGTTCAGTTGTACACTGCAAATTTTAAAGCCAACTATACTAATCTTAATAACATTGCATTACAGGACAAAAGTTGAAACTAAATCCATTGAAAGAATTAGAAGAATACAAAAAGCCTATCTTATAAAACCGATCGAAAATGTGTAGCTTTAGCATTCGCTTTGTTGTTGTTGTAGTAGTAGGATTTAATACCATTTTTTCAGCACACGATAGGCTATATATGGCGGCCAGTATCATTGGTGGAGGAAGAACCTGGGAAAAGCCTCGGAAAGAACCACAAATCGACGAGAATCTAATTGGCAAGCTTTCTCACATAACTACATTGGCCTCATCTAGAAATGTTTTAGATAGCTATTATCATTGATGTTACTCGCTACATTATATAAAAACTAGACACAATTTTAAACCAGGATAATAGTATTACTTTTATAACATTACAACTTATCAACATGGCCAGATCAATTTGTAGACAACCAATCCAACATCTGATGCGCCATAATTTTCTAAGAGAAAACCATTGACCTGAACTAAACTCTTATCAACTTCGTCCACTGGATAACCGTTACTCTATTCCATGGTCCAGTTCCTCATAAGCATCTATACACGACTTCACTGTTCAATGGTAATGTGTCTACAAAATTGACTCATACAATTTACAATCATTAATCGTATCTATAATACAGATATGCATATCACTATGGAATTGTAGAATTCGCAAACACAAGTAGAATTAACTACTCAATGACAAAGGAAAGAGATTGAAAAGGTGACTTCATCATTCATACTGATCGCTATGTCTAGCTTATCTTGCAACGAAACAAGGGTATTTGACCCCATTAACAACAAAAACAGTACGGTGTAGGATAATGTACTATTACAATACATAAACTACAGTGTGCAAAATTGGGATAACATCGATGATGACATTCCATGTATTTTTGTTCTGTTACTGAAGAATAATACTAAGATTTTGAAACCTAATATTGTTCTAATATCAAATTGTATTGCTTCATTTGTGTGCACGTGAAACCGTCTGAATACGTCCGTCTGTCTGTCTGAATCCGTCTGTCCTTGTGTCTGAATACGTCCGTCTGACTACGCCCGTCCGTCTGTCTCTCTGTCTGTATTCTTATAGTAATGCAATTGAATCTAAATTTAAGTGACCAAAACCAAAGGATTATAACACCCACCCACCCCAAAAAGCTATCTCCAGGTGTGCCAAATTATAGAACTATCAGTTTGATCAGCCAGGATAGTAAGGTGATGCTGAAGGCATCTTGAATATACTGAACTCACAAGCAGAATAAATAATCGCTAAAAAACAAGCAGGGTTCCGGAGTGGAAAGCATAAAAGAGCAAATATTCAATCTTAAGGTTCTGTGTGAAAAGTACTCTCAACATCAACAAGAAATCTATGATATGTTCATAGATTTCAAAAAGGCTTTTGACAGAGTATGGCGTGAGGCATTGTGGGCCAAAATAAAGAAGTATACTATGGGTCAAACGTTGGCCAATACCATCAAGCAACCGTACGTCAATGCTACAAGTTATTGATCAAGGTTCTGTGGGGGACTAGTTCCAATACATCAGTTTGGGTACGTTACACATGTCTCCTGTCAGCCACGCTTTTCATCATCAACTTAGAGCGCATCATTGTGGGACAGTCAGCATTGGAAGGTGTAACATCACTAACCTCCGTTTTGCAGACGACAATGATGGGCTGGGTTGCAGTCAAGGTGAGTTTGCCATATTTATCATGAACCTGGATGAAACATCGTTCAGATTTGACATGGAGATAAGCGCTAAGAAGACAAAGCTGATGACAAATGGTGGCAAAGAAATCTCAAGCGAGATTGAAGTCAATGGACAGGAACTAGAAACAGTTGACCAGTTCAAATATCTTTATTCCATAATCACCGAAGAGGGATCAAGAACAGAAATTTTGTCACGAGTTGCAGAAACAATGCCAAAGATAACACCCATCTGGAGAGACAAGAATATATGTCTGAGACTATTGAGAGCACTAGCCATCTCAATTGCTCTGTATTCATGTGAGGTCTTGACCCTGACAGCAGAACGACAACGACGAATCCAGGTACTTGAAATGACATCCTACAGAACAAACTTTGTTTTTTTTTACATGGACAACATTACGAATGAAGAAGAGCCTAACACCATGATGCACAATGTAAGACCTTACATTGTAGGTCCCTCCGATTTTGCATCTATTAAACACCTGTCTATCTAACCGGGGTTGAAGATTATGTTACTTAAAGCAATTTACCATATTTTGTAATGTAAAGGTAAGTTCATTTAGCGTAATAAAACAAACATAATGACTACTTTGTTGAACCTGGCATGGTGTCTCGCGTAACGTATTCAATAGGGTGTCTAATTTGGTATAATGGTAATTACTTAGAAGATATAGTAAATGTGTCTAGTGTAAAACATCCGACATAGTGGCTTCATTTTATAGATATTTACACCAGTTTTGTATCAGATCTTAAAGGACAATATGCTTAATTTACAATTGTCTGATTGGCCAGGACCAAACGTAATGGACATTTTTCCTACGATCCCCGGTTTATATCATATGTTTAGAAACTTTACACCGCTTAAATCATTCTCGTGGTGTTTGCTGTCATCTTAAATGACTGAAAATACATCGGTTTGTAAGAGATAGTTTGCATTGCATTGGACATCCATTAGCTTACCAACATACTATTAAATTGTGAATTTTAAAAACAAATATACTATTTTTTTTTGAAAGATGATCTGTCTAAAAAGATACTGTACTTTTATTTAAAACAAGCAACTTCCTACAAAGATGTTTTTGAAAAATATAACTTACAAATATACGAAAATGACGGATAGAAATAGAAATACATCGTGACATGATGTCGTCTCAGTATAAACATAACCGACAAAAGACTGAAACAAGAAAACATGAAAAGAATTCCAGGTATTTCCAAAGTAAACGTCTGTGAGACAAATCCACCAAACACGTAATGTGATCAAAATAGATTGTAAGCAAATGTTTTAGATGGTAAGCAGCATATTAAAGTGATTGTCAACATTTTGATCCCAAATGAACGTCTGTGATCAAACAGAATACTATCGTCAAAAAGGTGGAATCTGTTTTAGATAGAATAAATCCAGAAAAATGTTTAGATTTAACAAATTGAACTAGTGATAATGAGCACGTATTCTATTTCTTTATTTACAACTCCAATTACTAAACCAGAAACGTATTGTGAACTATTATCGAAATACTGATACAATTTAAACAAATAATCTTAAAATGGTTGAACAAGTATGCCTGAAACAAAGCAGTTGTTTTCGCAAAGATTTATCCAAATGTATTTAGCATTTGTTGCGCAATCAATGGGATAAACATAGCAGATATACAATTCAGGAAATGAATTCATTATTTTCACACAACCTGCAATTTACTTTGTAATTAATATGAATTAACTTTAATAGGTTATGATACGAAAGCAGAGACTATACTTCATTTGAAGATGTCAGGGATGAAAACACACATTGACTAGTAACTGTACCAAGTGCGGCAACAAAGGATAATGAAAATATTAAAGCAATACTCTCTAATCTTCAGTACATATAATCTACTTCCTATGTATACATGATTTCGGTGATGAATTAATGACTGAGCACAAAAGGGGTTAGCACTGCAAATGATATTTGTCCAGTGATTGAATTTAACACAATAAACTAGCTACCTAAACTTAAAGAAGGTAAAAAAGAAAGTGCATTTCCGTTGCAATTCAGCCATATAGATTCCCAGCTTGTATGTACCATCCGATAAACTATTATATATGTTTTATGTTTCTTTTATTAACTTTACTTTTAGGGTTATTAGTTGTAGCTCAATACAAAAAAAGAGTTTGATTTGATATTTTGTAAGAGGCCGCCACACTGGTAGAGTTCCTACTTGATTTTAATAACTAAAGGTTTATCAGAAATAGCATTATTAATAAACAAATTTCACTATTATATCGACTTGGAAAAATTGCTGTCTGAGTGTGGGATGCTTTAACTGACGAGAATGACAATATCCTTTTTTAATATTCAAGCCACTTATTCAGTTATAATTCCAGTTTATAAATTGCATAACTAAATAGGGCTTCATTAAACAAATCTATATTCTGTGCTAAAATGCATTTTTATGTCTTGACCTATATTTTATCGATTACGCGCAGACATCATGTTTGTAAATAGAAACCATTACTAAGTATGTTATGGATGAAATAAACAGCATTGGTCAAAGTTATAGAAATTACGTTCTACATTTTAAGTTTAAAAAACAAACAACATCCGTCATCGGCTATTGGTATTTTTTTGCAGCAAAAAATATTTTTTATATAATGGTAAGATTAACAGAATGGTAGATAAGAAAACCTGTAGCAGAATAATTTGAAGTGCAATGCCCCATGCCGTTGTTTTGGTGTTTTCAGAGGTGCTTAAATTCACAAGTCCTCAGGAAGATTCTATACAGTGTATATTGATAAAGATAAGTCTTTGTTTCTATGTAATTTATTATAAGGATTGGAATAAATCAAACAAATAACTTGGCAAGATTACAAAATTAAATCGTGGTCATATCCTATATTTTTTTGATAAATATACAGAAGCTTCAGGCATACGTAACATGCATTTAATAAAGACGAGATGTGTGATGCTAATATTATTTTTAAACTTTGCCTGACTAATGTTTCATTAATTTCGAAATTTTCTGCATCTACGCAATGTATAGCGATGTCTAGCACTGAATCATCCTTCTGCATTCACGAAGCGTTATGTCGCACCCAGCCGAATTATCCGGATTCCAGAACGACAAGTCATAACACTAACTTCTTAATGATGAGCGCCAAGAGAGGCATCTATGAGCACAATTTGTATAACGCTTTGGTATTACTCGGTCCGAACCCGTATCCTCACACATCCAATACGGAATATCAAACCAATCGGGGGGCCGAAGCGATCATATGCCGAGATAATATTTAATTACAATTTGGTCACATTAATGGTCATTATGATAAGATAAAGCGTAGGTGGAGCTTATACGGAAATACATTTTATGTAATATGTTTAACTGTAATATTTCATTTTTCATAACCACCATTCCAAATACACGTTTGATATAAAGTAAAATTCCAGTCTTGGCAGAAAATGTATGAAAACAGACATACTCGGTCGTTGACGTAATATTTCCGTATTATATATGTACAAAGAATACCTCATTAGTTGTCATTGGTAATAATTTAGGATCAATCATTATGATGTGTAATATTAGTCTCCAAATAATTACTAACATAATTAAAGCTTTCCGCCCTGATGATGCAAGAAGAAAACAGAATTCGTCGTTGTTGAACATGTTTTGTTTCGATGCATAGTAATAATATTACGCATATATTAATTTAATAGGCGTATGCACTACAATGTTTGTGTAACATGATCAACATGTACACGTTGCTATACAAATGCACGACGCGTTTAAAATAATAAGTTTCATACGTACATTAACACACACAACTAATGATAATATTTACATCGTTCATACATTGTGTCACGTCGCTCCTCGTAAAAGGTCTGTCTTATCACCAGCTTTTGCTTCACTTAAGGCTATACTATTAATTTCTAAGAGAATGATCTTATTCTAAGGGTGCAGTTTATGAACAGAAGCATCACATGATGGTAGCATTATTTAATGACGGAAGAGAAGAGCCAAGAAATTCATGTGACCCACATAAAATGTTTGTGAAATTGTAGCAAGGCTAACATTACCAAGTCTATATATTGCAATCAAATGTGTTGTGAGTATACGGTGCATCTGTTAGTAGAACACAATTTTGTCAATTATGCTTGTTACCATAAGTGATGACTAAAATGAAGCGACTATGAATTACATATGCGTATTAACTGAAAATACTTTTAAATACAGGTGTACATAGCTGAAACATTGTGCCAAGCAACTAACTGGCAATACAGACTAAACCAATCATATGTATTATGTAATTTCTTGTATCCAGGGTTAATATGGTTACTATTGAGCCATGCAAACTATTGGTGTTCAGTATGTTCTTATTTATTCTTTATTCATTCATAACAATGCTGGATGGTGAGGGAGCTAACATAAAAACACACATACTCTGGGTTCCAGGTTTACTATTGTAGATGCACACTATTCTTTGGTGCTCAATGGTTCTAAGATTTATGTAAGATGCAGCCAAAACCTATGATTCTTGTTCAGTTTCAGGTTTGGTCACAGGAGTTTACTAAGTTTGTCTCGTTCACTGCCTCTATGATTTATTATCCATCTTGGCGAAACGGTTTGCTCAGAAGCAAAAAATAAATGTACTTTTTTAATTTCACACAAAAGTAAAAATTATATAAAAGGAATAACGTATCAATATAATGGTTGTGACTTTAGAATAAAAAGTATATATGTATATATATATATATATATATATATATATATATATATATATATATAGAGAGAGAGAGAGAGAGAGAGAGAGAGAGAGAGAGAGAGAGAGAAAGAAAGAAAGAAAGAAAGAAAGAAAGAAAGAAGGAAAGAAAGAAAGAAAGAAAGGAAGGAAGAAAGAAAGCAAACTAGAGAGAGATGTTTGATGCAGCTGCAGGTTATTAATCTTCTATTTAAAGTCCAAAGGAAATACGTTAAAAACACGTAATATTATTAATGTCTCAAAACAACACCTGTTAGAATTATTTTATGCAATGGAATTAGTGAAACAGCTTTTACACTGCTGTTACCATAGCCACATCTGAACCTAAGGTTTGCTTGAGACATTTTGTACTTGGCGATCTCGACACGTACTGGAGACGGACTAAGACCGTGAACGTTGACCCTTATACAATTATTATTACCATTAGTATTGAACAAGCAGACAATTGCCCTTGCGATGATCGGGCAAGAAGGAATTACTGACCAATGAAAAAAAAACATTTTATTCTGATTGTGACGTAATAGTATTAATATGAAGACCCAAGAACACGAGGCACGCTAAATTAATTCGTTATACAGATTATCACACGAATGATTTTACATAAAATGCATCTACTGTTTTGGATAATTAGGATCTATATTTCTGCAATACGCCTGACAGGAGATTTTTTTGCAAACGTCTATAATCCACTGAATTGGAACGACAATTTTGAAGAAAAACTATGGCGAAAATTATTGTTCATTTTCTGTCATAAATGCGGTGATGGTCAGATATATAATACATATATAAGGAAAGGGGAGTGGCATATTTATCTTTATTAAATGTCTTCTGGATCTGAGTATGGCCCGAAAATGGCTCTTCTAGTACCTATCTCTTTGTTCCTCCGATCATCCACTCGTAGTGATACACGATTTAACTCATAAAGAGATAAGTATTGGTGTCATAATATCGTCTAGTTATGTTTACGTATTCAACGGCTATATTGTACATTAACTCATCATTTGACGAATTACGAAATGTGTCTAATAAGTAAACAGTCAGTGTAAAAACCTAAACTCCGTGTACTGTTCAATGTTTTTTTTTTAATCACACGTACTAATGCATTGGTGCTGATCCAATAGCTTGCAAAGTTAAATTACCATAATGTCCACGCAGGTTACGAAGCATTTCATAACTTATTGATTTTTGAAGTACAATGATAATTGCAAATAACACAGCCATCATGAACATTTCAGTTCAGTTCAATAAAACGCTTCTTCAAAGATCATCCAACTGTTATTGGCTGCAAAAATGTCGCGCATACCACTGTTAAAATACTTACTGCTGTATTCATTTGGCTGTATCATCACAAGATTGAAGGAAAACCACATCAGATTCCTTACCACAATATACCTTTGGTGACTTAGTTCGACAAATACAACTACTAACTGAATGACAAAAGATTCATAAGGCTACTTTCTGGAACTTGGTTGAACATCGGTGGGGCTTTGCATGGTCGATATACGAAACATTCAACTTTGCTTGTATTGTCGTAACCGTATGAATATTTTAAACTGGTTGAGCCATTTTTTCCACTGAGGTTTCTTCCAGCTCCTACACAGCAAAATTCGTGCTCATTAGGCAGCTTGTGTGTGCTAATACAGGGGTATATCTTGCAATGATATCTGATGTGTTCTTTAAACAGGACGCTGTATACATACAACGTACTCTAACATGTTTGAACAAGTCGTATCCCTCAGCAAACACGCATACATCTGGAATACCTAATTTGCGATAATATGAAAATGATCTGTATCATCCTTTCAGTACTATGGCATAAACTGAATTGTACCATATGTATAAAATGTGTTCTCGCTTTATTCATGTATTACATTCACGTTTGCGTCGGTTAAACTCTTGTAATAAAGATGGTGACTCGAAATAATGATGTTTCAAACGATTTACCTTTGTGGCAGTACTTGGCATAAAGTTACAAATTTCGTGTCAATTATCACACACACACGCACATTCAAACGAGGACGCTCGACAAGTGTTGTCAGAAGTGTTATCAAATATGACGCTTAGCAAAAACAGATATTGTTTTTAATTGAGATTTAGATGAAAGATCATCACAATTCATCAGATGAAGAAGGTTTTTAAATTATAATCGCTTGTATTTATATCGTGCCAACAATGCGGCGTCGTAACACAGTTACGAAGGGGACAAATGAAGTGACCGATTATACATACTTTGGGAAAAATAAACCAAAACAAGATCTTAATTGAATCTTAGGGTTTCCAGATGGATTCGTGTTTGCTGTGGGATACGATTTGTGGGTTTTTACATTTGTTACCTCGTCTTTGGTAAACTGTGTCTTTACCAGGCGTATGAAGCGATTTTCCAATGTGCTTCCAGAATAAAGATAGAGCCTAAGGAGAACTGCAAAATTTGCAATGGCGATACAGCATACATGAGGACTTCTAATGGTGCGCATTGAACACTGTTCTCGCATACTTGATGGTTAATACAAAACAATATACACTACTTCCACGTGCGTGATGGAGACGACACAATATAGTTAATAATCCTATTTGTAGGATGTCAACTATACATCATACCTTTATCTGGTGTATTATGGTGCATGTACAGCATTCCTTTTGTACCCGTGTTTCTAACTGAACATAGAGCTTAAGAGCTACCTGTGTTTGATAAGATAAATAGTTAAAACATACATCCTCTTACATTGGCTCTCAAGCGGAATAATTGCTGGCATTTAAAAGCTGATAACGTTTCCAAGAGACAGACAGACAGACAGAGAGGCAGATAGACAGACAGACAAAACGGAGTGACAAAGAGAGAGAGAGAGAGAGAGAGAGAGAGAGAGAACACAAACTTGAAACGAATAATGTGATCTTTTCATTAATTGTATTGAGGTAAACATCAATGCATTACTGCAGCCCTTTATCTCAGTGTGTGTTTCGTATTCAGATATATTGAAACAACCAGACCGCATATATTATAGGACGAAAAACCAATAGTTTCTCATAGTGTTTTTATTTTATTTTTACCTTATATATTGCGCTTAAATCATTCATAAATAATGCGCATAATATTTTCTCAATAAAGCTTAATACATTGTGAAACAGCCCATATATTACCATATTCCGTCTTGCATTTGAAATTTCAATTAGTTGTGATAAACATGCAATTGCGTCATTACGACACAAACTACGTTCACTATATGAAAAAGCAATTGGGATGTCTTTGAGGTTTTGTGGTCTCCGGTAGGCTACTATAGGTTTGTTCGGGAGGGTTAACTTTAGTGCATCCGATGATTATACGATGGGGCAGTGTTTCCCAATAATTTTACCTATTTTGGGGTTGTCTGGATGGTAGGTCAGGATAAATGGTATCCTATCAGCCTTTTCCTTCTTTCCATATTTTAGTAGGTCATCGCAATTTGTTAGCTTAGCCCTTTGGGTTGCCTCAGTAAGCAGGACCTTGTCGTAATCAAGACCACCCGAGTCAATCCGGCCCCTATCGCGATAAAATACGGATCTTCTTGCCAAACGCTATGTTCTGCAGGAACAATCAAATATCGAACGAGACATACCATATATACAGAAGCTATCAAATATCGAAATAGATATGCTTGATCGACAACATCAATTATATATCGAGAGAGAGAGCAAGAATTTCAATAAGACAAAGCAAATAACGGAAGATACATGGTAGTAGAACGTAAAGGTCTGTAAAAGCCATTATATTTTGAACATAAAATATACACACACATCTCTTGGTCTGCTTTGTTGACATTAAAATAACTAAAATATACACAAATAAAGAGATTGTGTAATAATGATTTTTTTGCTTTTTTAATTGGAATTTAAGACATGTTTGCTTTCTTAATTCAACTTGGAACGTTAGTGTACGGAAAGTAAATATCTAATGCTATGACATGAACTGGTTATTTATTTTGTCACAAACGTTGTTGATTCAAGACTATAATTGATTTTCTGCATGATATTGACTGTAAATGGTACGGTTTGATTAAGAATTTATGATTCGTAAGAATATGACTTTCTTTGATATTTTGTACTACATCAAATTCCATCGACAAATAATGTGAAGACAGAATACACCGTAAAAGTGGTCGTGGTACTAGATTCAACTGTCTGGGACTTGTAAGTATTCCTTTTGTATCACATTCACAAACATCTCTCTCTCTCTCTCTCTCTCTCTCTCTCTCTTATATATATATTATCGCGTATTTCGACTCGGAATTTATATGACAATGTGACTTCTATATGAAGTTCACCTCTATGTCCTACTTAAACATTCAACCCGTAAAATCCAACTTAGTGTGTATCGTTTAGAATCATACACATAAATGCATTTGATAAATGCAGGAAATGCTTTCCTTAAACAACTCATCATCTTAATCCATGTTACCGATCTTTATCAAAGAGGCCAAATTCAAATTACGGGGGTGGTATATAGTGCGTCGGAAATTAAGATTATTTTGAAGAGAATATTCTTGTGAGAGTTGCATATTGTTTAATGGTAAATATCGCAGGCTCCTTTTATCGATAAATCGATTTTGGTTTACGTTTATCGTCAATGTATGTATGTATGTAGGTATGTTTGTATGTATGTATGTATGTATGTATGTATGTATGTATGTATGTATGTATGTATGTATGTATGTATGTATGTATGTATGTATGTATGTGGATCAATGTAGGTTTGAATCATTATATATATGTAGGTACACAGGTAAATTCTTCGGTATCTATATTTTGGCATTGATGCTTGTATACTTTCCACCTGCAGATTTTTAGAGTTGGTAAACGACTCATCAGATAGCACCAGAAGGACATCGAAGGCAGCAAAATACTTAAAAAGATATTTCTCATACATTATAAACGGTGTAAATATTGTTAAATAACAACTAAATACATGTTCAGCTTATGTATATTCAAACTTTCTTTGCTTAAAACGAGACTCCATATTGAATTATCAAGCAAAATCAATCTGGACAGACATAAATCTCTGTGTAATCGCTCGTGACACGCAATATGTAATTGTTTCGAAAGGAGTTAACATCTTAGTATAGTTTAGGTTAAGTTGATCACATGAAAGTGACACAGTTGATTGCAGTCTGATCGTTTCAGTAAACATCGTAAGTTGTAGGATTGTATTACAGGTTTTGTATCGGGGTCATATTTTTGCATTTAGTCTGTACATTTGCTAAACGATATAACAATGCATAACCATTGAGAAGGAATTGAAGGTAAATACAGTAATTTGCACACGTTCATGCCAGATAGGTACATTATACTAGCTATACAAATTATCTTTATCCTATTCACAGGTTGACCAACTCTACACAGGAATAAACGATCCTAATGTTGAAATCGTAGTTTACCAGGTAATATGTTTTGATCCGTTGAATATGTATATGTGATGAAGTGCTTTTGGTAATATGTATATGTTGTGGGTGAACACCCGGTGAATGTCAGATATTTCATTCTAAAATTGTAACAGTCCGATAAGAAAAACTAAGATAGATATTCCATCACCTAAAGCTATGGTTTCTGCTACTGATAAGTATGCATACGTCTCTTCATCAGCTAGAACTATCGTCAGAGAAATAATTAGATTGTCTTATTACTCATTACATTTTCAGTTTATCTATCTGTACTGCTTTATTCATTGAATTTGGTTACAAAGAGTTAGTGTTACGACGCTGAAGGTGGGATAAACTCAAATGCATACAGTATATACTAGATATAGTACTGCACTGAAATTATTCATTCTTGTTGAAAACATTTTGACGTTCTCATATTAAGGATTGAACACCACCTTTATAATTGTTGTCAATTTACAGTTTGTAGCTTAAGTATGTATAAAACTGCGCCATATGTAGCGATTATGTGCGAGATCTTTACATAATTCTTGGTCAACATTGAAGCGTTCAAACGGTTGTCAGCTTCCTATTGAATTATTCTGTCCACGTTTTCATAATGTTTGCGACAACATGCCCCTATTGATCCAAAATGATCCGCAATATGAGATACGTGTAGGGGATTATACATTACGATATTTTGGTTAAATCAAGTGTATTTTATGCATGTAAAGGTGTTGCTTTAGTTAAAGTACTGGCTGAGTTATACGGTTAAACTTTGATTCAATTCGGGGTTCAATGATACACATTCTTTTTGTCTCAGCTACAAACTTTTTATTAGGTTGGAACAATCTTTGATGTAGTAATTCATCCCAAGCAAAATAATACTACCTTAGATTTTCTTTGATATATTTACTATTGTTTCAGTCTATATTATAGGGATTTTTGCATTTAATATTTCACTCTCAAACATAAATATATTTTTATTCGTCATTATCATTATATTTCGCACATTGCGTTTAAAACCAAACATATTTCATTTAAATAAAAACAGGTAGAGTTGTATACATATAGTATATATGTTTAATATACTACAAATAGTATATATATATATATATATATATATATATATATATATATATATATATATATATATTGTACATGTTCATACTAGGTATAGTAAAAATAGCATAAATAGTGCATATAATATACATATAACAAATGGTATCACCGTTTCGGTGGCCTAGTGGTTACAGGTTCCGGCACAGAGGTTGGGGGTTCGATCCCAGTCCGAGTTATACCAAAGATTTACAAAAATGGTACTAAGAGCTGCCTCGCTTGACGCTCAGTATTAAGAATATAGTGTTAGGACTTGTCGGCCTGGTGTCAGGACAGTGTGACTGGGTGGTACATCACGCTCCATTTCTGCGGTATGAATATCCAGTGCTAGACTTCACTATAAACTTTGTCACTTCAGACATCGTTGCGATAAGTTTGAAAATTTGTTAAAGCTACATTAAAGATCATAATCAAACAAACAAACAGTTGTTTTCTATATTACAAATATAATTTGTAGTAAAAGTAGTATATATAGTACAACTAGTATTTTTTTACAAATAGAATATATAGTGAAATTAGTATATATAGTACAAAAAAGAATATATAGTAAAGATAGTATATAAAGTATAATTATAATATGTTGCAAAAATATTATATATAGTACAAATTGTATATTAGTACAAACTGTGTATAGAGTACAAATATAATATATAGTACAAATGGTATGCAAAAGTTGACTTTAAACACACAGTTCACATAGGATAGACAGCTCTGATGATATAGATAACGCAAATGTCACATTTTGCTCAAATGGCACAATGTATGATTGTGTTTGTATCTCTGACCTGGAATTTTATGATAGCTTTAACCGTTCTACTGTCTCTCTGTAGTTTTGCTAGTCACCTCTATATTTTACTTTCTCTAATGCAAAGCATATTATATTTGTATGTTTTAATGATGCATACTTCACTATTATATTTGTATGTCTTAATGATGTATGCTTCAATATTATATGTGTATGTGTTAATTATGTATGCTTCAATATTATATTGGTATGTTCTAAGTATGTATGTTTCAATATTATATTTGTATTTTTAATGAGGTATTCTTCAATATTATATTTGTATGTTTTTATTATGTATTATCCAACATTATATTTGTATGTGTTAATTATGTATGATTTATATTCTCATTTGGCTAGTTTTCAATTGATATTCTGTAACTAGCAAGAATAGACGAAAACCTGAATCGAAAAATTATCATGCGTTTCCTTCTTTTAAAGTTGCAGGCACAATTTTCACAAACGCTGGTTCAGTTAGTTAACGGTACACGGTAAGTGCCTTTACACTGGGAATATAATGATTACACTCATGATACAATAATAGTTGATTCAAACATGTTACTGAAGCTGTAAATATGCATTTTAATATTTTCTCAATAAAGCTTAATACATTGTGAAACAGCCCATATATTACCATATTCCCTCTTGCATTTGAAATTTCAATTAGTTGTGATAAACATGCAATTGCGTCATTACGACACAAATTACGTTCACTAGATGACAAAGCAATTGTAGAGATGTGTGATATAGGTTGGATCAATTTGAAATACATTTGATCCAGTACTAAACCTTTTTCTGAATTACTTTCGATAATGTATGCAATTATTAACGCCAGGATATGGTCATCATCTATTTTTAGGTTTCATCGCAAATTAGATAAATCATTTTAACCAGTCATAAAATCTTAATTCTATATCCTTTAACTGACATCAAACTATGCACGTCAGCCATACATAGCTTATATATTTCATCTCCTGTAATAATAATAATAATAATAATAATAATAATAATACTAATAATAATAATACAACATCTATTATAATGAAACGACCACACTACAGAAAAACAAATAACAAAAGCCATGATGTTGGAAAACATAAAACATGTTGAAAACCTATAAGATACAAAACATTATTAGGTCTCTAAGTTTGTTCCTGCAGTAGAAAAAGGTGAGTTTTAAGTGCACATTTAAAAGGAACCACTGGGTATTTGTGTCTAATTGCAATAAGCTATTTGTGCCACATCGCCAGGCCTTGGCCTTGGTGTGCAAATGAACGTTGTCTATATGACTTCGTTTTCATAGTGTGAACAATGAGTATACGATTGTCAGAAGAAGAGCGTAAGTTTCTTGCTGGTGTATACAATTGGGTGAGGCTGGATAGGTATGTCGGACTGGAGTCTGTCAGTCAAACATAGCACAGATGACAAATTTTGTGTTTTTTTCAGTATGGAATCGATAGTCAGTGTATCGTACAGAGCAGTGGTGAGGTGTGCTCTGATCGAGGTACTTTAAAGATGATCTGAGCAGCTATGTTTTAAACTTTTTGAAGATTCTGGAATAGATACTGTGACGAACCGGATAGAATCGACTTACAATAGTCTAGCAGTCTCGAAAGTGTTAATGAACAAGCACGTGTTTTAAGTGGCATAAACTGCAACATATTTGCGAATGAGCTGATGCATATTATTTCAAGATATGTAGCCTTGCATATGTTCTTTATGTGTTGGTGCAATATGAGAGTACAGTCTAGAATAACACCTAGGTTTCGTACTGACTGTGTGAATATAATGTTGGTGTTGCTGATATTTATTGTCTGAGGTAAAGGAAGTGAATGAGAACGTATTCGTGTTGTGACCAGAATAGATTCAGTTTTATCATCATTTATTTGCAGTTTGTAAATGTCATCCATTATTTCACATCCGAAATGCATCTTTCTACTACATGGAAGTAGCATTAATTTCTGTTGGGTGGCTAGACTTGTATATTTGGGTGTCATCAGCGTGCAATTGTTGAGACACTGGGTGATGATCTATGACATTTGAGAGATATAATGATGAAAACAGGGCCACGAACAGACCCCTGGGGTACACAAAAAACATAAATCAACTTACCTGGGATGTATTAAATTTGTCCATACAATTTGTGTCCAGTTGACTAAGTAGGAGCCAAGCCACTGTAAGGTTATATTCTGAATGTCATATACATGCTGGAGACGGTGAAGTAATATATTATGGTCTATGTTGTCACATGCTGCAGACAAATCAAGGAGAGTAGGGACAGTAATCTTTCCACTATTCAAAGCAAGGATAATGTTATTAAAAACTTGCAGAAAAGTAGTTTTAGTACTGTGGCAATTCAAATAAGATACAAGTTGGGTTAGAACAACTCTTTCTAAGATTTTTTTTATATGAAAGGGAGATTAGAACCTGGGTGGTAGTTTTGTAAATCGTTATGGTGAATTGTTGGTTTCTTCAGCAGAAGCTTTACGATGGCAGATTTTAAAATTGACGCGAATTAACCCGATGAGAGACAGATATTGATAACATCAGTTAGTGCAGGCAATATTGGGTCTAAGCACTCAAGCAGGAGTGATATCAGAATTGGATCAAGTTCATAAGATTTTGGTGCAGTCTTCATTACGATTATCCGTATTAATTCAATATATACAGGTTTAACTGCTCCAAATGGTTGTTGCTGAAATTTTGTATCATAACTGTATGGTGACTGGTCAATTGAAATTGTGTTGTCAAGCCAACCTCTAATGATTTATACTTTGTCACGGAATAGATATTCAAATAGGTCCTGAAAGTCTGCTGGAGAGAAGATATTTGGGAGTGATGTACATTTGTTCATTGACGTTAGTTTGTTAGTTATCTCGAAGAGCTCTTTGCAGCTGTTACTCTCCGTGATGTTAGTACTGTAGTGGAATAAGTTTGCTATATGGACTATATTTGTGACTTTCTTCATAGCGGCTTCATAGACTTGTTTATGACTAGTGAGTCTTGAGCAAATAAAGAGCAAAGGTTAGGGACTGATACGTCGATATAGCATATAATGCAGAGGTGATCTGATTCACGTTCTAGGGATACAAGAGTGAAAGGAAACAATAAAATAAATAAGACAATTAAGAGCAATATTAAAGTTTTACAGGTAACTACATTTTGCTTGCCTCTGTATGGCCTTAGTAAAAGCACTTCAGTCACATTTCTTTAGCAAGATGTAGCCTAATATAATGCTGTAAAGCAACTAGAAATCAGCCGATGTATGGTGAATGCAGATGCAATGCAATTGGTTTCAATACTAGACTATTAGTTACTATGTTGTGGGACTAGTACATGTGTATAACCATGTCTGAAATAGATGTGTTCTTAATGACACAAGTCTAGTATAGAAGGTTTTTATATAAATAGAAGACATTTTATCATCGGACAATTACTGAGAATATTACTCTTTGGGGACAAATTATAAACGTTTCCCATAAATAGTGATTCATATTTTCTTCCAACTTTTGTATCTCCCGTTCAACATGAAATTAGAACGTGCAGTGGAAAAGTGAAAGTCGCCTTCACTATATTAAAATAACTTTGAAGTGCTTCAATCATCATCTCGTGCATATTTGTGATGTCCATTCAAATTATGTGTGCATTTTTACACAGAATAATCCATCACTCGTTTGCCAGGATAATTTTGCTTGTTACTAAACGTATTCATCATAAATGAAGAAGCAGCAAACTGTTAATTGATAGATTCAAATGCTTTGTCATTAAGACCCTACTGAAACGTATCATATAATGATAGTAAATCTCTGTAGAATATTCCTGAAAAGGTTGATTTCGCTTTTGGTAATTTGAAAAGGTCCTTGGTTTTACGTCTGTGTTTGCTTCTTGCATTGATTTAGGATCATTAGCTGATAAAGTGCCTGCTAAATTATAATTACACAAATTAAATCGGGCATTTAATGTATATAATTTATATTATATTTCCTGGACTTATTGCTCGTTTATCAGTATAACTTATATATCATAATGTTAGTAATTGCATTCACCGAAACATATTTATCAGAAGCCAAGAATTAAATGGGACCCATCGTAAACTTAACGTTACGTGGACTTCACCTTTTCAAAGTACAAAACGTAGCGAAGAAAATTGGCAGAATGTTGATTTCACGTTGTTTCCAATATACAAAACGCATGAAATCAATGTATTTTGAAGGCAACCATTGTATTCGAAACCCATTTAGTATCCAATGTTTTTTCAATCAACATAACTAGTCGAAGACTATTATCCGTCGTTAAGTGACGTGACTGATTGTTTTGAATCAATATCTGTTTGAGCAAGCTCGAGTCATGAGCCAGATCACATGAATAAAGAAAAAAACATAACAGTAGTTAGTGAGTCACCACAACGAAATACTTTGAATTTTATTTTGAAATTACGTTTGGCTGAAATTACGTTTAACGCCTTAGATGGACCAGGTTGATGTAGAAAGAATAAAGAAATAAATAATTGCATATATGCACATTATAAGCGACCGAAGTCAACCATTCTGTCGTATTTTCTACCCTATTTATTTAACTTTTGAGTCGATTGCCATATAGCATATTTTAGTCATTCCTTAAACCTTTGTAAATCTACATCATGTTGCATATCTTACCCATGCAATATACATGTCTGAATAAACTCATAATTAACACTTTGAAGTGTAAACTTCACGAGTTTTAACAATCGCTACATAATACAAACGTATATGGCTGTCTTAGCCATTTCAAGTTTTCAGTAATTTCATCAAAATCTGGAATGTGCTGATGTACTATTTTCGGTTTCAAAGCTAGTCTTTTGTTAATATTGTTTCTCTCCTTGTTGATCTGCTTCTCTCCGTATCGATGTCACTCTATATTGCACTCTGCATTTATTTTTTTCCCTAGGATAATGATTCTTCTCTCTCTCTCTCTCTCTCTCTCTCTCTCTCTCTCTCTCTCTCTCTTTCTCTCTCTCTCTTTACATGTGTATTGTCATATCCAGTTTCCGGACCTGACGTTTTCCTAAATCTTTTTCTATGTATTTATCTGTATTGTAATTCTTTTAATATTTCGATTCATATCAAACTTTAGACTTACTAATCACACTGAAAACAGTAGACTCCAACATGTTGTTTCAATAAATACGACCTGATTATCTCTTCCTTTGATAACGACGGTTCTGCATGCGATATCATAGTATATGAGAACTTCAAACAACACGTCCTTTAGTCAAAGAGTGCTATTCTTCGTTAGTATTTGCTAGCCGCAAAGATTGCATTCATAACGCTTCTGTATTTCGCGTAATATTTATGACATATGTGAAATTTTAACCGTTTTCTTTAGCATCGAATCTAACAAAATATTGTTAATACAAATTTCAAAGTTATTATATAATCTCATTTGTTTAAAGTCACATTCCACGCAAGGCCTTAATGTTTGTTTCGATTCTAAGGCATTACACTCAGTTGCAAAAAATAAAAAAACGAAACGTTTAGTAAAATCGAGAAATTTAAACATTAAAAGGAACGTACTGGATTTTGAACTAAATCACAAATCATCCGAAATGTTCGACCACTAGTCCAATAAGAAAATGACCGGGATGTGGATCGAAGGGTTTCTTACAGAACATTCAAAGATTTTAAGTAAGGTTAGGCCTTAATCATACATACTGTTAGACAAATTTAGCAAACATAACAAAGGCCTTTAGGTATTTGCTACTCTATTGTCACTCAACGAGAAAAGGTCAAGTAAACTAAATAATGTAAACATGTGTTGAGGTTTGCGGTATGTTGTGCAAACATACATTAATATGTTTTATATTAGGACACACGATCTGTCTTGGCGAAATGAGTAGCAATCAATCTGCCTGTAAGTACAGTCTCTCTCTCTATCTGTCTCTGTCTCTCTCTCTCTCTCTCTCTCTCTCTCTCTCTCTCTCTCTTGTCGTCTTTCTGTATCACGAACCCTCGGTGACATGTATCATAGCAATTATATTATTATAGATTCTCACCATGGACTGGTTTATTTTTTTGGAGTCACTAACCATTAAACATGATGGTATACTCAAGGTATATCCAAGTGATTTGGTAGAAAATGTTTACAGAACGTGTGATGTAAAGATTGTACTATCATTTTAGCCATATAAGATCGAAACGATAACTTATGTATCACAAAAACAATTTCAGATTAATGTTAGCGGTTAAATTTTCCAAGAATGTGTACGTTTACGTAAATCGTTCTTCGTTACGACCTTCCATTCAAGTAGTCAGTATTATCATTTGATTCTCAGTTTGTAAACATTACCGGGATATTCGATTTATAGTTACATCAAAACCATCACGCATAAAATATTTGATTGTTCCTGGCATAATATTCCTAACGTCAGCCAAAAACAATTCACTTTTCACTGTATTCATTAGATAATAGGTTTAAGTTTACAAACGTATTAAATGCCATAACGTGCACTAACCATATTCAATTGATTCATTATTCTTCATATCTGTTTGCTCAGCAGTTTGCTTTGAGGTGTCCGTAGAACCTAGGTGTTTATGTGAACTTAGTAATTAACCTTAATACTCAAAAAATTGCTGCTGATAGCAAAATCACTCAGAATTTAGCACTAAAAGCTTTCGTTTACTACATGATGTACATTTGATGGAACTAAAACGTAAAATATAAACTAAACATGGCAGCGTGACGAGCAACATAAAATGTGTACTATATAAAAAATATACACTTAATAGCATATTATGATCAGCTACGATTCCCTAGTTTGGATAGTGTTTGTTCAATGGTTTCAAAAGCCGTTTTTAATAAGTTGAAAAACACATGCACGCACATTTACGTACAAACATAAACAAACTATTCGTGTTAGCATGACAGATAACACAATTGGGCTTTCAATGATGAAGGAGTGATTTTGTCCCAACAGATTATTATAAAAGAATAGAAGCATAATTATACATATTTATATGTTGAATGTATTGCCTTATAAAAGAATAGAAGCATAATTATACATATTTATATGTTGAATGTATTGCCTTATAAATATATGATAAAATTAAATTAGTTCGCGAAAAGTAAATTATATGATTAAAAACACCAACACTAAATACAATCTCATTGCTTACTTCATTAAATATAATTATTTTTCAAAGTGACCTTTTATATATACTCTATTAAAAAACATTATAGCATCTTAAATTACAGCTTCTTAATCAATATTTTCCATGCGCAATTGTTTTATTGTTTAACGAATAATTTACTAGGTGAAAATGCATATACAGTAGATATAAATGACATTGCTATAGATACAATTAATAATTATGAAAGATATATATATATATATATATCATTTGAAAACTATATATAACATTTATAAAGAAAGTGTGATAAGCCACTATATTAATATTTGTATGATGCATAAATTACAAAATTAAATATATTATATCTTGATATATTATTAAATCATGTTAAATATTTGATACAAATTCAAATTATATGGCTCAAAATTAAGACGGGCATAATACTTATAATAATATAAATGAATAAGTATTTAATCAAAAATTTATATATTATATTAAAATTTAATTTATAATAACTACTCTATTTTACAGAATTAGTCACATATTTTTATGATTTTCGTTTAAACTTTCACTAGGTAAGTCAGTCCACACATTACAATAATATAGATATAATCTTAAACACTTTGTAAAAGGTGTAATACAAGAAATACAAGTCGAAACATAGCTATCATGACACATATTTTAACCATTAAAAAAAAGATTGAAGAATGTTGAACAGAGTTAAAGACTTTAGAACCGTTTGATCTATTGTATTACGACTGTAAATCCATTCAGGTTTCCATTACAAGGCGTTCTTTCTCAGAAGCAGCTAAAACAATATCTTGAATAGCAATTGAAAGGAGATTATTGCAAAGTATTAGAAATGACATTAAAATATCCCTATCTCCCTCTCTCTCTCTCACTCTCTCTCTCTCTCTCTCTCTTCATATATATATATATATATATATATATATATATATATATATATATATATATATATATATATATATATATTCTGTTATGCCTGTTTATGTCAACACAATGATTTTAGAATTAGCTTTACAAATCACCAATATATTTGATGTGATGTAAGGAATATATTCCGTTTTATTTAAAAGTCTCAAGTAAATTAGATTACCATAAGTATGGATTCGTGCGTCATTTGAATTCATTTTTGATTAAAAATGTTTTCTTTAATTCGTTTAAGGTCTTTCCTTCCCACGACAGGTTTGTGTGCCTGGTTATAGAGTTGAGCTTGTTCATTCTACTGATTATTTTAGGACAGTATCCGTTGCAGCATATGAATTTAGTCATATGCAAGTGCATTTTTAAACCATATCCGTCACGTGCGTTGTCCTTCTTTCTACTTATTTCTGTCTTAGATTCTTTGTTACAATATGCACAAATGTTGAATAAAATTTCTATATGTTTTTTCCGTGTTCTCCATATAAATCAGTAGTTCATATGTCGGATATAACACTTAGGGCACATCAGTGTAATATATATAACACACGTACATCGAAATACATAGCAATTGTTTCCGATTTGCAACAATTTATTATCCCACTTTGTATCATAATTACATTTTTAAATACATTTTATTCCCCACACTATAAGATAATACATTAAACTATATAATAAAAAGTGAACTAACCTTTACAAAATTGGAATCTAACGATGTTTATTTATATCAATGTGTTGTCTTTTAATATTTCTTTTTGTATAATTAGAGAAAATATATACTATTATTTGATTACTACAAATATACGCATAAAATACATGAAATAGTATATAATATAGTTTATTTTAATGCACCATCAGCAAAGTGATTTATTTCCGGGATATTCATCTTGATAAATATTTCAAATTTTTCTAGACAATATGTAGTAATTTTAAAATAAACGCAACACCGACATATCGATATTGATAATACAATGCTGCTGCATGCTAATGAAAAATATTTGAGCGCTCTACTATGTTTGTAGAATGTGAAGATAAACTGTTTAAATATTGTTAGGGCATTGGAAGGGTGACAACTGTACATGACGTTTTAGGCAGTAATGGAAAGAACAATTTTTTATAGTGAAGATCGGTCGATTTAAATAGATTGTTTACCTTAGGAGCGCAGATTAATCAGCTATCGCTTGAATCACACACACAAACACACACACACACACACACACACACATATATATATATATATATATATATATATATATATATATATATATATATATATATATATATATATATATATATATATATATATATATATATTCCTGTACGCACATGAGGAAAATTATAGAGAGAGAGATCACTTTGGAGGTCTTGTTTATGAATTTGGGAAATTCTATCTTGTAAAAACTATGTTTGTTTTTTTAAACTTACATTACGTAAGTATTTCTACGTATAAATGTTTAAACAAATAAAACCCAGGTCTACGGGTAAACAACACCTATCGACAAGACTGCATTTATATATATATATATATATATATATATATATATATATATATATATATATATATATATATATATATATATATATATATTTAGATGAGTGTGTGTGTGTGTATGTGTATGAATTCCATAAGCGACCATTTTCCATCCAAACAATTGTATTATTTATGTGCACACATTCAAATTATGTGGTTAAGGGTAAATGAAAGGATAATTCGTTCTCGTTTAAAGAGATATTTATTCGAATTGTACATTTTGTCGATGCGGGAGACAATTTTACCAGATATTGTGTATGATCCTTGACCTCCATCCTGTAGGAATTTAATTGACCTCTTATCTAAAATATGTGACGAGCATTATTGAGAAATAAACAGATTATATTTTTTATTTGTATCTCTTCGTTCTCGACATTATGTAGGGCACTTTCGTCTTTATGCATTGTGTTCAATTAAGTTATATCTTATGTATGGAGATTATATTTCTTTCTTGTAAATTCTGTTATAGCCTTGGAGCTGTACGTCACAGAGACGATACTGCCACAGATTGTAAAACAGACGCTGGTTTTATTATGGCTCCCTCTTTAACAAGCTTCGATCCCAACATGACATATTCCAAGAACCCGTAGATATTTTCAAAGTGTTCCGTAGATGCATTTAAGAAGACACTAGTTACTAAGTATGCGTCATCTGCATAGATAAATATAGGATAATACATTTCACACACACTCTCTCTCTCCCTCTCTCTCTCTCTCTCTCTCTCTCTCTCTCTCTCTCTCTCTCTCTCTCTCTCTCTCTCTCTCTCTCTCTATATATATATATATATATATATATATATCATGGAGCAAGTTCATAGCGAAACTTCCTGGACAGTAATATTCCCCCAATATGCAGTGTCAACTCATCCGTGGACCAGGATCTGCTCACTGTGGGGTATGTAAATATTCTAAGTGTCACTTTGCGCCGGACGTGTGAGGTATACGAAAGCCTATAGCCTTTTTAATGTGCAAACGAATCCTATTGTTCTCAAATATACTTTACGTGTCATTTAATTACAACCACAATTTGAGCGAAGGGTTATGGACGAGAACATATATTTGTTCATGGTTCAAGGATGCAACAGCACTGAATACACAGTAAGACAGAACATAATTTCTGTCAATGGCAAATTGTAAAATGAATGTTAAAATCTTTATAATAATAAAACTCCTCTTTCTCTATCATATATATATATATATATATAAATATATATATATATATATATATATATATATATATATATATATATATATATATATATATATATATATATATATATATATATATATATATATATATATATATATATAAGCACCAAATATACCATCCAAGATATGGAATGAAAGATAAAGATAACATACGGTGAAAGATCTTTGTCTTAATGGAACATGGGTTGCTTCGTGCAGTCTTGTCGATAGGTGTTGTTTACCCGTAGACCTGGGTTTAATTTGCCGTTGAGAGCGAATACAAATATATAAACTTTATTATAAAATTTGTTTTATTAAATATTAATTATTCCTAGTATCATGTTCTGTTATTTACAAATTAGTTTCTATTCTGTGTTTTTTCATGTTTTGTTACTTTAAGATTATTTTTCATCCTGCGCTTTGCTGAAGTTCCTATACTTTAAAATATTATCTATTCTGTGCTTTAGTCATGTTCCGCTACTTTAAGAGTATGTTCCATCATTGTTTTATTCAAGTTCCGTTACTTTAAGATTATTTTCCTTCCTGTGCTTCGCTCATGTTCCGGTACATTAAGATTTGTTTCCTTCCTCCTCTTTACTCATATTTTGTTACCTGAAGACAATTCTCCATCTTGTGTTTTACTCATGTTCCGTTACTTATGTGCACTACACACAGACACGCTATATACATGTAATCTCTCAAATATTGTCCAAACAAACCGCTCATTTACAACATATATGATTGTTACTTTGCTTTTTATCTTTCATTCGAAAGTAATAGCAAGAAAAAAAAGTTACATATACAGTTAATAAAATGGACCACATTTTTAAAAGACATCAATTCGGTTATATACTTGAGCAACATATTTGTGCCAGCCTCTTTTACGATAAAACAAAATGTTTATAGGAAGCAATATTTGTAATTTTTAGTGCACAACGTGTTGTATATTCAAACTATTTTGAAGCCATATTTTAAAGTTGGCACAATAACAAACGTTTCCACACCTTAGACAGACATTTTCGGGTAAGTTTTAAATTCTGTTCATAAGTACTATATTTATCCAGTAGATATAAAATTCATGAGTTTCGCCCTGCAGAAACTTTATATTCTTTTTAAAATTTGAACCACGTAGGACCATATTGTTCATTAATAAACCTTTGATCTGCGCATTTCTTTCTGAGATGCAGTTTCGGAGAGCTAATATATAACATTTCGTCAAACAATTAAGATCATAAATAAAACTCGTGTACACATTGGGTTCTTACACAAACACAACATGTCCAAACAAAAGTGATTAGTGTAGTACAATGTCATGCAATTACATATGGGATGTATTCATAAAAAGGAAACATGAAGTCTGATATCCACTATTGTATTGTTATACTTCTCACCGTTTACCATCAATACAGTGTAGTTGTATAAAAACAGCAATAACACAGTACTTTTGTTATTTCATTGTTTTCCTTCACCAAAGGATTAAAAACCCTTATATACAAGTTATTCATCAATTTGTTGGACTTGTATTTGCGCGTGCAAAATGTTAGTGACACTCGAAAGAGATACACACACAAACACACACGTACCCACACACATACATACATACAGACATACATACATACATACAGACATACAGACATACATACATACATACATACATACATACATGCATACACTCTTACATACATACATACATACTTGTTCATTCATATATGCATATATACATCCACACCAATATACATGTGTACAAGCAGCAGGGGGGCTGAACAGACCACTTTTTTCCGAGGTCCCGACTTGACATCGCATTGTCATCACGTAGCGGGCTCAGTTTATAAAAAAGATCGTTTGAAAAAAAATATGCCATTTTTCCGGGTGTCCCGACTTGACAACACATTGTCATCACTTAACGGGCTCAATGACGCCATATTATCGTCGCGTAGAGCCCTCAGATCGCTTAAAAAAAATATCGTTGCTGATTAGATCTTGAACATCGATTCAACGATTTGGAAATCAACGATTTTAATACGATGTCGAATATCGGAGAGGCTCAAATAACGCGATTAAATAGAGAACGATTGGCTGCACTTAAGAAATTTATTCCGGTTAGAGATGCCTTTCGAGATAATTTGCAAGCTCAACAACAACGACTTGTTGAATTTACCGCCGATACCGAGCGATTATTTAAGCCGATTACTACTGTAACGAAACAACTAGGTACAAAAGTTGCAAAGATTTCCGCGGATACCACTGAGATAGCTTCACGGGTTAAATCAGAAAAACCATTAGTTGATAGTGGAGGTGTTCGGCAACAACAACAACAAATTGACGTCAGTGATGCACTGGAGGTAGTGCCCATAACAAAGAGAGAACTTGACCCGAGGATAATATTTACACCTAATGTTATAGACTTGGTCAAACATAAAAATTATGACAATGTTGGTGAGTTTACTGAACTAATCAACGTCATGTATGAAGGTCGAGGAAAACTTATGATGGAGGGGTACGAAAATGCCATTAACAGTAAAAAAGATTTTGCAAAAAAAATATATTTAGCGCGGATTCATAGATCTAGACTACCACATGGCGATACAGGTTTTGGTGATTTTTGGGGGGCAGTAGTACGACAAAATATAAAACCTCCATCATATCGTTTCAGTCAATAAGTTTATATTCCCGAAACAAAAAGAGTGGTTGAGGCTAATCTATCTTTGCCGTTGGAAAAAACGGAAACGGGGAGTGGGTATCACGGTGATATACCCTGTTCGAAAAATGTATTCGATGATATATCACGGTTAGAAATTCTTATAGGAGGAGTGCGGGCTGGAAATAACTCCCCGGAGTTGATCAACGAAGCGACTGAGATTTGCCAGCGATTATTTAGTAGTCGCATCATGGATATGCCAACGTATCGTAATTTCATTGACGAACTCGTAGATGGTTATCGCAGTGATTGATTATCGCAGTGATTGATTATCGCCGTGATTGATTATCGCCGTGATTGATTATCGCAATTTAAAAATATTGGTATTTGATATCATGATAGTAACTAGACCTGTTCACGTTGTAAATTCACGATTACCTGTATACAAATTAACATACGGGGATGGCCTCGGTAATATTATTACTGGGTTATTTACAAGAATTGCCCCCAAAATACTTCCAATCGGAAAAGAATTAGCTTCAAAAGCTATTGGGATTGTTGGTAAGTCTGCCGCAACCGATGTTGTCACACACACGTATAACACCGCGAAGAATAAAATTATGTCGTTGATGAAAAAGAAGCGTGCACCTGATAAACCTGTTAATTTGCCATCCACCGAGGACATGCCAGCGAGCGTTGCCAACGAAGTCAACAAAATGGCTGAGCGACCATTAAATACAATTATCGGTTCTGGTCTAAAATTGCTGATTTAGATTATTTGGTTCAATATAATGTTTGAGGATGAGATCGATGACGCGTTTGACGTAAATGCTCCTGCACAAAGAAACAATTCTGTACGAGATTATCAATATTTTTCATATACCGCCCAGAATCCTAATATTCGATCTCGTATTGAACTTAGATTCGATGACACATCTAAGTATTTTCTTTCATGTGAAGCGTTTATTGAAGTTGAAGTACAATTAGTGCGACGCGATAACGGCAACGCTTATGCAAATTTATCAACTACACAGATCGGTTTTGTTAACAACGGTATAATGGCGCTATTTAGTTCTGCTCAGTATATTGTTGGTACCACTAAAATTGAATCCATCGACAACAACGTTGATGTTGCAACTACAATCATCGGGTTGGCTAGATATTCTGATGATTTTATTAAATCGGCAGGTCATTCAATGATGTTTGCGAAATATCAAAATGATCACGCTGATTCTCTTACATTTATTTTACGACGGCCAAAGAAACATTCAGCTGCCGCTGACGACGCTGATGTTGAATCTGTTGTTATAGGTGGAAACGGAGATTATAACCCTGGTTTTGCAACATTGAAAAAGATGTTAAACCGGGATGGTAGATTTTCATGCGTAATTCCGTTGTCACATATATTTGGATTTTGCAGAGATGTTAGAAAAGTTATATTTGGGTCTAGTCATACAGTTGCGTTACAACGAACCGGCGATGATAATTTAGCGTTATGGCGTGATGCCAGTGTTGCAGATGGGACTGTAAATTTAACAAAGATATCTCTGTGGATGCCATATATGACGCCGTCGTTGACGGTTGAAACTCGGTTGCTGTCTTTTATGGATCAATCGGGGAGAACATTATTAACATGGCACGAGGTTACAACGGCTGCTATTACATCGCAAACTTCCGGTGTATTCACTTGGCAACTCGCGTTAACGAAAAACATTTCAGCTCCCAGACATATATTTGCTTCGTTGCAAAATATTAATCGGACGCAAGGTGACGATCTTCAAACGCGTTCTCATATGATATTTGATCGATGGGATGTCACCGAGGTGTCATTGCGAATAAGTAATCAGCAAGAACCAGCTGAAAATCTTATTCTTGATTACAGTAATAATCGAACTGGTCGAGTTTATCATCGGCTATGGTCGTTTTACGGACGAGATCAAAACGTAGATACCGGTTTACAGATATCTCAGTTTGTTTTTCAAACGTTATATCCGATTTACTACTTTTCGTTGCAACATCTTGATTTGTCTAAACATTCCGTCGTTGATGTAAGTTTCAAGCTCGTGTAGGCGCCAATCCCACTGCTGAAGTTGGAGGATGATTTAGAGCCATCGCGGTTATGCTCTCTGACAAATCTATGATTATTGAAGGTGGCTGTGGAAAAATGCGACTCGTTGATGCACCAGTGGAAAATCTTTAATTGTAATTAGATGGCCACATTTTAAAATAAATGCTGTACAATTATGTTAATGTTTCATTGACACCTGGTCAGATAAAAAAAATACAATCGAAAGATTCTGTATCATGCGGTGCGACGATAACATTGACACCCGCACAAATGTCTTCAAGGGATCATAAGTTATCGTTGACCAAAACTCAACTAAAACGTTTCAATAATTCTAAAGCATCCTCGAGAGGAATTCAGTTGAAATTTTCGAAGGCATCAATTTCCGATATGAGTAAATCCGGTGGTTTTTTTACCGTTTTTGATTCCGGCAATTGCTGCCCTTGCAACTGGGGCATTATCCGGAGCCGCAGGTTGGGGGACAAAAAAGCTTCTCGATAAAGCTACTGGCAGTGGAATTAGACGAAAAAAAAAGGGAACGGGATTAAGACTGCCAGGAAGCAGATACACACGCGTGATGACATAACGCCGTTATCTAATTTTGATCTTGCCGACGCCGTACAAACACTCCCTGTAAAACATTTTAGAGGTGTATTCATGAAAGATCAATTACCAGAACAACCAAAAATCCCAGTAACTGGAATAATTAATCTAGATGATCACACCGGACCTGGTACGCATTGGACGTGTTACGGAATTTCACCGTCGTGTATTATTTTTTTTTGACTCGTATGGACTACCTCCACCGAGTGAATTTGTCAAATATGTGTCTAAGTTAACGGCAAAGCCATCAAATATCCAAATTTGGTATTCAACGTTGCCAACGCAAATATCAACAGATCCCCCAATATGTGGTTACGAGGTTTTAAATGTATTAACGGCAATATCAACAAGTTCATTTCCGATTCATAAAGCTGTTCATTAGTACGCGACGAAAACATCACTTAAACGCTATTCTAATATATAAATCAAATATTTCATGGCAGATATTTATGGAAGATCGGTATCGCGTTGGCGGCCAGAAGTAACATTCGCAATGGTAAAAAAACTTATCCGTGATGCAATTTCAAAAATCACTGGCGTGGATATAAAAAAAACTGTTCAAGATAAAATCACAACAAAGTTAAATCTCGTTGATGTTGACCCGAACGAAATAGTTGTATTCGGGGATCGTACCGGTAAATTACAAACCAGTAACGTATCGCTGAATGACATTTTAATACGGCAGCGCGATTCCGCTGAAAACTCTATTGCGCTGTATTCCAGCGATGGACGACTTAAACCAGGCGTACTCGTATCTACGATCACCGACGCGATTGCTACCCACGGCCGTGAGCTGGATGATTATATGCGAGGTTTTAATGCTTTTCGAAGAAATGTCGTTGGTAACTTCTTTGGAGTCCCGCCTGCGGTTAGTATATCTCTCGTGGATATTAAAAGCGCGCTTGACAAACAAAAGCCCATCAACGAAACCTCTACTGAGTTTATTGGAAGATATACTCGTTATCATCAACTCGTTGATGATTTCTTTTATCGCCAAGATAGAGGTGCAACTGCTTTGTCTCTCGCGGATATCAGCGCGAGGTTCACGGAACAACTAATATTTAATAACGACGTAAAAAAGTTTTTTTGGGTAGATCCTTCACATGGCTTCGAATCTCGGACAGGACCGACTCTCGCGGAGATTAGCGCGGTTACCGACAGAGTAAAAATTCCACACAACGCAAGCGTCGTTAACAACATTGTGTACACGGTTGATAGTGGGACTCTTGATTGGGTCCAAGGAAGAATAAATTCTCTTCGTGTCGGTCACAGACATACTAGTGTACCAGGTTGCTACCGATTTACGATAATACCTTACCGTAAATTTGATTTGGAATTCAGCTTAACAGGTATCCGTGGTGTTAACACGCTGACATATATACTTGATAAAATACCACCACCTCCACCCGTTATACCAAACTCGTTGTCAATTACTATAGGTAATTCCGACGAGTCTGTGGTTAGGGAGTCGCTACCCTAGATAATGGAATTTGTATCCAGTATCCCCGCGTCTAATCCTAAAACCGTTTCGATGATAGGATAATTGAAAACATTATCAAGTTTAAAATAACAATGTCAATGACAGCGTCATCAACGACGAAGTCGACAACGTTGTCATCGCAATATCGATTTGATACCGTGAAAGAGTTTTCCGCGAACAAGAAATCCCTTTCTGAGCGTTATCGTGAAAAAAAAAATACCGCAGAAGAATTACTATCATCGATGTAACTGTGTACTCGGTGTCCGGTGTGATGGCCAGCGCCGGGGTTATATTGTCGACGGTGACCATGATGGCTCCGATTGCAGTTCCAATCACGTTTTCCGCGGTAACAACAATCGCGGCAGTTGCCACCGCGATAACTAAAAAATTATCATCGTGTTCTCAGGAAAAACTCGCCGACGCGTCTGTAGCGTATCAGGTGTCATCAGATGCGTACTCGAAATTATCCGAGTTAATCTCGCTGTCGATAGATAATTCAGTGATATCCGATGTTGAATTTTCCGCGATGGTACAGTTGTATAGCTGTGCGATGTCAAAATTGGAAATACAGCAGCGTAATAACAATAATGACAGAGACATCGCAGATACTTCAACAAATTGCAACAAATACAGCATCGACAAAGACCACGTTAATATCGCTAACAACAAGATCTCCCGAGTTCAGCGTGGAATTTCCAACACCGATACCAGCAAACATTTTGACGCAACTACGCTGTTATTATAGCTGGCCAAATATTCGAGCGGAACCATTTCGTGGAAAACCTCCCAATAACAGTTTTGTTTTTTCGTATAAAAAGCGACTCGATGGCGATCCTAAAACTCACACAATATTGTTACCAACGGGCGCGTACGACATTGAAGATATCAACGATGAAATTATCGAACGAATTGAGGCAATTACCGGACCAAATCGTATTGAAGTTCGAGATGGACCTGATCGTTCTCCGATAGAGATTCACGCACATGAACCGTTGCTGTCAACGTCGTTAAGAATAAATTCGCCTAATTATTCCGTTGTTATTTATAACTCCAGCATAAGAACAGTATTAGGTTGGCCTGAAAATCCTCCTGGTGTAGTTGCCGTTGCTGATTTGCCACCGGAACCAGCGCGAAAAGATTACCCGGACGATAAATCCGCTAAACTTGCACATGATACATGGTCGGATAACCTTGATATGATTCATCGTCGATTACCAGAAAAGAAAAATCTGATTTTCTAGTTGATGATCTCGTTGTTGCCAGCGACAATTTTTAATATCAATATGGTGGGTTTTTTAACACGTTGAAAACTGCATCAGATTTAAAAATACGAGTTCGTGTGATCACAAACGATCAAAGTTCCGAGTATATCGCGGATGGGCCAATAACATGGTGGCTTGAATCGTCTTCAGGAAATTACACTATCACGTATTATACATTACCGAATGTATTCGGTACCATCAATACAGTATTTTACACGCAATTACAACTGCTACGAGAATCTTTCCAACGCTGTCTCGATACTAAATTGACTACTCGTGGCGAAATTAAATCCCATGTGAGAAAATTAAATCAGATTATCGCGGATGGAAATTATATCAACAAAGCGCTGCTAGACTCAATAACGGGATCATCAAAACAAGATTTTTTTAACACTATTTTCACTAACCGATAAAACGTTTCTCGATTATAAATTTTCAGCGTTGAGCGCGTTTAATTTGAAAAAACGATTAAACGATTTAGTCAATGAATTCTTTCCACAGATTCATGCGTTATGGTATAAATCGATTCCCACGGAAGAATTTTTACGATCAGACAATTCGCCGTTCAAAACCGGCAAGCATAGATCTCCGAACCCCGCTAATATCACATCGACGATAGCGATATATGTCATCGCGGATAACGTATTGGATAATTATTCCATAGATGTATCAACGAATACACAGGCTACCCCGGGATTTATTTTATACACATTTTCCCCAAATGTGTCTCCGGGATCTCTCATCGTAATGAATCCGCCCAATTTAGTATATTTAGCTGTTGCAAGTGATTTTATTACACGGATAAATTTCAGAATAACCGATCAGAACTTTTCGTTGATTGATCTCCGCGGTGAACAACTACAAATAACCCTCGAAGTGAAATCGTAAACGATTTTCACGTAAATTGGAGCAATCAAAGATTTTCAATATGTATCGTCGCGTCCACGTAACCATCCATGACAAAAGTAAATTATACGATGCGGTACGACAATGTTCTAAAAAGACAATTGCGTGTTTTAATTTTGTTATATCGGAATCCGGGGATGATAGTTTTTTGTTAACAGATTTTCAACGTGGACGGTTATCCGTTAACGTAATCGCCACAATTACATGCTATTACAAGCAAATATTACAATACACCAACGACTGCTAGGATAAAAAGACACTGTCGAGGATTCTAGCTGGAGAAAATCCTCGTTGACGTCGTTGACAACTTGGTGTTTCTATCATGAAATCGTCGATCCGTCACGCAACAACTTCTCTGACATTATTTTTTCCACATTGGCGCTTTTTTATCTAACACCGCATTGAATCTTTTTTTATCTACTGTGATTCTATCACCGGGGATATTTTTTTTGGCTATTATTACATTGAGATCTCGTTCAATGCGGTCGTTATCCGAGTTAATTTTCTTAAGTTGTTCTATATTGCTACGCTGGGCTGCAATAGCGGTTTTGTTTTCATTGATTTTCTTAGTTAATTCACCGATTGTTGCTTGTTGTTGTTGTTGTTGCTGTGTAAGTGTCGCTATTTGCGATTCATTATTCGGTAATTCCGCTAAAAGTTCTGTTAGTTGTTGTTGTTGCCGCGTTAGTACGTTATGCCGGTTAATCATTGTTTGTACTATTTGCTGTTGCTGTTCAACTTTTTCTCGCTGTTGTTTTATTTCATCTTGTAATTTTACATATTCGCGTTGGATTTTCGAAGCTTCTTCTCGCGCGAGATTGGTCTGGTCGAGCAACCGCGCAGTAGTTTCTGTTAATTTCTTACCGGCTTGAGTACCGGCAAACCCACCAGGAAATTTCTTATTCGGCGAAGCATCAGTCCATATCTTGTACAGCCGTGTTAAGCCTATTCCGTATTTAGCGGCGATACAAGATGGTTTCTCCGCTCCTCGCAACGCGATAATGTTATTCACGTCGATGTTCGATAAATATTTTGCGCGATTTGGCATATATAAAAATTAAAAATTTTCAAAAAAAATAATAAAAGAAAAATCACGATGAATAATCGTGTTGGTAATTATGATCGGTAATGCCTATCGTACATATAAAAACCCGTGGTTGCCACGGTGGTAATTATGATCGGTAACAATGATCGGTAACAATGATTGATAATCATATGGTAATTATATCTCGGATAATTATCGCTGGCGATTACTGATCGCTGTTACCGCACGATTTAGTCAATTGAGTCCAAAAAAGAATTTATTATTACCGCAATGATTACCAGCGATGATCACCGATCATTGTTACCGATCATAATTACCAACATGATTATACGTGAAAAAACTCCGCAGTGATATTTTTTTTAAATTATAATTACTGCCATGATTACCGTTCGAACGGTAACGCGGTTACGGTGACATCGCTGCCAACATTTCCAACTCGGACATGTATTGCATGCCGAGTTCACGAGAATTAAACTCTTCTTTAAGGGAAGTTTCGATACTCCTAATTATTTTAAATGATGGAACAAACAACGCCAACTTGTCGCCGTTGTTTTTCGACAACACCAATTTGAGCGATTCTGTAAGAATTTTTATAATTCGATATTCGTTTCGATAAGATGGCTTTCCGTGCTTTCTCATTGTAATTACACCTGAATATTCATTTGTTAACCACGTAGACGTAAACGTGCTTCCGGCAGGTACATATTTGACAAGTTTATCAAGTTCGACAATCAATTGGGCGATATTTTCGTCGTTCATTATACTTATACGTGTCTTCTGTCTAATTGTGTGTATCATTCAGACATATTATTTGATATGAAAAAACAACTCGACGATGAAACCGTTTCGAGTACGCGGAAGTAGTAACACCGTCTGCAACGTATTTTACAGCTGACGAATGAATGTCATAATATTTTCCAGCAGAGTATATCGATGGAAATAAATTCTCGATGCCATCCATGTTACCACACACCGGTCTTTGTAGTCACGATTTGATCTTCGGTGCGGCGTTGAGACTATTTTGTTCTTGAGAAACCGTACGAAGATTTTCGATGTGGTTATCGAAATTATTTCGGTTAATATGATCCACAACTAAACCAGGTGAAATCAAACCGTTGTAACATTCGTAAATAAATCTATGAGAACGATATAATTTTATTTTTCCGTTAACTCGGAAACAGACCTGCATATATCCCATATTGCTGAAGACGCCAATATGTTTACGTAATCGCCGATGCCTAATGATTCCACATCGAGATGCTTCGTAATTGGTATAAACGGGGTGAGATACAAATATTATCGTATCCATATATCAATTAGGCTGAATTTATGGATCTAATTAATCTTTCTTGTAAATCCCCGTTATATAGTCATGTTCGTTATATTCGATTCCGTGCTTGCGTCGATAGTATCTGGCAAATTCACGAAACCGTTTTCCGCCATATTCTGCGCATAACCGAGTTTTTCCTCGTATTCCACGCTGACATTTTATACATATTACCGCGTTTGGAGATCCATTTTTTATCTGTTGGTTATGAGATGCGCAATATTCTCCTACACATCTTCGAGAACATACCCCTACGTGGTTTTTCCAAATCTATTTACATTTATTTTCAGCCATTGGATTATTATAAATACGATTTAAATTTTTAATTGAATAGTTGTTTAACTAATGTATAAATGAAGCAGATTTATAGGATTCAAAGGGGGGAAGCTCCATTACGGGAAATGAAACAGATAAACGATCCCATATCACGGCTACGAAACAGGCTAAATTTGAATGAAAAGATTAACCTGCCACGAAATAAATCCATTTCTGTACAGAGTGTCAAACAGATAGACGATCCCATATCACGGCTACGAAGCAGGCTAGATTTGAGCGAAAAGATTAACCTGCCACGAAATAAACTTACCCGTGTACGGGAAACGAAACAGATAGACGATCCCATATCACGGCTACGAAGCAAGCTAGATTTAAGTGAAAAGATTAACCTGCCACGACATAAATTCACCTCCGTAAGAGAAACGAAACAGATAGACGATCCCATATCACGGCTACGAAGCAGGCTAAATTTAAGTGAAAAGATTAACCTGCCACGAAATAAATTGATCTCCGTACGGAGTATCCGTGATGAAATGGAACGGATTAGTAAGATCCAGATGGATAACTTCGTATTACCACAACGAAATATCCGTAAGGAAATGAAACGGATTGGTAAGATTCAGATGGAGGAAACCCGACGACGACGAAACAGATTGACCTGGATGAAGCGATTAAACCGCAACGATATAAATCCAGAATCGTACGAAGTATATGTGAGGCAAAGTATCAACATCGATTAAACGGTGCCGCATATGTGTATTCGACGTATTTAACAAACTTCGACGATAACACAATGACGATCGAGCGTGCCGTTAAGATACTATCGGCGATAAATTTTACAGAAAATCTCAAATATACCATTGATGTAATTTACACGCAATTGGAAGGAAAAATATCCAAACGGCAACGAAAACATCTAGACGTGTTACTTGAAGATTACGCACGGACATGGGGGGTATTTCATCATCGTATAAGAGTTTCATACAACGGCGGGCCATTTATATTAACGAAACATACAAATCCGGGTGCGCTAGTCGGTATAGATCGACAATATTACAATGTGGCATATCCGTTTAACGCCATCACGTATGGGATATTTCTAGTAGAGACTCCGCACGACAACGAAGTTGCAGGAATGAAATTATCAACTACGCTAAATTGTGTAGCTGAACAAGTAATAAAACACTTCAAAGAATCAAAACGCGGAACTGGCCCTACTAAAATCCGAGAGGATAAAATTGCTAAATGGAACGAATTTATTAACCGCAGAGGTACCGGTGCAACAAAACACGATGTAGCTGAATTGGAAAAAAAGTTAAAGATCCCCATCGTAGTAAAAATACTTCCAGATAGAATATTTTATAATTCTGGTTGTTATCGATCAAAAGGATCTCCCATTGAAATTATCGATCATACTTTTCACGCATGGGGAATCCACGGTGGGGATTTTCCTACCGATAAAACGATAAAATATTACGACGGTGAAGGAATGTTCGACTGGATTAGCAACAAATATACCGATCCGGTAAATATTTGGTTGTTTTCCAGCGGGGGCGATTATGATCAATTTGTAACCGCAAACGGAGAAATTTATCGACGGGAATCACTGCAACGAAACATGGAGGAATTTGCTGAAAAATACACCAGTGATAAGTCAACAATTAGAGCGCTGTGTCAAACTAGCTTTTCAATATCATCAATTGTTGCTCAATTCTCAAGAGAAAAAAACTCGGGAAAACCAACTAAAAAAAAATTCATCAAAGATATCCGCGATAGCTGCGTAGAATTTTATCATGGCGGACTATGGAATACGCGTTACGACATCGACGATATGATGTCCGTGGATATGATTGCATGCTATCCAGGAAGTTTTCTTGGTTACGGTGAATGTAACAAATATTTTAAATAATTTGGATTACCGACGCATAAAATGGCACGAAGAGCTGTTAATGGACCGTCACCGGATTATGATTTAACTGGATTTGCCTTGGTGACTTCGTTTAAACTTGCAGACGGATTACATCCAGTAACCTATTTATGGCTTGGACGACATTTACAACAACGACGATGGACTCCCATGCCGTTGTTGAGATATTTGGTTGACAATAACTTGTTAACCGAATTAACCGTATCGGAAATAATATTCAGCGATAAACAAACTGACGTTTGGTTGCCAACGCCAGATTGTTTTCCACGATACAAAATGGAATTTCTTCGTGAAAGGATAACTGGCGAGTGTAGACGAATTTCACGAATTATAATCGGAAAATTTACACAAGGGGAAGCATCCACGGAAGATGAAACTCGTAGACGTAAAACCGCCAAGTTGGTATTGGATCCCGGCGAATTAAAATTTATCATCGATGACGCGGTGTCAAAAGGGATATTCTACAGACAAACAAACGCAAAATTGTCATCGGGGGAATCATTCGGGACAATTTTAGAATATTTCGATAATGAAATGCCACAGTACGTCCATTTAAGATCGTTTATGCTAGATTATGTAACTATAAACCTGTTGAATATGGTAAATCGATTTCCCAACATTGCAGTACGAGTTGCTACTGATTCGTTTTACTACGATAAAAAATATCACTGCGAAGTCAAAAAATATCTCAACGATGATAACACTTGGGGAAGTTGGCGTGTAAAACAAGAGTAACTACATCAATATCGAGAACATGCAGATGTACAAGATAAACCCGAATATCACAGCGATGTAATTGAAAAAACATCGACATGTCCGAGTATACACGATCCGATTTCCCGACATAGACTTATATATTTGAATGGTCCAGGAGGATGCGGAAAACAACGCGGGTGATAGAATTATTTCGTGGAAGCAATTTAATTGCGCTGACCCCGACTCATCGTCTTGCTAGAGATTTTCATGAAAAAAGAATTACTGCAAGTACATATCATAGTTTTTCAGATACAGCGGCGGCGAATGGTCACCGCTACGAATGGGAACTAAAATTATTCCAGATATAATCTTATGGGATAAAATCTATACCGTTTCAATGGAAATCGTTAAAATGTTTCTTGAATGGCTAAAAACAAAAAATACAATAATTGTTCTATGTGGAGATCATGGACAACCGCCACCATTTACAGGATTATCCCCACATAGTTGGTTAAATCTCCAAGTTGAGTATTACGACGAAATGACAATCGACCGAAGATCTCTTGATGAGGAACTAACCGCGTTGAAAGCGTCAATCAGATGCACAGATAGTAGAAATCAAGGATCAAATTTACGACGAGTAATACCGGAAACTTCACTGGAGGAATTTTACGACAAATGGAAACCATCTGACATGGTCGTAGCGAGTAGAAAAATCACCAGAGATATACTTGTAAAAAAATTATATCAACGAGCCAAGGAAAAATTTCCCCACGAGGGTGACCCGTTATGTTATCGACCTAAAGATACCCGAAAGCAAAATATTCTCGTAGATATACCTGGACAGCGCGAACAACGCGAACTTGTGTTAAACGACATAGTTGAAGTTGATTTATCCGTAGTGGATGAAGCAATAAATAAAGTTAAGTCACCGTGGAGATTAGGCTACGCGACAACGATTCATTCAACGCAAGGACTATCAATTACAGATACAACCATGTGGATCATCGACGACTTCATCGAATGGGATAATTTAATTTATTTGGCTGTTTCACGAGTGCGGCGATTAAATCAACTTAACCGAGTCGCAGTTACGATAAAAGAATTATTGTAAATGTTTCGGAGGTAATTGAGTATCATCAGGAATAACTTGAAGCTGTTCTCGAGTAAAACTACGTTGCGGTGCAGTCGGATCTAATTTATAGCGAGTTGGTATTTGTCCAAATATCATAGAATATATTTTATGTGTAGTTATACTACATACAGGATCTGTAGACCGTCTGACGCCGCCTTGTAATTCTCCAGGTTCATATAAATATCTTACAGTGGCGTTCCATGGTAATGGCGTATCATCGAAAACTTGTGTCGATGAAGTTTTCTTGGATTTCCAAGTTACATATTTTTTTGTGATCGCGATGGCAGGTTTATCGTTTATCGGTGCTGTTATCTGATTGTTAAGTGATTTAATTACCTCGGGAAGCCGTTTAACCCATTCACGAGATATACCTTGTTGAATAAATTCTTTTGCAGTTTGATAATAAAATAGTTTATCAGCGAGTGTTTTATTAAATCGTTCAACAATTGCTTGATCTCGATGAATTGCAGTATGTCCACGTCGAATTATAACATCGTGCTTTGCCATCAACGATGATACATCCCCATGAAACTCTCTACCTGGATCAACCTGTAGCAAATTTGGCCATTGTAATGGACCTTTTTGATAAATCCTAGTAAACACCGCAGCGACCTCGGATGATGATTTTTTCGATAACGGAAATGCCTCTTTGTATCTACTAGCTACATCGACAATCGTCAACGCGTATTTGTAAACTCGTCGCTGTTTATCATGTGGCAAATACAAAATATCAGCCTGATGAACCTCATTTGGGACATATACATCGAACGATCCATATTTAATTGATTTTGGACCTGGTAGATAAATTTGCCATATTGCTTGTCGAGATAACCAATCCGCGGCAACATCATGCGAGACTTTAGCGGCGATAGCTAACTTGTTAAACGCGGACTTACCCATAAAATATTCCATCGGAGAATAATAAAAATTTTCCATTATTATACTATGCACCAAACAATAATTTATCTTTCATGGCGGATTTAATAGCAAATGATGCCAATTTTTCCTTAAAAGATTTACCAGGAATAGAATTTATCGAATGAATCAATTTTACATCAGCGAGATGACGTTGTTGTAGATCACCGCTACGATATGCTATATCATGTATTCGACATGCTTCGTCGATTGCATTTATAGGTTCTTCGCCAAGTCTAGCTTGATCGTTGTTATCAAGTCGAATATCTAATCGTGTACCCGGTCCGCAGTAACTATATCCTGGAAAATGTTTTTTCCTGGGATATTTTTACCACGGTGCCCCGGGGAGGTTTGATAATTTTGCGGCGATGTCGCCTCCATGACTTTTTTTTAAAAACCTAAATTTGCTTGTACCACAACGAGCACATTTACCAGTAAGTGCGGATCTGTTATTGCTTGTAGTAATAGTTTTTTGATCGATGGTATCAGTACGCGCTCGACATTTTACACAATATAAATCCATAATAATATTACGATATATCTAATGGAAGTAACCAACTTCTCCGCGTTGAAGAAAAAACAACCGACAAAACATCACACAATGTTGCCAAACTCAATCAGAGGTGTTATTGTAGGGCCATCAGGATCCGGTAAGACACAATTGCTACTCACGCTGTTGATGAAATATACCAATTGGGATAAATTGTATTTGATAGCGCCGTCGCTAGATGACCAACATTGTTACCAAGTGTTAAAAGATTTTAATGAAACCGCAACGACGCATGCCGGATACAACGTTGTTGAATTTATCACAGGTATATCCGAGGCCCCGCAATTAGATGACCTCGATGGGAACAACAATAACATGATAGTGTACGACGATGTAATTTTGGATCGACAGACAAACCCAGCTAGAATATTTTCCCGGGGACGTCACAAGAACACCGACGTGATATATTTAACTCAGCGGTACACACAAATTCCAAAAGTAATTAGAGACAACTGTAACTTACTGTGTGTATTTAACGGCGTTGAAGCACATACGTTACGAAATATTTCGCAGACATGGTGTTCCGATATGGATTTCAATAAATTCAAAAACTTCTTTAGTGCCGCTCAATCAACTCCACATGGGTTTGTAACGATAAATCTACATGAACCCGTAACACGTTATCGTATCGGTCTTGATCGAATATACGGTTGATTTCCAAATCGTTGAATCGATGTTCAAGATCTAATCAGCAACGTTATTTTTTAAGCGATCTGAGGGCTCTAAGCGACGATAATATGGCGTCATTGAGCCCGTTACGTGATGACAATGTGATGTCAAGTCGGGACACCCGGAAAAATGGCATATTTTTCTTCAAAAGATCTATTTTATAAACTGAGCCCGCTACGTGATGACAATGCGATGTCAAGTCGGGACCTCGGAAAAAAGTGGTCTGTTCAGCCCCCCTGCTGCTGTACATCTGATAAATGTACGACCAACACAAACATCTTGTACTCATTATTTTAAGATCAAAAACAAATTTAGTCTATAGCCAAATTAAACTGCAAGATCATGTAAAATATTACACTTTTTATTGAGTTTCTCTTGCTATTAAATTTTTGTTTCCTAATCAGTATATTAGTGGCAGAAAGAAATTATTTTTTCACATATTTAGTGCAAAGTGGTATTTGCATCATGTGTAAGCTATACCACTATGATAAATTTCGTAGCATCTGGATTGTTAATGATTGCTTCATTGATGTCATCACAAAGGTCACATTTGTACCTTTTTGATAATATTCAGATAAAGAGAAACTACAAAAATTCGATTTTGGTATTATTTTGTTCACGGGGCAAAACAAACATAGTAACCATGATATTATTATTAATAATAATAATAATAATAATAATAATAATAATAATAACAATAATAATAATAATAATGATACTCATAAAATATATTTATCGCTCCCATTAAGTACTTAAACATTTAAGACAGTATTTGTTGTTTTAACTCTGTAACAGAATTGTTACCGAGAGGATGGTGGATTAAATGAACAACACAAAAACAATATGTGAAAGAAAATATAAATTTATGAAATAAATTATTATTGAAAAATAATGATGTATCAACACAATAACTCATGCGTTCAACCCACAATTACACTCACAACCATTCACAATACATGAATAAATGAAATATTAATACAAAATAAAACACAGATACAAAGGAATCTTTTGGACTATACACAGATCCAAGGAACCTTTACAAAAGTTATATTAACGCAAGTATAAATTACGATAATAAACACAAGCATCAAACTATACTATCGCACGTATGGATTGCGACAACTACCACGAACATATACATGTATTTAATCAAGTTGCTAACTTTTATTGAGATTCATGCAACTTGAAATACTATTGTGATCTGAAGTAACTATGTAAATACAACAATGTATTCAATTGTACTACAATTGCAACACACACATGTGTCTCGACCCTGTATAACCTTACGATTCACCAACAGTTGAATCGCCGCCCAGTTTCCCCGAATACCTAGGGTTGACACAATACTTTTATCGGTCACTTGCCCTTCACGGATCCACCACAGTTATACGTACAGACAGCATACAACATCTACTAGAACTAACGTTCCTCAATACCCTAGATGCCACCCCGGATGTTTACAACTCTAGACAGCTCCGACACTCGGACTTCTAGATTCCCGGATATTTACACGTCACGACAGATGTAGACGGACAGACAATCCGACAAACAGAGATGTTCCGCTACAATATCAGCTACAATTTCAGCTACGATATCAGAGATGTTATCAGAGATGTTCCGCAACAAATCAGCTACGATATCAGAGACGTTATCAGAGATGTTATCAGAGATGTTCCACAACAAATCATCGATAATTTCAGCTACGATCTCAAAGACATTATCAGAGATGTTATCAGCGATGTTCCGCAACAAATCATCTATAATTTCAGCTACGATCTCAAAGACGTTATCAGAGATGTTATCAGCTACAATAAAGAAAACCAGACTAATAATAGTTGTCTCAAAAAATAATCTAAACCTTAGATTACGCTATTGCATTTAAAGTCTAATAGTGACTAGTAATTCCAAATATTCCACGTTTAAAAGCTGCATTGTAATAAAGGCATCATTACATGAAATGATAAACTGAATAAAATTCACAAAAAAACGAAATATAAATTTAACACTCACCCCTTTGGCTGGAGATTGAATGACGAGCTATCTTTCCTGTGATAAGATACTTTTGGTAGCGTAATATTTATCAGAAATATTCTGCCTTATATATCCTCAAAAAGGTGAGCAGAATTCACGGCAACATTACCGTGCACCCCGTGATTCTAATGTTCCGAACTTCATGTAATTCGAAGTCAGGCACATGCAAATCGTTACACGCCGCTTACCTTGGAGAAAACAACTTATTCACCCCAGGTAACGACGAAACAAACAAAATGGTGAAATTAGTTTGTAATTCAATTAGAAAATAAATTAAATTTTCCCATAATTCTGTGACAAACTCCTTTATGACTATATTATATCATTATGTATATTCAATATTGAACTCTGACGAACGTTTTCAGCTTAAAAAATAGCAATGACAGTCACACACGACAGCTATATAAGTAACAAAATCAGAATTGAGCAAACTTAAAATGCAATATGTATACGTATAATGATTCAGAATTTCCCATTTGACGATTTTTATGAATAAACTCCCTTGTAGTATCTTCAACTTAAAATATAGTTCGGTTTTCTGCTGACAAAACATTCTGAACGGGTTAGTAATTTATAAAGTATTTATTGAGAAAGGGATTAAATTGCATTGCTGTGATTTGTAATCAACATAAAATGAAAAGAAGCCTTCTGTATAAAAAGGGTGAACATTCTTTAAGTAATCAATTCATCCTAACCTAGAAAAGGAAAAACCCAAATGGCATTGCGCGATCTATAATACTATGTCATCAACGGTTTTTAAACTCATAGTCGTGTAGTATACTTTGTTTGTTTGTTTGATTACTATTTTTAAAGTACCTTTAAAAATGTTTCAGTCATATGGCTATGATTTCTTTAGTGAGGCAGTTCATAATGATGTTTAGCACTGGGGCATCATGCCACAGACATGAAGCATAATGTGAAACCCAAACACATTATCCGGACAACAGGCCGACTAGTCCTAACACTGGCCTCGTAATGCTGAGCGCCATACGAGACAGTTGTTAGCACCAATTTTATAAGTCTTTGGTATGACTCAGCCGTGAATCGATCCAACGACCTCCCACTTCTGAGGCGTATGCTCTAACCACTAGGCCACCGGAATGATGCGTGTAGTATTAAAGTGTTTGCCTATTGCCTAATGCATCAAAGTCGTAATGCATTAGTTACTGACTCCATGTAGACGTGTTGTTTTAATGTATAAACACGTTTTCTTTTATTTTTTTTCTTTCAGTGATTGTATTAAATTCTTGTCCTATCTCTAACCCTGCGGGTTCGTGGTTGTAGAATATACCAACGTGCCTAACTACGTGTCGTAAGAGGCACCAAAGAAGAGTCAACATGTGTGCCGTGGTTTCCGACCCGAGTCGGGGAATGAAAGGATCGCGGTAGTTGAGAGGAGGCTTTTCCGATGAAATACATTGCTTTGTCCATTAAGTTTCGTACACGGCCATGCAGGATGGGCCTGGTCTGGACAAAGCTGATGACGCCGAGTCCTAGGAAGTTGATTTCTTTACATTCATATCTCTTGATACCACCTATTGCATTTAAATTCTATCTCGATAGCTTTCCCTTTCCCAAGTGTTAGAAGTCTTCCGAGAAGGCGGCGGCTTAAAGGGTCGATCAGGAGGTAATGTTACCGACCCTAAAAGGAGTCTTCACGGGTTATTCATAGGTAATTTTATCTACTGAGTATGTCATTTGTGTATCCCTGGCACTTGAAAAGTGTCCCCTCGTTGGGCTCCATTGTGGTTGGAAGCATGGGTAGTGAGAATTAACAAGCAATCATGGATTGTTAGAACAAAACTAAAACAAACGCACCAAACTACATTCCGACTGAAGACAAACATTGTGGTGTGGATTCAATTCCACGCTTCATGGTTATTCAATATAAGGATGACTTCAAATCGCTTGCTACACTATCTTAGTTTGTTATTGAAAAAACTATTACGAGATCTATTGGCAGGCCTAAAGGTGTCAACAAACTAAAATTGGGTTGCCTTCTTGTTCAGTGTGAGAGAATAGTCAAACAGACAAGATCAAGAAAATGAAAACTTTTTTAGATATTCCAGTGATCTTCTTTTCTCACACTACACTCAAAATGTCCATAGGCATAATGCGCTGTCGTGACTTGGCTGCAGTCACATATATCATCGAGGGGATGAAACATGAAGGTGTCACTTCAGTGCGTAGAATACGTATTAAACGTACTAACAACCTGCAGTACACCAACACATTTGTACTAACCTTCAACAAACCATCAGTAGCCAAAGTAGTCTAAAATTTTAAAGGTGAAGGTTAATATCCATTTTCCAAACCCATTTCGATGCTATAAGTGTAATACATATGGCCATCGCGAAGACCGATGTTCTAAAGTCACAATATGTGGCCGTTGCGGAGACCATTCTAATCAGGAATCTGAGTGTAGAAAAAAATCACGCTAATTGAAAGGATTGTGATAAGTGGAAACAGGAGACGGAGATCCAAAGGGTAACGTTCACTTCAAACATTGGTTATCATGAGGCCAGAAAATGCTCGGAAACACCACAATGGCTCCTTAAAGAATCAAAAGTACTGTTTACGTTACACGATGGGGAAACAATTAGAGACAAGTCATTCCATCTTCCAGAACTCTTATTATGAATTTATACTGAATGATCAAATAGATGAGGAAAAGGATGCTGCAGCCTTACTGAGTGGCAAACAAATATCAAAGGTCCGTTTGCTAAATGACGTGTACATTTCTTCAGTCGAATACAGAGCAATATACATTGCTCTGAAAATTTTCCAAAATAAATCTATTTTATCAGCATCATTTTCTGTTACACACTATCAGTGCATCTGTTGCTATACAACAGAACGCTGGAGAACCCATTATTAATCAATCTCCTTGTCAACAATACTGAGCTTAGTACCACGTACGCAGTATACTTTTGGTTACCTAGCCATATTGACATTAAAGGTAATGAAGTAGCAGATTGCGCTGCTAAACTAACTCTATTCTATGAACCATATGATTTTAAATTACCGTTTACTGATTTACACATCGTATCAAAGAGTACCTACGCCAGAAGTTTTGATACTATACATATCACCTGTAGTTTAGATTTCCTGAAGGAATTTAACCTTTATGTTAAATTATCAATTCTATTCAATCACCTTGTGCATTTTTATCTAATATAAATACCGTCCATTATTTTCAACAACGTTTCATCTGTTCTCATTAACATGCACCATTTACATGTTATATTGATTGGGAAACTTCATATTTTACTGTTTCCAACATCCTTCTAGTTTTATATGAACTATTTGATATCTGATGTCGCTGGTCGATATGAAACATTTTAGTATTTTAAACATGTATACCTGTAACCTATTGTATGGCGCTAAATAACCTGATGTGCCGTTAAGTAAAACAAACAACGAAACAAACACATCCTTTGGGTATTAAGGCAAGTCTTGTGTGGGGTGCATCAATGATAAATGGGATCAATTGTGATTAGACTAATATATTAAGGGTAGATTCCTTAATTTAAACCAAACGCCGCGATCAGTTTCCAATCGCATCCGGTATCGTTCTTTACGTGTGAGTCTATTGTTGGTCCGATCCAGGTTTGATTCTATCGGTAACATCTTAAAGGACTCGACAATTTTCCCTTATTGTTGTAGTGGTTTGTTGATATCCCGTTAATTGAATTTAATGGTTTCTCCAAAATATTAAATGGCATATATATTTCACAAGCAATTGTATTTGTGGCGTTATTCTGACATCAAAATGTTCTTGAAATTAATTCATGGTTTCAAACCTCTGAAAGAATATTGTCTCAGGCACGTGTTTGAAAATTAATTAATCGTATCAAAGCAATGGTATATAACTGTGTTTTGTTTTTCAAGAGACTGCCTAGGATGATTTACCAGTTCATGTATCGCTCGGATCTAAGAACAGTACAATGCATGTATATAAATATACAGGTTTATATAAAGCTTTATGTTTTGATCTTAAGGCTGCAATTAAATTGTTAATCAAGTGAGAGTTGATATCGAGTACCTTTGGGATAAAGCAACGTAATTTCGTATCGTTATCGCTTATAATTTGGTTAAATTAGACTTTATTTAATATCATTTACAATAATTTAAACCTAAACGTATTCATGTATTCGGCTATATTTGGTCATATGCAAATCGATCAAAAAGAGAATATATATATATACGTGTGTGTATGTTTGTGTGTGTGTGTGTGCGTGTGTGTGTGTCTATATATTGTTTCGAAATATCAACGATCATTTCTCGTCCCTTCGAATATTCATAAAGTATCACTTTAAAAATGTTGTTTTCTTTTTTACAGTGGTGTCAACATGGATTGTGTGTTAAGAAAAGTCTGAAATAGGTGATTATTCATTGCGTTTGTATCCCATGGTACGATAGTTACTGTGCCACATTCACGAATAGAAGGATGGAGGATAAAATCCAGCTCAGATTAATAGCGGCAGGTAGTCGCAGTTGGTCTTTTGGGATGATTCTCTAATTGTCTCTATACCATGATGATGGTTTGATAGTGTACCTAATGAACAAAAGCACCAAGCGGAAGTATTTTAAATTGTAACACGAGCATTTAAAGCATTAATAATTATTAAAACAAAGAAAGTTGAAATATCTTCGATTATAATTATATGATGATATATGTAATGCTGATGTCGATACAAATGATGCTGACGGCGATAATATACTTTTGTATATGCAAATGAATATATAATATTGAGAAAATCAAAATTAGCTTAATTGATTCCAAGTAACAGTAAGTTGAGTTAGTCCTTGTAGTCTCCTGGTACCTACCGCAGTCTTCCGAATTCAGAAAAGTATGAAACTGAAATTGTAGAAGGGGATCCGAATTGGATGAGAAAATGTTAAAACATATTTTGTACTTTTGTCACTGACAGGTAACGTAAGATCACGTATTGACATATCATAAATAGGACTCACGAAGATATTCTTATATAATCCACTATATATGGTTCATACACAACAAGTCTAAATAGGAATGTTGTCTTACATTGTAGGTCCATTCGTTTTTGCAATTATTAAGCACCTGTCTATCTAACCGTAGTTGAAGATTATGTTACTTAAAGCAATGAACCATATTTTGTAATGTAATGGTCAGTTTATTTAGCGTAATAAAACACACATAATGACTACTTTGTTGAAACGGGCATCGTGTCTCGCGTAATGAATTCAATAGTGTGACTACTTTGGTATAATGGTAATTACTTTTAATATATAGTCAATGTGTCTAGTGTTAAATATCCAACATAGTGACTTCATTTCATAGATATTTACACTAGTTTTGTATCCGATCTTAAATGACGATTCCATGCTTAATCTCCAATTAAAAACTACATATGATATATGTCAAGTGATTGAATGTAACACAATAAACTAGCTACCTAAACCTAACGACGATTAAATAGAAAGTGCATTTTCGTTGCGTTTCAACCATTTGATTCCCAGTTTGCATGTACCGTTCAATAAACTTTATTTTATTATTTTTTTTGTCTCATTAACTTTACATTTAGGGTTATTAGTTGTAGCTCAATAGTTTGATTTGATATTTTGTAAGACGCAGCCGCACGAGTGGAGGTAGTACTTAATTTTAATAACTAAAGGTATATCATACATAGCATTATTAATAAACAAATTTCACTCTTATTGCGACTTAGAAAAACTAGTCTGAGTATGGGATGCTTTAACTGACGATATAGACAATATCCTTATTTAATATTAAATCCACTTATTCATTTATAATTTCAAGTTATTAATTGCTTCATTAAGCGAATCTATAATCTGTGCTAAAGTGCATTTTTATGTCTTGAAATATTTATTTATCGATTACGCGCAGACATCATGTTTGGAAATGCAAACCATTATTAAGTATGTGATTTATGAAATAAACAGCATTGGTCAAAGTTATAGAAATTACGTTCTACATTTTGAGTTTAATAAACAAACAACATACGTCATTAGCAATTGGTATTTTTTTTTGAAGCAAATACTATTTGCTATGTAAGGGTGAGATTAACAGAGTGGTACATGAGGGAACCTGCAGCGGAATAATTTAAAGTCCAATGCTACATGCCGTTTTTTTTTTTTTTGTTGTATTCAGAGATTCTTACATTCACAAGTCCTCAGGAAAAATCTATACGATGCATATTTACAACGATAAGTCTTTGTTTCCATGTAATTTAATAAACATTTTGGAATAAATCAAACAAAAAACTTGGAATGATTACAAAATTAAATCGTGGTCATATCCCATATTTTATTGATACATATACAGAAGCTTCAGACATACGTAACATGCATTTAATAAAGACGAGATATGTGATTGTAATATTATTTTGTAACGTAGCCTGAACAATGTTTCATTCATTTCGAAATGTCTGCATCGTCGCAGTGTATAGCGATGTCTAGCACTGAACCATCTGCTTGCATTCATGCAGCGTTATGTCGCACACAGCCGAATTATCCGGACTCCGGAACGACAAGTCATAACACTAACGTCTTAATGTTGAGCTCCAGGAGAGACAGCTGTGAGTAAAATTTGTCTATCGCTTTGGTATTATTCGGTTCGAACACGTATCCTCACACATCCCAAACGGACGCTCAAACCATTTGGGTCGCCGAAGCGATCATTTGCCGAGATAATATTGAATTACAATTTGGTCACATTACTCATTTTTAAGATAAGATAAAGGGGTATGTTGAGCACATGCGGAAATACATTGTATGTAATATGTTTAACTGTACTATTTTGTTTTTCATACCCAGCATTCCAAATACACGTTTTACATAAAGTAAAATTTCAGTCTTGGCAGAAAATGTATGAAAACAGATATTCTCGAACAGACATACTCGTTCGTTGACATAATATATACGTATTATATATGTGCAAACAATACCTCATTAGTTGTCATTGTTAATCTTTTAGGATCAATCATCATGATCCGTAATATTTTTTCTCCAAATCATTACTAACATAATAAAATCTTTCCGCCATAATGATGCAAGAAGAAAACAGCATTTGTCGTTGTTGAACACGTTTTGTTTCGATGCATAGTAATACTATTACGCCGATATTAATTTAATAAGCGTATGCACTACAATGTTTTTATAACATGATAAACAACTACACGTTACCATGGAAATGCACGACGCGTTTAAAATAATAAAATACGTACATTAACACACAAAACTAATGATAATATTTACATCGTTCATACATTGTGTCACGTCGCTCCTCGTAAAAGTCCGTCTTATCACCAGCTTTGCTTTATTTAAGGCTATACTATTTTTTTTAAGAGAATGATTTTATTTTAAGGGTGCAATTAATGAACAGAAGCAGCACATTAAGGTAGCATTATTTAATGATGGAAGAGATGAGCCAAGCAACTAATGTGACCACATAAAATGTTTGCGAATTTGTAGCATGGCTAACATTACCAAGGCTATATATTACAATCTAATGTGTTGTGAGTATAAGCTGCATCTGTTAGTAGAACACAATTTTGTTAATTAAGCTTGTTACCATAAGTGATGACTAAAGTGAAGCGGCTATGAATTACATCTCGACACTTACTGGAGGTCAAGACCGTGAACACTCACCCGCTTTTATACTATTATTATTGTATTATTACTATTAGCATTTAACAAGCAGACAATTGCGCTTGCGATCATGGGGCAAGAAGGAATTACTGAATAATGAAAACAAGCATCAAAAAATTCTGAATGTGAGGCAATATTATTAATATGTAGACCCTAGAACACAAGGCACGCTAAATGAATTAGTTATATAGATTATCACAGGAATGATTCTACATGAAATACATCTACTGTTTTGGATATTTAAGATCTTTTTTTCTTGCAATACGCGTGACAGGAGATTTTTTTTCCAAATGCATATAATCCACTGAATTGGAACGACAAATTTGAAGAAAAACTATGGCGAAAATTATTGTTCATTTTCATTACTAAATGCGGTGCTGGTCAGATATATAATACATATATAAGGAAGGGGTGGGGGTGGCATATTTATCTTTATTAAATGTCTTCTGGATCTGAGTATGGCCCGAAAATGGCTCTTCTAGTACGTATCTCTTTGTTACTCCGATCATGCACTCGTAGGGATACACGATTTAGCTCATAAAGAGATAATTATTGGTGTCGCAATATCGTCTACTTATGTTTACGTATTCAACGGCTATATTGTACATTAACTCATTTGAAGAATTAGGAATATTTGTAGAGTAAGTAAACAGTCAGTGTCAAAACCTAAACTCATTGTACTGTTCAATGTGTTTTGAAAAACACGTACTAACGCTTTGATGCTGATCCAATAGCTTGCAATGTTAGATTACCATAATGTCCCCGCAGGTTACGAAGCATTTCATAACTTATTGAATTGTGGAGTACAATGGTAATTGCAAATATCACAGCAATCACTTTCATGGAAATGTTCAGTTCCATAAAACCCTTTTTCAAAGAACATCCAACTGTTATCGCCTGTGGAAAAGTTGCGCGTACCACTGTTAAAATACTTACTGCTGTATTCATTTGGATCTATCAGCACAAGTTTGAAGGAAAACTACATCAGATTCCTTACCACACTTTACATTTGGTGACTTAGTGCAACAAAAACATCTACTAACTGAATGAAAAAGGTGCATAAGGCTATTTTCTGGAACTTGATTGAACATTGGTGGGGCTTTGCATGGTCGATATACGAAACTTCCAACTCTGATTTTATTGTCGTAACCATATGAATATTTTAAACTGGTTGAGCCATTTTTTTCCACTGTTTTTTTCCAGCTCTACACAGCAAAACTCGTGCTCATTAGGCAGTTTTGTGTGCTAATACATTGATAAATTTTGCATTGATATGTGTTGTGTCCTTTAAACAGGACGCTTTAAACATACCACGTACTCTAACAAGTCTGAACAAATCGTATCCCTCAGCAAATACTAATCCATCTGGAAAACCTAATTCACGATAATTTGAACATGATCTTTATCATCCTTTCAGTACTATGACAAAAGTGAATTGTAACAACATATGTATCATATGTAACAAATGTGTTCTCGCTTTATTCATGTATTACATTAACGTTTGCGTCGGTTAAACTCTTGCAATAAAGATGGTGACCTCGAAATAATGATGCTACAAACATTTACCTTTGAGGCAGTACTTGACTGAAAGTTGCAAATTTCGTGTCAATTATCACACACACACGCACATTCAAACGAGGTCTCTCGACAAGTGTTGTCATATGTGTTATCAAATATGACGCTGAGCAAAAACAGATATTGTTCTTAATTGAGATTTAGATGCATCATAATCAAAATTCATCAATTAAGGATGGTTTTTAAATTATAATCTCTTGTATGTATATCGTTTCAACCATTCGGCGTCGTAACACAGTTAAGAAGGGGACAAATGAGGTGACCGATTATACAGACTTTTGGAAAAAAAACAAGATCTTAATTGGATCTTTGGTTTTCTAGATGGATTCGTGTTTGCTGAGGGATACGATTTGTGGGTATTGACATTTGTTACCTCGTTCTTGGTAAACTGTGTCTTTACAAGGAGTATGAAGCTACTTTCCAATGTGCTTCCAGAATGAAGATAGAGCCTAAGGAGAACTGCAACATTTGCAATGGTGATGCAGCATACATGATGACTTCTAATGGTGCGCGTTGAACACTATTGTCTCGTGATTGATGGTTAATACAAAACAATATACACTACATCGACATGCGTGATGCAGACGACACAATATAGTTAATATTCTTATGTGTAGGATGTCAACTATACATCATACCTATTATTATCTGGTGTATTATGGTGCATGTACAACATGCCTGATGCACCCAGGTTTTTAACTGAACATATAGCTTAATAGTTGCATGTGTTTGATAAGATAAATAGTTATACAACATACATCCTCTTACATTGGCTCTCAAGCGGAATAATTGCTGGCATTTAACAGCTGATAAAGTTTGCAATAAACAGACAGACAGAGAGAGGGGCAGATAAACAGACATAAACAGAGACAGAGAGACAGAGAGACAAAGAGAGAGAGAGAGAGAGAGAGAGAGAGAGAGAGAGAGAGAGAGAGAGAGAGAGAGTGAAAGAGAAAACACAAATTTGAAACGAATAAAGTGACTTTTGCAGTAATTTTATTCAGGTAAACATCAAAGCATTAATGCAGCTCTTTATCTCAGTGTGTGTTTCGTATTCAGATATATTGAAACAACCAGACCTCATATATTATATGAGCAAAAACCTATAGTTTCTCATACTGTTTTTCTTTTATTTTGCCTAATGTATTGCACTTAAATCATTCATAAATAATGCGCAGGCTTGAAACTCCTTCTGTAGTCCATGTAAGACAACCGTATACGTATTAGACGATTTATCGCGTGACCAATAATCTGTTCTATCTACAATTATCCCTATCAGACAAAACTGAAAGCCACATCAGTCACCATATCACCATTTTAACCTTCAAAAAAGAAATCCGTACTGAAAATACAAAAATCTTTAAACTATCAGGAAAACAAAGATTTCCATAAACTAAAAATTCTTCGATAAATGATCTGGGTGGATTTCTCAAAAACCTATATAAGGTTAAGTGGACGATAATAGTAGATAAGGCGCTTATAATTTGCCCCTGTGCTACAAACATGCAACCTCATAATGTAATTGTATCACTGTGTCTGTCTGAAAATAAGCATTAACAGTACATAACACCGAATTATTTTATTTAATATACACAGCTCACTGAATAAACAAGTTCTTACTATTTAGTGGTCAATCACAGTTTAAACTTTGTTAGTACTGATCGAGGTGGCCAATATTGGATAATTCAAAGATAATAATTCCGCTGCTGAGGTATATATTTCAATTGTATTTAAAATTTTCATTTGCAATATCGGCTATTAGCGTGAAACTTATTGAACGAAGTTCTATTTTGCTCGTTTAAGTACTTGCATATTTTTATGTATAACTGCATATATGCATATATATATATATAGTTTAACTGAATATATATATATATAGTATAACTGAATATATATATATATATATATATATATATATATATATATGTGTGTGTGTGTGTGTATATATATATGTATATGTATATATATATATATATATATATATATATATATATATACATATATATATATATATATATATATATATATATATATATATATATATTCAGTTATACTATATATATATGCATATATGCAGTTATTCTTTATGTATGTATATGTATATATATAGAGAGAGAGAGAAAGAGAGAGAGATTGAGAGAGAGATAGAGAGAGAGAGAGAGAGAGAGAGAGAGAGAGAGAGAGAGAAAGAAAGAAAGAAAGAAAGAAAGAAAGAAAGAAAGAAAGAAAGAAAGAAAGAAAGAGAGATTTCATAATTACCTTGTAAGTTGGCCAAGCCAAAGGTAGTGTGTGTGGATATGATATAATAGGATCGAAATCACAAAATGTTTGCAAACCAAACGTCTGTTCAATGTTGAAATAATATATTGGATCTAATTGTACTTAAAACAAATAGCCTTAACATCTGCAGATGTCGGCACTTAGCATTATAAGCTTAGTTTTGGGACTGTCTGCCTGTTGACAATAAAATGAGACAACGGTGGGGCTTCTTGCAAACTTTATGCGGCATATTGCCCCAGTGTGAGACATCACTATAAACTGGCACACTATAGACATCCTCTTGATATTACTGAAAAATATTTAAAGCTACGTTTTGAATCAACATCACATATACATACACTAAAACACACGCATGCACACAGATCCCAATGCAAAAAACAAATCAGTCATTAGAACACAATACATGAGATTGTGTTAATTAGCATCTTGTTCTTAAAATACAAACGACACTGACAATGTTCTCACGAACTCTAGAAATTTCAAAAAGACATATTACCTCAACCAATAGTCTGGGTAAATTGCTGCCCCCATGGAATTGATGAGTTCTAATGGTAACATGGAAAACTTGAGCTACAAACGTAATATTACTTCTATTTTGTGTTTAGGAGTGAATTGTATCTTTACTTACCCAATTATATTTCTTAGTTATGTTCAGCGAAATGATAAATAAGTACTTTCTAGAAATGAAATTGTCAAGCTATAGATTACTTGTTGACATTGGGTGATAAGTTTAGGAAAGTGGAGCATTGCAAAATAGGGACACCGCCGTTGCATGTAAATGTTTAATTTGGCCATGAAATCAACTTGGTTTAGTTGCATCAATATTTGAGCTTCAAAAGAATGAAATATATATTTCAATTTCAATTTACAATAAGTTTTAAGTATTTTTATAGGTATAACTTTGTGATTTGGGTAAGATAAGACGAATGCAAAGACAAAAATAATAACGTATTTTCTTTTGATCTACCTAACGCTTTGAAATTAATTATTCCTATATAACTATTTGCTTTTAGCTTGTAATGTCATGTTCATGAGAGAACATATCTATTTTCGTGGAAAACGATTTTATATGTTGCAATCTATATGTTAGGCTGAATTGTGTATTATACAATTTCTAAATATTTTCATCCGATACCATTTCACATAATGTCATGAAAGGTACAACCGTAGATTAGAAAAATCCTAAAGCTCCTTTCAGTAAAAGTAATTAAAGTTTCAGAGCATTACTCAATATGCTTTAAATGGATAGCAAAAAATGTTTGGGTAAACAAAATTTGATACGTGTTCGGAACACGTTAGCCATAAATTACATAATTAAGGTCCGACTAGACAAAGATATAAGCTCCCTTGTCATCGGTAAGTCACACAGTAACTCCATAGATGCCAGCTCGTCTAGAGTTGACGATGATGAGCAATATACATATATTTGTTTTCTGCTTCACAGCATGTTTTACAATCGGTACGTATAAATCTCTCCCTATCTCTCTGTCTGTCTTTCTCTCTGTCTCTGTCTCTCTCTCACCCTCTCTGTCTCTGTCTCTCTCTCTCGCTATATATATATATATATATATATATATATATATATACATATACATTCCAATCTTTCTGTCTTCCTCTCCGTCTGCATCTCTATCTGTTTCTATATGTATGTATGTATGTATGTATGTATGTATGTATGTATGTATGTATGTATGTATGTATGTATGTATGTATGTATGTATGTATGTATGTATGTATGTATGTATGTACGTATATGTATGTATGTATAGATATATGTATATATATATATATATATATATATATATATATATATATATATATATATATATATATATATATATATATATATATTACCCTATTATCTTTCTTAGTTTTGTTCAGCTGATTGAGAAACAAGTACTTTCTAGAAATGAAATTGTCACGCTACAGATTACTTGTTGACATTGGGTGATAAGTTTAGGAAAGTGGAGCATTGCAAAATGAGGTCGCCGCTGTTGCATGTAAATGTTTAATTTGGCCATGAAATCAGTTTGCATGTATTCGATTTTTCTTGCTTGCCGTTCTTTAGAAATATCGTTTTAGGAAGGAATTCAGGGAATTTTAGGGTTGCAAATCAAATTCACAAAGATTGCAAGCTAAGAGAAAAATTATCCTGTGCAGTGTTTTAGCCCGCGGTTCTTAAAATTACTGTTGAAGGCTTACATTTATTAAATGTTACCTATTTTCAATTTAATTATTATACAGAATTATAAATTGTGACATAATTGTATAAATTGCAACATTCTTAAGCAACATTTGAAACTCCTGTATCATATATAAAACAAGCTTTTGAAATTAGCGATAAGATATAAATTGTTTACAAATCACACAATTTGCGTGAATCAGAATATTTAATGACATATTATCAATCGGAATCTTATTTTTCTTATCTCCAATGCAGATCACCTTCTTTTTATTGATCATATATATTTATTTTCGTCCTAACTGACGGTAGCTTCTTTGCTGATTTTAAACGTTTGTCTCCATTTTGACAGCAAGCACAGAAACAGTCTGGCTGAAAGATGTAACCACACGACTTCAGGGAGACAAGCGATCACTGGATGACCCTGACCTTCCTGAGAAGTTATCCTTTCTCCTCGAACGTAATTCTGATACTCTGACTTTAAACTTAAAGAGGAATTATCATGTTGATCCTAATGCTGACATATATACTGTGAGAAATGTAAATGACGGCCGATCCATTCTGGAAAAGACGGTTGATGTGGAAAAGGAGGTAAACATTCAAAGGACTTCTTTATTTATGAGAACAAACCTTGTTAATGCCACCATATGTGTCCCGTTAGAAATTTAGAGGTGACCCCTCCAATAAATTGTATATATAGAATTATGGATATATATATATATATATATATATATATATATATATATATATATATATATATATATTTATGTTTAAAAAATGAACTCACAGAACCTTTTCAATACCAAAGCGATTTTGATTTTGGATTTTGGATTAGTTTGGTTAGGTGTTCGTTATTTTCTTCCCGATTCCGTTATTAATCATAGTGATTCCTAAGAAAGAAATATCCTCATGTTCGCGTCATGCTGCTTCATTTACTATCATACCTTCATTTTGAATGCGCAGTTGTTATCAGTAGGTTATGTAAGTTCTCTTGCTTCATTTTCTTGGTATTCTTGTCATAACATGTAGACTCCATTATTATTTTACGTTCTTTATTGTAATAGTTCTTCTTCCTTCTTTTTCAAGTTGCTTTTGAGTGCCTATATATCTCAAGAGCGTGCCTTCTATACTGTGTGGCAAAATTGATAAGAAACATTGCTTTGGTTAGCTTTTAAAAAGAGTACACGCAATCATTGTGATATTTTTACTGCTCGTTCACCGCCTCTACATGTAGCTTCCGTTCCATGTGTAGTTGCTATTATGAAATCTGGGCTATGTGGACTGCATATGATTATGATAGATTTCATTAGTAACATATGGATGTTTGGATGCGTTGAATGTCTGCTTGAATGTTGACATAAGTGCTTAGGTCCATACATTGTACCCTTTTCCTTTTCAGTTTCCTCTTACTGTCCATGGCCTTGTTATATGTACCCTTACTCTTATTTATCAGATGTATATATAGTACACGGGCAACTGAATAATACAGATTATGCATTGTATCTGGTTGTGCATACTATTGTGTTTAATTAGAGTTAAGTCTCTTGTTTGTGTTTGTTCATGAATGTTTTTGTTTTATTTAAATCATCGGATGTCAGCAATGAATATATCAACACTCTTTGCAGTTATTCGTTGTTGAACCACATTAATGCTCATTTACTATTCTGGTCATTGCAGGGGTGAACTATGTTGATTTAATAATATCAGAATCATTTGAATTAACCACCATTTCTATATGTGTGCTCTGAAATGAAATATATCATGAGTTGTTAATATTTGTTAGTGTCGAGGATACTTTGCTTAAATGTATCAAACATCAGACCAATGAATTTATTTTGCAACTGATATCTCAGAAAAACCCGTGGTTCTCGTATTATAACGTCTGTTGTTGATTTTATTTTTTGTATATTGTACGCTAGATAATGTTTAAAGAAACAGAAAAATAAATGACTTATCTATAATACAGTTTTCATTTATCTAACTATAAGGTCATGATATAGGACAATGCTTTTGAATACCACTTTCTTCAGTGGTATTATTTTCATGTTTAGCTTCATTAATTATGTGTATTGTTTTTCCTCCTGGTTGTGTGGATATATTGGAATCGGGTTCATTACTTTTTTCATTATTTATACTGTCTTCATTTCTAATCTCTGTTTTTTTTTCATAAATATAGTTAACTTTCATATCCTCTGTTATCAGTTATTATATATTTAAGGTAATTCCACGGGCCGCAGGATAGACAGCACTGCAGTAAATAAGCAATAATAAGTAATCAATGTCAAATTAAACTACTAACCCATATACTTAACTATTGACTCTACCGGCTCAAATAATTATTACAGAACCATACTGTAATTGTCGTATCGATCATAATGTTTAAGTTTTCCAGCTAAAAGGTCATTATGTAGGACAATGCTTTTTAATATACCTTTCTTCGGTATAATATTTTCATGTTTATCTGCGTTAATTGTGTGTTTATATTCATATTCCGTCTGGTTGTGTGAATATACAGTATACAATATATTGGACCCGCATGCATTGCATTTTTCATTATCTATACCGTCTTCATATATAATTTCTGTTTTTAATATCTATATTTTGATTTCTCTGTTATCAGTTAATATTTATTTAAAATCAGCACGCGGGCTGCAGGATGGACATCACTGTGTCAAGTAATAAGTAATAAAGTATCAATGTCAAATTGTTCAACTGGCAACTATATATCTACAGACTGAATTGCCCAAGTAAATAATATAGGTACAAAAACTACCGACATGTTAATATAATTATTTCCACAACAATCTGCATGTTTAAATGCCTACCTTCTTCTCTGCACAAATTGGAATCTAATAATTAGTTTATATTTCAACAGAATATGGCTTACTACCAAGACAGGGAAAATGGGGCACTCATGGCTGTAAGATGTGTCGAGAGGTCAAATAGGCAGTGTGACATACTCATAGCAAGTATAATACTATCATATCAAATATAAAATAATTTTCCTGTCGCAAGCCAAGTAGGTTTGACTTTCAATAGTGCTGGACAGCTTACACAAGTATGTACCTTAGCATGGGAACAACTGTTAACGCTTTAAAAATGATTAAAGCGTATGTCACATTCCTGGCTGTACAGTGGAATTTATGTACATAACATGTCATGAACTGGTAATTACAAACAGGTGTAGCTTATATTGGTATCTAAAAGATGACATTTCGCCTGTCTTTATCGACAAAGTTTAAATTGACATGAAATGAAAGATGATAATCAGTTATTTATCTTTTACCGGCACAACAGGATTCCGTTTTGTGTTGTTCTCTATCTATCTATCTATCCATCCATCCATCCATCCATCCATCCATCCATCCATCCATCCATCCATCCATCCATCCATCCATCCATCTATCTATCTATCTATCTATCTATCTATCTATCTATCTATCTATCTATCTATCTATCTATCTATCTATCTATTTGTATATGATAAGCATCTAAAATTACACAGAACATATACCTTAATATTTATTAGGATGGGTTTTCTTTATAAAAAAAATTTCGTCATATGAATATGGTCTGGAATATTTGGAGCTTACACAATGAATTTAGCTTACGATTTATAAATCTTAAAACATAAAAAAGTTAATATATTCACATGTCAGTAGAAAGCTTGCTTATTGCTGAATTCTTCACCTGAAATAAATTGTCTTTAAAATGTTGTCCGAGATAGAGTGACACTGATTTTCATCTATTACAGCCTCTGTGTTCGAAAATGATACTTCTTAAATTTGAAACGTATGTCTGTAACTTTCGCACCTAATTTAACTTGACTAATTCAACATATTGGTTTTGTTTTGTCCAAATGAGTTGATGGATATAGTTGATTGACATTTACGTATGTTGATGGTACACAGACATAATCAGCTTAAAATTCTGCATGACACTTATCAATGGAGTTTGAGATGGTAGTTCCACAAAATTTAGAAATCCTCGCTGGAACAATTAATTGTTTAAAGCTATCCAAGTATGAGCAAATAAGGCTAGCAACAAATTTTGCAGAAAACTTTATACGACGATGGTAAAATTAACATATGATTTATTAACATACTGGAACCTTTATTTGACTCCCTACAATCGGCATATCTCACGCAACATTTGGAAAGTGTAGATATAAATTGGTCTTACAACCTAGTCTAATTATACATTAGACTTGGCACTTTTTCAAATCATTTGGTCCTTTATGTTACAGTTTTAATACATAACTGATATTTATGCTAATTACTGTTTCATAGACATATATATATATATATATATATATATATATATATATATATATATATATATATATATATATATATATATATTTCAGCATCACTCGTGTTTCCATGATAACAATAAGTGAAGGACTGCAATTTAAACATATCAAATCCATTCCTTGTGTAATCCACACAATGAGTATGCCTATTATTATTATTATTATTATTATTATTATTATTATTATTATTATTATCCTAAGTTATGGTCATTCTACTAAACAGTTATCAAGTATTCTAACTATATGGGATGACATAGCTTCGACTACCACCAATGTTTTAAATGATACGATAAAATTATATGGAAATAAACGAAACGATCTCATACACTATCACACACACACACACACACACATATATATATATATATATATATATATATATATATATATATATATATATATATATATATATATACATACATATATATATATATATATATATATATATATATATATATATATATATATATATATATGTATATATATGTATATATATAATATTGAATCAACTAGAACGGATACATTAAAATCGGCGACAGAAATTATGATCTTCAACCTTCAAAGGATGACTTCACAGCAAGAAACGTCTTGGAAAATACGAATCTTCTTGCCAAACGCTATGTTCTGCAGGACCAATCTAATATCGAAAGAGACATTCCATATATGCAGCAGCTATCAAATATCGATATAGATCTGCCAGTTCAGCAAGATCAATTATATATCGAAAGATACCAAGCATTTAAACAAGACAAAACAAATAACGGAAGAAACATGGTAGTAGAACGTAAAGGTCTGTAAAAGCTATTATATTTTGAACATAAATTATACACACACCACTCTTGGTGCGCTTTGTTGACAGCAAGATAACTAAAATCTACAGAAAATAACGAGATTTTGTTATAATGATTTTTTTGTTGCTTTTTTAATTGGAATTCAAAGACATTTTTGCTTTTTTAATTGAACTTGGAACGTAAGTGTACGGAAAGTAATTAATTAATGCTATGACAGGTGCTGGTTATTTATTTTGTCACAAACGTTTTTGATTTAAGACTATAATTGATATTTTGCATCATATTGAAGGTAAATGGTACGGACTGATTTAGAATGCATGCTTCGTGAAAATATGAATTTCTATGATATTTTGTACTTCATCAAATTCCATCGACAGATAATGTGAAGACAGAATACACCGTAAAAATGGTCGTGGTACTAGATTCAAGTGTATGGGACTTGTAAGTATTCCTTTTGTATCACAATCTCAAACATCTTTCTCACTCTCTTTACTCTCTCTCTCTCTCTCTCTCTCTCTCTCTCTCTCTCTCTCTCACACACACACACACACACAACACACAAACACACACACACACGAATATATATATATAGTATCGGGTATTTAGACTCGGAATATATATGACAATGTGACTTCTGTATGTCAATATGAAGTTCACCTCTATGTCCTTCTTAAATATACAACCAATATAATCCAATATAGTGTGTATCGTTTAGAATCATACACGTATATACATTTGATGAAAGAAGGAAATGCTTTTCTTAAACACCTCAGCATCTAAGTCCATGTTCCCGATCTAGCAAGAACTTGTTCTACACGTACATAATCGTCAGCTACCCAAAATATCAACTAATTTTTCTCAGGATTTTCGCTGGGATATAGTGTGTTTCTAACTTATTTGGCAAACACATTATATTATATTCATTTATGTTTCTCTTCCATATGATAGCCTTTTTTATTTAAACTTTGAAATTAACCAATTTGCGTACGAGATCGGTTTAGTTTGCTAAATATCTAATGCCATTCATTGTTGAATTTTGTGCAACTATTTCCATTAATTAATTAATCGACTGAACGAAAGCGAACAGTCCAACATAATGTATTTCGTTCCTATAGCACGAATGATAAATATTAAATATCTTCATCAAAAAGGCCAAATTTAAATTACATGGGGTGGTATCTCGTGTGTCCGAAATTAAGATTATTTTGAAGAGAATATTCTTGTGCGAGTTGCATACATGTATTTTTTTATTTATGTATGTATGTATGTATGTATGTATGTATGTATGTATGTATGTATGTATGTATGTATGTATGTATGTATGTATGTATGTATGTATGTATGTATCTGTGTGTGTGTGTGAGTGTGTGTGTGTGTGTACGCACGCACGCACGCACGCACGTAACGTACGTACGTACGGATGGATGGATGGATGGATGGATGGATGGATGTATGTATGTATGTATGTATGTATGTATGTATGTATGTATGTATGTATGTATGTATGTATGTATTTGGATCATTGTAGGTTTGAATCATTATATATTTGTAGGTACACAGGTAAATTTTTCGGTATCTATATTTTGGCATTGATGCTTGTATACTTTCCATCTGTAGATTTTTAGTGTTGGTAGACGACTCATTAGATTACACCAGAAGGATAGCTAAGGCAGCAAAGAACTTAAAAAGATATTTCTCATACATTATGAACGGTGTAAGTATTGTTAACGTAACAGCTAAATACTTGTTCAGCTTATGTATATTCTAACTTTCTTTGCTTAAAACGAGACGCGATAGAAAGGAATCGAGTAACATCAATCTGGACAGAATTAAATCTCTGTATAATCGCTGGTGACACGAACAATGTAATTTTTTCGAAAGGAGTTCACATCTTAGTATAGTTTACGTTAAGTAGATCACATGAATGTGACAGCCGATTGCAGTTTGGTCGTTTCAGTAAACACCGTAAGTTGTAAGATTGTAATACAGGTTTTCTATCGGGGGTCATATTTTTGCTTTTAGTCTGCATATGTGCAAAACGATATAATAATGCATAACCATTGAGAAGGAATACAGTAATTTGCACACGTTCATGCCTTATAGGTAAATTATATTCACTATACAAATTATCTTTATCCTATTCATAGGTAGACCAACTTTACAGAGGAATAAAGGATCCTAATATTGGAATCCGTTTCATAATTCGTCGATTCATAATTTTCCAGGTAATTTGTTTTGATCCGTTGAATATGTATATGTGATGAAGACCTTTTGTTCATATGTAAATGTTGTGCGTGAACACGGGGTGAAAGTCAGATATTTCATTCTAAAATTTTAACATTCTGATAAGAAAGAGTAAGATAGATCTTCCATCACCTAAAGTTAGGATTTCTGCTACTGATACGTATGCATATGTTTCTTCATCAGCTAGAACTATCGTTGATAAATTTATCAGAGGAATAATTAGATTGTCTTATTACTCATTCCATTTTCAGTTTATCTATCTGTAATGCTTTATTCATCGACTTTGGTTGCAAAGAGTTAGTGTTACTGCGCTGAAGATGGGATAAACTCAAACGCATACAGTATACACTAGATATAATACCGCACTAATATTATTCATTATTGCTGAAAACATTGTGACGTTCTCAGATTTATGATTGAACACAACCTTTATAATTCTTGTCAATTTACAGTCTGTAGCTCAAGTATGTATTAAACTGCAACATATAGAGCGTTTTTGTGCGAGACCTTTACCTAATTCTTGGTCAGCATTGAAACGTTCAAACGTTTGTCAGCTTCCTATTGAATTATGCTGTCCATGTTTTCATAATGTTTGCGACAACATGCTCCTATTAATCCAAAATGATCCGCAATAAGAGATACGTGTAGCGGACCATTATGTTTGCCATAACGTTTATCTCAAAATATATAAAACCTAACATTTCTGTATTTCAGTAGAGGGATTATACATTACGATATTTTGGTTAATTACAGTATATTTTATTCATGTATAGGTGTTGCTTCAATTACACTGGCTGAGTTATACGGTTAACTTTGATTCAATTAGGGGTTCAATGATACGCAGTCTTTTTGTCTCAGCTACAAACTTTCGATTAGGTTGGAACAATATTTGATGTAGTAATTCATCTCAAGCAAAATAATACTACATTAGATTTTCTTTAATATGAATACCGCTGTTTCTGTTTATATTATACAGATTTTTGCATTAAATATTTCACTCTCAAACATAAATACATTTTCATAAGTCATTATAATTATATTTCGCACATTGCGTTCAAAATCAAGCATGTTTCATTTACATAGACACAGTCAGAGTTATATATATATATATATATATATATATATATATATATATATATATATATATATATATATATATATATATATATATATATATATATATATATATATATATATATATATATATATATATATATATATATATATATATAATGTACTGCAAGAAGTATATATTCATACTAGTATATATAGTAAAAATAGCATACATAGTACATATAGTATACATATTACAAATGGTAGCACCGTTCCGGTAGCCTAGTGGGGTTAGAGCTTCCGCCATAGAGGTTGTGGGTTCGATCCCAATCCGAGTCATACCAAAGACTTACAAAAGTGGAACTTAGAGCTGCCTCGCTTAACGCTCAGCATTAAGAGTTTATTGTTAGTACTTGTCGACCTAGTGTCAGGATAGTGTGACTGGGTGGGACATCATGCAACATTTTATCGCCATGAATATCCAGTGCTAGACATCACTAGAAACTGCTTCACTTCAGATATCGTAGCGATAAGATTAAAATGCTTCAATATTATATTTGTATGTTTTAATGATGTATGCTTCAATATTATATTTGTATTTTTAATTATGTATACTTCAATATTATATTTGTTTGTTTTAATGATGTATGCTTCAATATTATATTTGTATGTTTTAATTATGTATGTTTTAATATTATATTTGTATTTTTAAGTATGTAAGCTTAAAAATTATATTTGTAATGTTAATGAGGTATGCTTCAATATTATATTTGTATGTTTGAATTATGTATTATTCAATATTATATTTGTATGTGGTAATTATGTATGCGTCAGATTCTCGTATGGCTAGTTTTCAATTGATATTCGGCAACTAGCAACAATAAACGAAAACTTGAATCGAAATAATTATCATGCGTTTCCTTCTTTTAAAGTTGAAGGAAGAATTTCCACACCATTTCTCTCAGGTGGAATTAGTTAACGAAACATCATTTGTTGATGGAAGCTGTTATCTTGCTGATTTGTATCGCTGGGACTTATCGGTTGCACTCAATCAGATTCCAGAATACGACCAAGTTATACTCTTTACACGGTAAGTGTTTTTACACTGGGGATGTAATGATTACGCCCGTGATACAATTTTAGTACATTCAAACATGTTACAGAAGATGTAAATATGCATTTTAATATTTTCGAAATAAGCTTACTACATTGTAAAACAACCAACATATAACCATATTCTCGCTTGCCGTTGAAAGTTCAATTAGTTGTGATAAACATGCAATTGCATTATTACGAGACACACTATATTCACCGGATGACAAAGAAATTATAGAGGTGTGTGATATAGGTGAGATCAATTTGAAATACATTTGATCCAGTACTGAACCTTTTTCTGAATTACTTTCGATAATGTATGCAATTTTTACGCCAGAATATGCTCATCGTGTATTTGTAGGTTTAACCAATCATAAAATCATAATTATATATCCTTTAACTTACATCAAACTATGCATTTGAACTATACATAGTGTATATATATATATATATATATATATATATATATATATATATATATATATATATATATATATATATATATATATATATATATATATACATATATATATATATATATATATATATATATATATATATATATATATATATATATATATATATATATAGTCAGTACATCTCCTGTAACGCTTATAATAATAATAATAATAATAATAATAATAATAATAATAATAATGAGGACATTGTAATGCCCTTAATCTTCAGAAGCTCTAAGCGCTTTACAACATTTAGAATGAAACGACTTCACTACAGAAAAACAAATAACAAAATCCATGATATTGGAACAAATAAAACATGTAGAAAACGTATAAGATACAACACATTATTAGGTGTCTAACTTTCTTCCTGCAACAGAAAAAGGTGAGTTTTAAGAGCCGACTTAAAAGGGGCCACTGTGTATTTGTGTCAAATTTCAATGGTAAATTTGTTCAACATCGCCGAGCCCTGGTATACAAATGAACGTTGTCTATATGACTTCGTTTTCATAGTGGTAGCAAAGAGTATACGATTGTAGCGAGAAGAGCGTAAGCATCTTGCTGGTGTAAACAAATGGGTAAGGCCGGATAGGTATGTGGGACTGGTGTCTGTCAATTAAACATAGTACAGGTAACAAATGGAGCAGCAGAGGGGGCGAACCCTACAACGTTTTCAGACAAAAAATGGATTGAATCCTTAAAACAAAAATAGAGCCTTCCAACGAAATCTCATATTTTAACAACAAAAAAAAATAAATCTCCATTTGGCAAACGGAGACTTTACGATTTTTCAATCAATTTTGGTCGCAATTTGTTGCCATTCGCCCCCTCTGCTGCTAAAGCTTTCAGTTCTGGTTAACAAGAATAATAAATGATTTTAACCGAATATTTGATCCAGTCCTTAGGATCTCACAAACAGACTAATCGCTAAAACCTCATCTTGTAGATCAATTAGATTATTGGACTGATCTGTGACTTTGAAATTAATTCTGGTTAATGAATCATTATGACACCGCATATAGACTGGATTAACCGGAGACTCAATTATTAAAAATCCTGGAGGAGCTGTTGGTGCAAACGAATAAAGAATATATCCTTGCTGAGCTTGATTTGATCGTTCGAGATTAATTTGATAGCTTCCTTCGATAACATCACATACTAAATTGAGCGCAATCACTGAGGATATATTCACGTTGAACGGAGCGATATGTCTGCCGCCACCATCTGGATCATTATTATGTTTGAGGATTTTTATTTCCGGTGATGCTGTTTTCTTCCATGCATCATGAATTATTTTAAAACAAACATCGATGGTGTCACTGAGAAGTTTGTTTTAGTTCTGGTACGTTATATCCTGGTAGTTTAAATGTTTGAATATCTTTAACGGGAAAATTATATTTTTCTGCAAATCTTGTTCTCGATAGGGGATTATCGTCATCTAATATATCCTGAATAATTTTCAAATTAAATGTTTCTATATCGTCGATAATTTTGTTGCATGTTTTTACGACGCTGATAAATTCATCTCGGGTGAGAGAGCCGGATTTAAGAGATATTAACAACAGCGATAAATCATTATTCATTGCTGTGAATTTTTTAATGATTTCAGGTTCGTTAACAAAATGATGTCCCTCTATTTTATCCCCTGGCTTCTCTCTTCCAGTTGATTGGTATTCGAAACCAAAGAAATCTATAGTGAATTGGTGATCTTTATAACTCTTTATTGGATTATCAGGTGTTATCACGTCGGTGATATAATCAGTTTTTTGTGGTTCTGGTAAATCAACTGTTTCCCCCCTTGGTGGTAATTCAGGCCATCCTAGTACGGTTCTAATAGAACTCTGATAGATATCTACGACGTATCCTTCTGTGCTTATTTCAATTGCGGATGATAACGTCGGCTCATGAACCGTTATAGCGATTTTTGACTCTACTCCAGTAATCGATTTTATTCTACGCGCGATTTCATTATTGATTTGTTCGATTTGGTATGACCCTGTTGGTATGGAAACAACGTTCCAGTCTGGAGTCCCGTCGTCTTTATTCTTATTCGCAAATACCAGTGAATTATTCGGTTGTTGACCACCAAATGATTTTGATCTGATATTAGGCCAACTGTGATACACTCGTAGTTTTGCTAGCGCTATCTCCTTCACGGGAACTGGGCTAGGGAAATTCACACTGAATTCAGGATTCGTTGATGTTATTGATATCATGCTTGTTTGTACTGGGTTTGTGTTCTCCACTATTCGTTGAAGTAATTCCATCGGTGTTGTCATTGTTATTATACTGTTGTTGTCGCTCTAATTTTGATATCGCGGAATCATATATACTGACCATCACTGAGAACTCACTATCTGATATGGTTGAGGTTATTGAGATCATTCTAGTTTTCGGGTTTGTGTTTTCTAATTTCATCGGTGCTGTCATTGTTATCATATTCATGTTGTCGCTCTAATTTCGATATCGCGGAATCATAAATACCGACCATTGCTGAGAACTCACTATCTGATATAATTGTACTATCGAGTGACGACGATATCATGGAGGATAATTGCGAGTATGCGGTTGATACAGCATGAAATTGAATTAAGTAATCTTGCAGTTTGCGTTGGCTGCGTGATGATATCTTTTTTGTTATCCCGGTTGATATACCCGCGATTGTAGCCGCCGCAGAAATGCAAATTGGAACTACGACCGGGGCAATCATTGTAACCGATGCAAGTATTATTCCGGCGCCAGTGAGAACGCCTGACACAGAGTACATAGTAACATCAATTACGGTGATTCTTCGTCGGTATTTTTTTATTTTTATTTGATACTCCTCGGCGAACGCTTTGAGTCTAGTTTGAAATTCTCTGACCTGATTATAGCGATATTGCGATGATGAAATCATTTTTATTTTGAAAACGCTAGCGTTTTCAATTACGATTTCAATTGAAACCGTTATTTACTTAAATCCGCTACGAATTCCACATACCACGTTGTTGAAACCCTAACCAAATTTTTATCAGTAGATGTTATTGTGAACTTTTCAGTTGTATCCTTGTCGATGATCGTTGAAATTATATTGTTGACCCCAGATGAACTCGACGATGAAATATTAAATTGAGTCGTTCTTACTAGTGTTAATCGATATATACCCTTGACGGTTGCAGTGATATCTAATTTGTTGTTTGTAGGTGTCCAAGCAAATGATCCGTGTTGGATCGTGTATACTACGTTGTTGGTTTTCTCATGAGGAATTTTTGCTTTTTCAATGATTGTTATCATCCTCGAAAAATCATTTTTGATGGCTTCGATGAAGGTTTTCGTCTCATCGATGAATTTTTTTATATCAGGGAGTTTTATGTCGAGTTTATCGAATGTAGTTCCAAGAAATTTATCAATGATATTTCTACGAAAAATTGAAAACTGTTTTCCGTGTTCTTCAGTTTTAGATTGAAGTGTTGTTAGTTCCAACAGAGAATTTTCCAACTCATTGTTGAAAGTTTCTATTCTATCTGTAATAGTCGAAACGAGTACACCCGGTTTGAGTTTACCCTGATTGGAAAATAACACGATAGTATTCTCGATTGCGTTTCGTTGTTTAACTAAAATATCATCCAACGACACATCACTAGTTTTCAATTTACCCTGATTGGAAAATAACACGATAGTATTCTCGATTGCGTTTCGTTGTTTAACTAAAATATCATCCAACGACACATCACTAGTTTTCAATTTACCCTGTTTGTCTTGAAATACAACTATTTCATTAGGATCAACACTTGTTAAGTTCAACGTCTCAGCGATTTCATCTTTAATTTTTTTTTGTATGTTCTTGATAGAATCAGGGGTTGCAGTGTCATCGGGTTTGGGTTTCAGAGGTCTTCCCCAAATATCAATCATTGTTATTGTAAAACTCTTTCTCTCTCTAAAATCTTTGATTTCCAGCGATTACTAGTGTATTCATTTACGACAACATGTGGTGGTTTTCTCCTTGGGTTACCCAACGAGTTAGAAATAGCGTTAAGGACATTTAATACTTCGCTGCCACATATTGGTGGGTCAATCATCGTTTGTGTTGGTAGCGTAGAATACCAAGTCTTCATTGGAAAAGTTTTTATATAACGCAAAATAGACAATCCCACGTGGATCAATAGCGTATGCAACCCAGTGAGTTCCGGGTCCGGTGCTGTTATCTAAATTAATGATTCCGGTTTCAACGCTGTTTGGTTGATGTGGTAATTGATTTTTCATAAAGACACCTCTAAAATTTTTAATCGCCAGTTTTTTAGCAGCATCGAGTAAATCAAAATTGGACATTGGAGTCAAAGACTCTTCAATCAACGACTCTCCAACTAATAAACCTGTTCTAGTCTCAGGCCTTTTCCGCTGTACGGGGTTCCTGGTAGTCTTAGACCCTTTCCCTTTTTTTATATCCTTGTCCAGTTGCCTTCTTTAGTGCCATTCCTGCTGCAGTACCAACGGCTCCTAACGCTGCCGCTTTAGCCACCGCTGGGGCTGCTGCTGCAATCAAGGCCGGAATTGCAGCTAACAATGGAAATATACCGCCTGTTTTCATCATATTTTTGATAGCAGCCGCAGAAAGAGTAATCTGAACACCTTTTTTTGCTACTAGTGCATCATTGAAATGTTTTATTTGACGAGTTGTTAACGACAATTTATTTGCACCACCGGTCATTTGATTAGGTTTCAACGTGATTGTGGTTCCACATTGCTTAGCTGATTTGGATTGTAATTTTTTTAATTGACCAGGTGTCAACGATACATTGATGTTACTATACGACATTATACATAAACGATTGATTCTAAATCGTTTACGATTTCAATGAAAAATTCATAGAATTTTCAAAGATTTTCCACTGGCGCATCTACCACTCTCATTCTTCCTCCAACACCTTCGAGTAGCATTGATTTGTCGCTGAGAATGACAGCAACTGCTCTATAATTATCAATAGCACCACGAAGCACATTAGCTCTAAAGTGTATATCAACGACAGACTGTCTTGTTAAATCAAGATGTTCCAGTGAAAAGTAATAGATCGGATATAGATTTTTAAAATCCAACTGTGATGTTTGTAGACCAGTATCGACATTTTGATCACGTGCCATAAATGACAACAACCTATGATACACGCGTGCAATATGATTCTGACCGTAATCAAGTTGTACATCCTCGGATAGTTCCTGCTGGCCGTTTATTCTCAGTGAGACGTCTTTAACACCTAATTGATCAAATATCATATGGCTGGAGAGTTGATTGCCAACTCGTGTGTTATCTTGTAACGCAATAAATATATGACGTGGCGCAGCAAAACATTGTTTTGATGCTAGGTTCCACGTGAATAACCCGTTCAGATTTGATTGTTTAACATCTGTACTTACCGTTAGCCAACTTAGTAACGATTTTCCTCCATGGTCCATAAATGATAGTAATCGTTCTTCTGCGGTAATTGATGGAGTCAACACTGGCATCCATAATGATAGTTTTGTTAAAATGACTTTACCGGCATCATCATTTACATGATCTGCAGGTGGGTTTGCTGGAATCCTCCAAATTGCGTCATTATCATCACTCTTTCGCACCAGTGCTACTGTATGCTTCGCTCCATAAATAACTTTTCTGACGTTTCTACAGAATCCAAATATGTGATGCAGTGGAATCGCGCATGAAAATGATTTACGCCCCCTCCCCAACATTAATATACGTGTTGCAGCTCCTAGATTGAAATTATCATCGTTGTTTATAATCATATCCTCGACATCAGCATCACTATTATCACGTTTTTTTGGTCGTCTTACAACAAATGGATTTCCTCCAGCGGTATTTTTAACATCCTTTGCAAACATCATAGAAGGTCCTGCTGATCTTGTATAATCATCGGAATATCTCGCTAACCCGATTATTGTTGTGGCCACATCAACATCGCGATCTATCGACTTAATTTCTTTTCCATCAATGAGATATCTAGCACTCTCAAATAGCGCCATGATACCATTATTGACAAACCCGACTTGAGTACCAACTGGATACGGTGCTGGTACAGCAGGAGTATCAGCAGCTGTTACAAGTTCTCCTTCTACTTCAATAAACGCTTCAGCGGGTAGAAAATATTTACTGGTATCATGAACCTGAAGTTCAATTCGCGATCGACTATTTGGGTCTATTGCATGATAGGCGTAATATTGATAATCGCGTACAGAATCATCCTTGCCAACTGGGGCGTCTATATCAAACGCTGGATCAGGTGACTTTTTGAACATTTTATTCTATTTATCAGAGTCTAAATCGTAAACGATTTTCATCGTAAAAGAATCGTAGGATTTCATCGTCGTAGTTTTTTAAAGCCACTTCCTGCTATCATATTTGCAATATTGCTTTGGTCAGGGGTTATCATCGACGCTAGTTTTTCATCTACTGCGTTATTTATAATTTTACTAACCCGCGCAGGCATTTCCGCTGTAGACGGTAACGGTTTCTTTCTCCGTGATTTCACTAGCGCTGTTAATTTATTCTTCGCGGCTGAAAATGCTTTCCCGGCAAGATCTCCAACAGCACTAATACCCTTATCACGAATAACATCAATTGCTTTCATTCATAATTGTTTAGCTAACGGCATCACTTTTGGAGCCATTCTCGCAAATAACCCTGCAATGGTATCACCGAGACCATCTCCGTAGTATGCTCTATAAACTGGAAACCGTGAATTAACTACATAGACGGGGGTTGGTTTATCATGGTTGTAGTGTATAATCATCTTGTTATAAAACTAGTAGTTTTTTAATTAGTGATCAATCGCTGTAATAACCATGGGCGTCTCTGTGATTTTCAACTAATTCAGCAATGAGTTCTCGATATACATTAATGTCCATGATACCGCCGGCAAATAATCGTCTACAGATATCAGCGGCCTCATTAATTATTTCCGGTGAGTTATTTCCGGCTCGTTTCCCTCCGATGAGAACTTCTAACCGTGATATATCACTGAGAATATTACCAGGACAAGTAACGCTAGTGTTTTCAACTATGCCGCTACCTAAATATCCATCTCCAGTTGACTCCTCTTTACCAAAAAATCCAGTTAGATACTTTACTCTACTCAATACTTTGTCTTTAAAACTCTCAAAATTATTGCTGTTACTTTCTGTGATTCTAAATCTATCACGGTTTGCCAGGTATACTTTTTTTTATCCAATTCTCATCGTTTTTTATATACTCTTTATACCCCTTGTTTACAGCTATTTCTCTTTTATCGAGTGAAAAATCCGCGCGGTAAAGTTAATTAAATCATTGTCATCAAAATTTTTAATTTTGTTGTATGCATCGTGTGTAAATATATTTTGCGGTAAATATATTTTTTTTTATAGGAATGTCTTCTTCCTCTTCTTCTTGTTTTCTTGCAATAGCACCTAGTTCTTCTAGTACTCGCTCTTTTTTTTTTGTTGTTGCCGTGAAGTAGTTACTATATCTACTGGAAGTGTTTCTAAAGACTTTTTTGTTTGTTTAGTTCTTTTTGCTATTTTTTCTAACACAGGGAGAAAAGTCTCTTCTTGTTTTTTTCCTTGTTCAGAGATTGTTGACACTATCTCTTTCGTTGTTGTAGTTATTGGTTTAAACAATTCTTCAGATCCCGCAGCAAAATCAGTTTGTGAACTCTGTCGTTGTTGCAGTTTATTTCTTACAGAGTCGCGAATTGGTATAAATCTCTTAATTGCATCTAATCGTTCACGAGCCAATCGGGTAGTTAATGCTTCATTGACCATTATTTGAAATCAGAAACAATTTTTCAATTGTAAAACAATTTTCCCGAACCTGACCTAACCGACGAAAACAATTTTCCAATTTGACATGTCGGATGATTTTTAACACCATCGTGGGAGTATTTCATTGATGGCGCAAAAGTGCCAACGCCATTGAAATATCTTTTTTTTATTCAGTGTGTGAAATATTTATTCAGTGTGTGAAATATTTTTATTTTTATTCAGTGTGTGAAATATTTATTCAGTGTGTGAAATATTTTTATTTTTATTCACTGATTTTGCCTGTTTTTGACTGATTTTGCCTGTTTTTTTTACTGATTTGCCTATTTTTCACTGTTTTTTATACCATTTTGATCAGTTTTCGTCGGGTAAAGTAGTCGATTTTGCATGGGATTTCCCATAGGAAAAAGCTGTTAGGATTCATTTTGATGGTTTTTTAGTCATTTTTCATCAATTTTTGCCTGTTTTCATTGATTTTTGGTCAGTTTTCCTTGATTTTCGATAAAAAAAAACCTCGTCGGGTAAAGTAGTCGATTTTGCATGGGATTTCCCATAGGAAAAAGCTGTTAGGATTTGATTTTAATTTTACGCAGTGTGAAATATTTTTATTTTTTATTGCTGTGAAATATTTTTTTTTTTATTCAGTGTGAAATATTTTCACTGATTTCCCTTGAGGGTCAAAAAAAAATCTTTGAGGGTCGGTCACAATCAAAAAACGACAAAATCTCTTTGAGGGTCGGTCACAATCAAAAAACGACAAAATCTCTTTGAGGGTCGGTCACAATCAAAAAACGACAAAATCTCTTTGAGGGTCGATCACGGTCAAAATTGTTCATTTTCTTGAATTAGCGCTCTTATGTTTCTAATCTTCGAATTGACCTCATTTTTCAATTCGTATTCGTTACCTAATTCTTTTCGTATTCGTTCCACGATAGTATATAACGGAACAAAACACACTTACGTCACTGGAAAATGCAAGAGAGTCCCGAATAGAATTCTGAATTCTTTTGATGAGCGCATATTTCTTTGGCAGCATATATTTGTTAGTGCTAACTCCGTATTCTATATCCTGAAAATCTGACATGATTTGATCAGGATTTAACCCATATGATAGTTTAATATCATGACTTTTCAATTTTACAATTTCATCAATAATGCTATTCATGTTTTCAGAATTCATATTCTATTACAATTACATATTTCTAAATGAAAAATACGACGCATCAGACATAAATAAATTGAATTTTCTGTCCGTTCTTTTTTTAAATCGCCGTCTTGGTTATTCCCGATGCAACATATCGTACTGAGGGTCTACAAATATCGAAAAATTTACCGGCTTCATTCATAGATAAAAAATATTTTTTCTTCGTTAGTTGTTGTATTCAAAGATTTACTGGTTTCGCTTTTTTCGAGTATTTCCCAGTCTTTCCTCGTTTGGTATTCTCACTTTGTGTGATAGCTTGCAGATTTGATAAAGAATTATTCTTTGGATTGGAATCTTTATGATCGATAACAAAATCATCTTTGATCAATCCATAAAAACATTCATACACGAAACGATGGCAGTAATAAAATTTCCTTCCAGCGCGAAACCTCAAATACCCCACACCATTGTTAGCACCAACTGGTTTCTTCAAAATGCAGTGTCTGACAGTACCATCACTAGATGCTTCATAATTTGTAATCAGGGAATGTGGTCTGAATTCTTGGTTCATTCGTATACTAATACTATTTGTCTAATTCATTGTTTGGTTTAATCATTACATCTTTGGAGAATCTTTCAATGTAGTCTTGGGGAGTTCTTATGACTTTGTCGCTGACTTTGTCATTAACTTTGTCAGGGATACTGACTTTATCAGGGATACTGACTTTGTCCTTGATACAGTCAGGGTCAGAATTTATGATTAAAAATTCATATGATTTTCCATTTTTGATTCTTTTGTCATAATAACGCTTCAACTCCCTGTATCGTTTGCCACCACAATTTAGACATAATTGCGATTTCCCCCTAACCCCAACCCTACATCGTATACAAGGTAACGGACCAAGGCTTCCACGTCGAAAACTCTGCATATGATACCCACAGAATTCATTTCTGCATGATTTGTTACACGGTGTCGTCGATCCAATCATAAGCCATTTGCAGTGATTCATTATACATAAATCTTTTATTTAAATGCTTGTTTTAATTATAGTATGGAGGAGTTTAAGAGATTATCAAAAATTAAGCCTTCAAAAAATGCTAAATTTATTGATTATACCATGAAAGAATTCCAGAGATTATCGAAAATTAAGCCCTGGAAAAATGTTAAATTCAATCTCGATAAGGAGTTCCAGACATTATCAAAAATTAAACCCTGGAAAAATAATAAATTTAATCTTGATAGAGTCTCTGATACACCAAAACGTCTAATTGGTAATAGAACTATACTGGGTAAAATCAGGGAGTGTTTTAATGAATTCTACCGAGACGGTGCAGTACACTGTTGGTCGACATTTCGAATTATTGATGAAGATGTCAATGTACCCAACATCGATGCTGCCATGAACGATGAAAGAGCAGCTGAGATAATCTCACACCTTGGCTGGAAATTCAAGGGTAAATTGCAAAGCAATTCCCATCAGAAGTATTTTTTCAGAATAAAATTCATTATCGAAGTCGAAGGCAAATGGATTATTAAGGATAAATTTGAACCAATCCTTAAGGAAAAAAAAGCTATCATTGTGAGTAGAGATTCCAAACCAGGAATTCTAACTGGAATCGACAAACCATACTACGAGAGATCTTATCCTGTAACAGCAATCGTTTATGGAATATATCCGTTAAATGATAAACCCGATATTGCAAAACTAGCTCCTATGAAATATTCTAGTTCACTGAATTGTGTAGCAACACGGGTAATGGAACACTTCACAAATGCATCCCGAGGAAATAAACTAACTGATCTGCGACGTAGGAAAATAACCGAATGGGAACTGACAGTGAAACAGCACGGTGCAAAGATTTCTAATATAGCTAAATTAGAAACATCATTAAGATTCCCAATAACCGTTATGACGTTATAACGTTAACGTTATATAACGTTATAACCGTTATGACGATAACCGGAGAAGTTTTATACGAACCGAAATATAACAAAAATGGAGCGCCAATACAAATTATTGATCATAACAAACACGCGTGGACACCTGCGGTAACAATATTTCCACGAGAACGAACCGTGAGATATATCCCCGAGGAGTTCGTCGGGGATGTTTTCTATGAAGAGAAATTATTTGATGCTATTCATGCGTTGTGTAAAGATGATCCTGTGTCAGTGTGGTTACTTAGAAGTGATGAAGATCCCGAAATAGGATTTGATCAATTTGTAAGACCAAATGGCGAATTATATCGCGTTGAAGAATTAGATAACAGAATGAGAAAAAGTGCTAGTGATTTTTCACCGGAGAGTTCCCATGAAAAACTATTAACGGATAGCTTCACAATTCCATCAGTGGTAGCTCACTTCGCAAGAGAAAAAAACTCATGGCGTCCAACACAAAGTGATTTTCTTGAGGACGTTAAATTGAGTTGCGTCGGATTTAGTCATGGAGAACTGTGGAATACGAAATACCATCGTGGCGGTATGATTTCAATTGATATATCCGCGTGTTATCCTGGAAGTTTTCTCGGGTATGGAGAATGTAGTAACTATTTTAAACGATTTGGACACCCCACGCATGAAATGACTCGTGTTGCGATTAATGGTCCATTGCCTGATTTTGATTTAACTGGATTCGCTCGTGTGATATCATTCGAATTCGCTACAGGGTTACATCCGTGTAGTTATGTTTGGCTTGGTAGACATATATCTGAAAAGGCCTGGATGCCAATAGTGCTATTGAGATATATGATTGATTGTGGTATGCTAATATCATTGATTGTTTCCGAAGCTATTATATGCTATCGAGCTCAGAAAGAAGTTTGGCTACCACAACCCGATCTAGATTGTATAATCAGCGAACAGCGAAAACAGTTTCCAGTTTTCAATGAAGAACAAATCATGAATTGGTCTAAGAAGTTATTTGAAATTAAAAAAGAACAAGCAAAAGATTTTGGACGAAGAATAATCGGTAAATTCACACAGGGTGGAAGATACGACAATGCAAAATATTCTTCACGGTTGATCATAGACATCGCTGAATACGATTTTATTGTAACGGATTTAACGAAACAAGGAAAACTTGTAAATCGTAAAGACGCTTTCCTATCCGATGGAAGACGATTAGGTACAATTGTTACCTATTGTGATGGATATATTAAACAGTATACGCATTTGAGAAGTTCTATGCTAGCTTATGCTTCTATCAATTTATTTTCGATGATAAATATATTTCCTAATACCGCAGTTAGAGTAGCCACTGATTCTATGTATATTTGAAAAGCAACCAATTATCAGAATTATCCAATGCACCACCGATATCAGATCTTATTACGCGATATAAAATCGTTTATATAAACGGATTAGGAGGATCAGGAAAGACAACACGAGTAATTAACTTATTCAAGGATAAAATCAACATGAAAGCGCTAACACCAACTCATAAACTCGCCAGAGATATAACCAAACGAGATGTAAAATCTAATACTTATCACAGTTTTTTTCGATGGAAAGGAGATCAGTGGACCCCTGAAAGAATGGGAAATAAATATATTCCACCGGTGATATTATGGGATGAAATTTGTACTGTACCGTAACATATATTAAAAATGTTTCTTGGTTGGTTAAAAACGAAAAATACAAAAATTATTATGTGCGGTGATCAAGGTCAACCACCGCCAATTTTCGGTGAACCACCTCATGACTGGCTCAAGGATCACGTTGATCATTACGAAGAGATGAACGATGACATTAGATCATTAGATGAAGTATTAAAGGAGTTGAAATAACTAATCAGATTACAACGGGATAGAATCCAATGTGAAATAATGCGTGAAATAATTTCAGAAACCCCAATGAATGATTTCTGGGAAGCGTGGAGACCAGATGATTTGATAATAGCAAGTAGAAAAATAGTCAGAGACACACTTCAGATGAAATTATTTGAATTGCATAAAGAAAAATTTGCAACACTTCCAGTACCGTTGTGTTATAGGCCTTCGGATACACGAAAGCAGAATATCGACGTTGACATTCCTGGACAACGTGAAAAGCAGAATTTAGTATTAAATGATATTGTGCTGGTTGATATCAGCGTCGTCGAAGATGCATTGCGTGCTGATAAATCCCCGTGGACGTTAGGTTACGCAACGACAATACACTCTTCACAGGGATTAACTGTCACAGACACAATTATTTGGATAGTAGATAATCGCATTGAGTGGTCAAATTTAGTTTATCTCGCAGTATCCAGAGTACGAAGAATAAATCAACTTCGAAGAATTGTTGTTGACGAAGTCAGTGACGATAATGACACTTCAATAAGTGATATTGTCAGCATTGACAACGTCAATGACATAATCAGAAAAAAACTCTCTGGTTATAAACAACAGGATAAAAAAAATAATAGAAAATTTGACATTGATGATGAAATAATAATTACGCTGAAGCAACAACAGAATAATCACTGCGCGAGTTGCAATTGTATAATGCGTTGGCAGTATTCGAATAAAGATCCTCGCCAATTTACCGTAGACAGAAAGAATAGCAGCATTGGTCATATCAGAAACAATGTGATGTTGACCTGTCTTGAGTGCAACAGACGAAGGGGTGCCAGCACCCTGGGTGCTAGTTAAGACCACGCGGTGGTAATTGAGTATCCTCGGGAATTACCTGTAGTTGTTGTCGAGTAAATCCTCGCTGAGGAGCAGTTGAATCCAGTTTATAGATTGGAGGTCTACCAGTAGATCGTGTTATACCGGATATCTTATGCGAAGTGACGCTCCAAATAGGATCGGTAGCTCTTTTTTTACCACCCTCAAACTCACCTGGTTCGTATAAATACCTAACAGTGACATTACTACCAAGAATTGGTTCTTTGAAATCTTTTTGTGAAATCCCTTGAATTTCCATTTTAGGTATAGACGCTTTCTTAATCGCAGTGACAGGTTTCATGTTAATTGTTCGAGTAATCTCATTATTGAGCGCGGTAATCACAGCTGGTAATCTCTTAACCCATTCACGGGATCTCTTATCCTGAATAAACTCCTTCGCGTATTGATATCCAAATAACCGTTCAGCAAGAGTCCGATTAAATCGTTCAACAATTGCCTGATCGCGATGTAGCGCAGTATGCCCTCGTCTGATGGTGACATTGTGATGTTTCATCGCTGATAAAACAGCGCCTTGAAATTCCTTGCCAGGATCAACCTGCAATAGATTTGGCCAGCGTAGTGGGCCTCGTCGATAAATCTTTTCAAATGCAGAAGCAACTTCAGGTGATGATTTTGTTTTTAACGGTTCTGCTTGTTTGTATCGACTCGCAACGTCAACTACGGTTAGCGCGTATTTGTAACCGCGATCATGCGGCAGAAATAATATATCAGCCTGATGAACTTCCTTAGGAGCGGTCACATCAAAATGCGAGTAATTAATTTGTTTAGGCGGTGGTAGATAAATCTGCCATATCGCCTGTTTGGATAACCAATTAGCCGCAGTGGTTTTTTTCACTTTTGCAGCGCTAGCGAGTTTATTGATTGCAGCGCTACCCCTCCAGTATCCCCTTGGAGAATAGTAAATAGATTCCATGTTGTTATTAATTACCAGCACCTAACATCAATTTACCTTTCATAGCCGATTTTATCAAAAATGAAGCTAATTTTTCTTTGAAGGATTTATCAGGAATAGCATTTAATGCATGAATCAATTTCACATCTGCTAGATGCCTGTGTTGCAAATTGCTGCTTTTATAAGCAACATCATGAAGGTGACACGCCTTATCAATAGCGTTTATTGGTTCTTCACCATGTCGAGGTTGATTTTGATCATCAAGTCTGATATCAAGTCTTGTTCCCGGTCCACAGTAGCTATATCCTGGAAGGTGCTTTTCTCCCGGGTATTTTGCCCATGGGGTTCCAGGGAGCTTTGAAAATTTGGCTGCGATATCACCCCCTCGTTTTTTTTTTAAATCATCATTTCCTGCAGATCTCATAGACACAAATCTAAATTTCTTTGTACCACATTGTATGCATTTACCAGAAAGCGCTGATCGGTTATTTTTAGTTGTAATCGTCGTCAAGTCATCTGTGCCAGTAGGCGTTTTACACTTCACACAATATAAATCCATAATTTATGTATAGAAATATGGATATAATTGATTTTTCAGCGACTAAAGCAAGAGAACCGGTTAAGCATCATGCAGCGCTACCAAACTCTATCCGGATGATTATAATCGGGCCATCTGGATCCGGCAAGACGCAATTGTTGCTCAATTTAATAATGAGATGGATGAAGTGGGATAATTTGTATTTAATTGCCCCTAGCGTAGATGATCAACGATGTTATGAAGTGTTAAAGGATTTTAATGAAAATGCTTCAGAGATTGCCGGTGAGGGTATTATTGAATTTATAACCGATATTGACGAGGCACCATCAGTAGAAGATCTTGTTGGAAGTATTAACAATTTAGTCGTATACGATGATGTAATGTTAGATAAACAAAAAAATCCTGCTAGAATATTTTCCCGAGGCAGGCATAAAAACACTGACGTGATATATGTCACTCAACGCTACACTCAGATTCCAAAAGTCATCAGAGACAATTGTAATATTCTTGCTGTATTCAACGGAGTTGATACTCATACTCTTAGAAATATTTGGCAGACATGGTGTTCTGATATGGACTTCAATCAATTTAGAAATTTCTTTAGTAATGCTCAGTCAACCCCGTACGGATTTGTAACAATAAATTTACATGATCCTCGGACACGATATCGTATCGGACTCGATCAAATATTCGGTTAAAATCATTTATTATTTTTTGTTAACCCATAGCAGCAGAGGGGGCGAATGACAACAAATTGCGACCAAAATTGATTGAAAAATCGTAAAGTCTCTGTTTGCCAAATGGAGACTTATTTTTTTTTGTTAAAATATGAGATTTCGTTGGAAGGCTCTATTTTTGTTTTAAGGATTCAATTTATTTTTTGTCTGAAAACGTTGTAGGGTTCGCCACCTCTGCTGCTAATGGTGTGTTCTGTTCAGCTTGAAATTGATAGTCATTGAACCGAAAAAGCAGTGGTGAGGTGTGCTCTCATCGAGGTAATCTAAAGATGATCTGAGAAGCTGTGTTTTGAACTTTTGAAGATTTTGGAATATATATTGTGACGAACCAGACAGAATCGACTTACAATAGTCCAGTAGTCTCGAAAGTGTTAATGAACAAAAAAGTGTTTTAAGTTGCATAAACTGAAACATATTTGCGAATGGAGCTTATGCGTCTTATTTCAAGATATGCAGCCTTGCATATGTTCATAATATGTTTGTGCAATATGAGATTACTATGTAGAGCAACATCTAGGTTTCGTACTGACTGAATTTAATGTTGGTGTTGATGATATGTATTGTCTAAGGTAAAGGAAGTTTATGAGAAAGTATTTGTGTTGTGACCAGAATTTTCTCAGTTGTATCATCATTTATCTGCATTTCGTACATGTCATCCATTATTTCACATCCGAAATTCACCTCTCTACCCTATGGATGGTAGCATCAAAGGGTGGCTAGACTTATATATTTGGGTGTCATCAGCGTACAATTGTATGATGAGCTGTGACATTTGAGAGCGGCTGAGTGTATACAATGATGTAAACAGGGCCAAGAACAGACCCCTTGGAACAACAAAACATACATCAACGTATCTGGGATGTATTCTATTTGTAAATACAATTTGTGTCCTGTTGCCTAAGTAGGTCATAAACCACTGTAAGGCTGTATTCTGAATGTCAAATACATGCTGGAGGCGGTTTAGTAATATATCATGGTCTCATTTGTCTATTGCTGCAGACAAATCAAAGAAGGTAGGGAAAGTAATCTTTCCACTATTCAAAGCATAGAGAATGTCACTGAATGCTTGCAGAAGAGTAGTTTTAGTTCTGTCGCAATTCAAATGAGATACAAGTTGGGTTACAACAACTCCTTCAAAGATTTGTTAATATGAACGGGAGATTAAAAACTGGCTGGTAGATATTTGAAACATTATGGGCAATAGTTGGTTTCTTCAGCAGAGGCTTTAAGATGGCAGTTTTGAAAATTGACGCGAATTCACCCGATGAGAGTTAGATATTGATAACATCAGTTAGTGCAGGCAATATTGGGTCTAAGCACTCAAGCTGCAGTGATATCCGAATTGTGTCAAGCAGCGGGGGGGGGGGGGCGATTTGCTTGAGACATCATTTGCTCTAAATCTAACAAACATCTCGAGAGAATTAATTCGAATCCTTTTTTTCAACCAAAAAAAGGGATTACTTGCTCGAATCATAAGTTTTTCGTTAATTATACTCAAAGACCGTTTTCATCGTTTAGTCAAAATACGGTCTCGTCGTGATGTCATCGCCCCCCCCCCCTGCTGCTATGGGTTAACCAAATATTTGATCGAGTCCAATACGATATCATGTCCGAGGATCATGTAAATTTATTGTTATAAATCCATGCGGGGTTGACTGAGCTTTAATAAAGAAATTTTTAAATTGATTGAAGTCCATATCGGAACACCATGTCTGCCAAATATTTCGTAGCGTATGTGTATCAACTCCGTTAAACACAGCAAGAATATTACAGTTATCTCTGATCACTTTTGGAATCTCAGTGTAGCGTTGAGTGACATATATCACGTCGGTGTTTTTATGCCTGCCTCGGGAAAATATTCTAGCTGGGTTTTGTTGATTGTCTAACATTACATCGTCGTATACGACTAAATTGTTAATGCTCCCATCAAGGTCATCCACGGATGGTGCCTCGTCAATATCAGTTATAAAATCAATGGCGTTCTCACCCTTAATTTCTGATGCATTCTCGTTAAAATCCTGTAACACTTCATAGCATCGTTGATCATCTACGCTAAGAGCAACTAAATACAACTTATCCCACTTCATCCATCTCACTATTAAATTGAGCAACAATTGCGTCTTGCCGGATTCAGATGGCCCGATTATAATTGCGCGGATAGAGCTTGGTAGCGCTGCATGATGCTTAACTGGTTCTCTTGTTTTAGTCGCTGAAAATCAATTATATTCATATCTCTATACATAAATTATGGATCTATATTGTGTGAAGTGTAAAACGTGTACTAACACAAATGATGTGGCGACGATTACAACTAAAAATAACAGATCAGCACTTACTGGTAGATGTGCAACATGTGGTACAAAAAAGTTTAGATTTGTCTCTATGAAATCCGGAGATGTTTTAAAAAAAAACGAGGAGGTGATATCGCAGCCAAATTGGCAAAGCTCCCTGGAACCCCATGGGCAAAGTACCCCGGAGAAAAGCACCTTCCAGGATATAGCTACTGTGGCCCCGGAACACGATTAGATATCAGATTTGATGATCAAAATCAGCCCCGACCCGGCGAGTATCCGATAAACGCTAATGATAAGGCGTGTCATGCTCATGATGTTGCATATAAAAGCAGCAATCTGCAAAACAGGCATCTCGCGGATGTGAAATTAATTCATGCGTTAAATGCTATTCCTGATAAATCTTTCAAAGAAAAACTTGCTTCGTGGTTGGTAAAATCAGCTATGAAAGGCAAATTGATGATGGGCGCTGGTAATTAATACTATGGAATCTATTTATTATTCTCCGAGGGGATACTGGAGAGGTAACGCTGCAATCAATAAACTCGCTAACGCCGCAAAAGTGAAAAAGGCCACTGCGGCTAATTGGTTATCCAAACAGGCTATATGGCAAATTTATCTACCGCGTCCTAAACAAATCAATTTCTCGCATTTTGATGTAAGCGGACCCAATGAAGTTCATCAAGCTGATTTATTGTTTTTACCACATGACAACGGTTACAAATACGCGCTAACCGTAGTTGACGTTGCGAGTCGATACAAATAAGCAGAACCGCTAAAAACAAAATCATCACCTTAAGTTGCTTCTGCATTTAAAAGATTTATCGACGAGGCCCTCTACACTGGCCAAATCTGTTACAAGTTGATCCTGGCAAGGAATTTCAAGCCGCTGTTTTATCAGCAATGAATGATCACAATGTCACCATCAGACGGGGGCATACTGCACTACATCGCGATCAGGCAATTGTAGAACGATTTAATCGGACTCTTGCTGAGCGGTTATTTGGATATCAATACGCAAAAGAATTCATCCAAGAAAAGCAATCCCGTGAATGGGTCAAAAGGTTACCAGGGGTAGTTGCAGCGCTAAATAACGAGATTACCAGAGCAATCAATATGAAACCTAACAACGCAATAAAAAAAGTATATACCACAACCACAGCGGGATAGCGTTTCTCAGCCAATTCTCGGCAATGTAACCGTGATATATTTGTATGAACCAGGAGAACTCGAAGGTGGTAAAAAAGGGCTACTGATCCTATTTGGAGTGTCACTACGCATAACATATCTACTATAACACGATCAACTGGTAGACCTCCAATCTATAAATTGGATTCAACTGCCCCTCAGCGGGGTTTTACACGCGAACAATTACAAGTGATTCCTGACGATACTCAATTGCCTCCGCGCGGCCTTAACTAGCGCCGTTGCGTCTGTTGCACTCAAGACAAGTCAACATTACATTGTTTCTGACATGACCGAGACTGTTATTTTTTCTATCTACGGTAAATTGGCGAAGATCTTTATCCGTATACTGCCAACGCATTATACAGTTGCAACTCGCGCAGTGATTATTCTGTTGTTGCTTCAGCGTAATTATTAATTCAGCATCAATTTTCAAATTCTCGTTGTTTTTTTTGTTGTCTTGTTGTTTGTAACCGGAGAGTTTTTTACTAATGATGCTAACATCAATATCATCCACTGTGGTGTCATCATCGAAAACAATTCTTCCAAGCTGATTTATTCGCCGTAATCTAGACACTGCAAGATAGACTAAATTTGACCACTCAATGCAATTATCGACTATCCAAACAATTGTATCCGTGATGGTTAATCCCTGCGAGGAATGTATCGTCGTTACATAACCCAGTGTCCACGGCGATGATTTAGCGTTCAATGCGCGTTCAACAAATTGTATATCAACGCATACAATATCATTTAGCACAAGTATTTGTTTGCCTCCGCCGGGTGTTTCCACCTCAATGTTTTGCTTGCGGGTGTCAGCTGGTCTATAACACAATGGAACCTGTAACATCGGATATTTTAGTTTGTGTAGCTCAAATAATTGCCGCTGAATTGAATCTCTGACTATCTTTCTACTTGCCACTACAAAGTCGTTTGGTCTCCATGCTTCCCAAAATTCCTCCATGTGAGTTTCAGGAATTATTTCCTTGATTATTTCGCATTGGATTTTATCGGGTTGCAGTCTAATTAAATTCTTAAGTGTACGTAATTGTTCATCAAGTGCTCTATAGTCAGTATCGATTTCTTCATAATAGTCAACAAAATTCTTTAGCCAATCATGTGGACCCGCGCCGACAAATGGTGGTGGTTGGCCATGATTTCCACACATTATTACCGCTGTATTCTTTTGCAGCAACCAATCAAGAAACATTTTTAATACATCTACCGAAACCGTGCATATCTCATCCCAAATTATAACCTCCGGGATGAATTTATCACCCATTCTTTCAGGGGTCCATTCATCGCCCTTGTATCGAAAAAAGCTGTGATAAGTACAAGCTTCAACGTTTCGTTGTTTCATCACTCTGGCTAATCTATGTGTTGGTGTTAGCACAATCATGTTTGTGAAATCCGTAGGATTTTTCCCACGAAATAACTCGATTACGCGCGTCGTTTTTCCTGACCCGCCACAGCCGTTTAAATAAAGTGTTTTATATCTACAAATTGGATCTGATATCGATGGTGCATTAGAACGCTCTGATAAATTATCACCGCGTAAGTAATTACTTTTACTTTCAACGTCTGCTGATTCAGAATACTCGCGCAGCATTTCTTTTTTAATTCTCCATGATCCCCAACTTTCATCCGAATTAGTGAATTCAGCAACTGCGCAACTGTACTTGCTGTTAATGTAAAATGAATCAACGGCAACTCTAACCGCAGTGTCAGGAAATATATTTATCATTGAAAATAAATTAATACAAGCATAACCCAGCATCGACGACCTCAAATGTGTATACGGGGATCTGTAACCGTCGCTATAAGTAACAACTGTACACAATTTTGTTCCATCGGACAAAAAAGCATCTTTACGATCTACATATATGTTATTAGATACTGCATCCGCGATTACAAAGTCATATTCGGTGTTATCCATAATCAGCCGTGAACAATATCGTTTATAGTCGCATTTTTTTTCCTCCCTGAGTGAATTTTCCGATTATTCTTCTGCCGAGATCTTTTGCTTCGATGTTTCGCTGATTAAATATCCGTTTGGACCACTCAATGATATATTCTTCGCCAGCATCAATATGTTTTCTGAATTCGTCAATTATACTATCAAGACGTTCCGGTGTTGGTAACCAGACATTGGTTTGTTTCCTATATGATATAATTACTTCACTGACCGTCAGCGAAATTAACATTTTTGTATCAATCATGAATCGTAATAGCGCTATTGGCAGCCACTTCTTTTCAGACACGTGTCTACCAATCCAAACATAACAACAGCGATGAAGTCCTGATGCAAACTCAAATGATACTACACGAGCGAATCCAGTTAAATCAAAATCAGGCAGCTCCATTAATTGCAACACGAGTCATTTCATGTACGGGGTGTCCAAATCGTTTAAAATACTCAGTACACTCTCCATAGCCAAGAAAACTCGCTGGATAACAAGCAACCATATCAACTGAAATGATATTATCACTGTCGTATTTGTTATTCCATAAACCGCCATGATTAAAATCTTAACAACTAGCCTCAATGTCTGGCAAGAATTCTACGCGTGTTGGTTTCCATGCGTTTTTGATTCTCGCAAAAGGAGCTGCAACCGACGGGATTGTAAAACAGTTTGTCAATAATTGTTCGTCGTTGATAATTTCATCGGTGGCTGCGCCACACGCCGTTAAAAACCCGCTAGCTGTTTTTTTCATTTTGTTGTGAAATTCTTCAGTGCGGTATAATTTACCGTTTGGTCTTACAAATTGATCAAACGTATCCGGGTCGTTTTCAGTGCTGCGAAGTAACCACACCGACACGGGGTCGATTTTACTCAAATGCGCAATAGCATCGAATAGTTTCTTTTCAGCGAGAAAACCGTCCCTGGAAAATTCTTCTCGTAAGAATTCGTCGGGTATATTCTTTATTGTTCTGTTTCGTAGAAATATTGTGACCGCGGACGTCCATGCGTGTTCGTTATGATCAATAATTTTGATTGGAGCTCCCTTTGATTTATATTTTGATTCGTATAAAACTTCTCCGGTTATCGTCATAACGGTTACTGGAAATCTCAGCGACGTTTCTAATTTTGCTATATGGCTAATAGTCGCTCCGCGGTTTTTCACCGTTAACTCCCATTGAGCTATTTTGCTACGCCGTAGATCGGTAAGTTTGTTCCCTCGGGATGCATTTGTAAAATGTTCTGTTATTCGTGCTGCTACACAATTGAGTGGCAAAGCCACTGACGACGAAGTCGACGGCGACGACTGTTTCATTGGTTTAAGTTTTCTTATATCAGGTTTTTCATTTAACGGATATATCCAATACATAACTGCTGTTTCAGAATATGCTCGTTCATAGTATGGTTTGTCAATTCCAGTTAATAGACCCGGCTTAGAATCACGGCTAACAACGACTGTTTTCTTGTCTTTGAAAATCGGTTCAAATTTGTCTCGTATAATCCAACCGCCTGATTCTACACGGATAATGAATTTCACTCTAAAAAAGTACTTTTTGTTGCCAAGTTGTGATAACATCAACGCTGCGTTGCTGTCGTTCATGGTGGCATCAACAACGCCATCAATTCGAAATGTTGACCAGCTATTAGATGCGTCGTCGTGTTTGAATTCATTAATACAATCGCGTATTTTATTTATCACGGCTCTATCAGTTATTGCCCGTTTTGGCACATCTTTGAGAGTTCTATCGAGATTAAATTTAACGTTTTTGAAAGGCTTAATTGCTGATAATCTCTCGAACTCCTCCATGTTATAATTAAAACAAGTATTTAAATAGAAAAATATAGTATAATGAATCACTGCAAGTGGCTAATGATTGGATCAACAAACCCATGTAACAAATCATGCAGAAGCGAATTCTGTGGGTATCATTTACAAAGTGTTCGCAACGGTTCCTTTGGCCCCCTTCCATGCCTCCGATGTGGGGCTGGGGTAAGGTGAAAATCGCAGTTGTGTCTTGCTTGTGTGGGTAAACGTTACAGGGAACTAAAACGCTACTATGAAAAACGAATAAAAAATGCAGTCATTGATCCTACCGATGACTCCGTCAGCGACAAAATCATAAAAAACCCTCAAGATTATATCAAGAGACTTATAATTAAAGCAGATATAAATTAGACAAATAGTATTATTATACAAATGAGCCAAGATTTTAGACCTCACCCAGTGCTTGTTAATTACGAAGCCTCCAGTGATGGTGTTGTCAGGCACCGCAGACTAAAAAAAACGGTTGGATTTCTGAATAATATGGGATATTTGCTGTTTAGTGTTAGAAATAAAACATATCTCTGTCATAGAATTATTTTTAAATGTCATAACGGATTGATTAAAGATGGCGTTTTGATTGATCACATAAATGGCGTGAAGACTGATAATTGTTTTGAGAATCTTCAATCCATCTCGTAGCGCGATAACCTTTTAAAAAGCAACGCTGGTAGGCACTCAAAACGCCCTAGGGGGGTCAAATCGTTTGATTTAGAAACCAAAGAGGAGAAAATATTTCAATCAATAAATGAAGCCAGTAGATACTTTGACATTTGTAGGACTTCAATACGATTTGTTGCAGAAAATATAATTAAAACAGCTCTGTCAAAGAACAATGGCCATAGAATAATAAATCCTTTATGTATAAGTCCAACCACTCATAACACTCTACTCACTAAGTTCCCTTGTATTATGACCGTCAAAGGTATTTGTCGTCTGCTATTACCTGTAGAGAGGTATAATTGACATGTGCGCGCCCACGTGACTCTAATGGAGTATCATGAGTTTCGGTAGAGCTGTATTTATCAATTCTAAAACTTTTTATTGTCGCTTTGGCTAAAACTGAATTATTTAAACAGTTGTATTTATTTAAACCATCTAAATTCAGCTATTAATACACTTTTAGTACAGACGTTCTTTATAATCCAGCGCATTACCTATGTTCGCTCAGCCGGAACGAGCATGAAACACTAGTGTTTTCCATTCATTGAAGTAGGTGGGCGTGGTTAAAATTCCTCTGTATACAGCTCTTTGTGATCTAATCGATAATGCATTTTGTCTAGAAAATTAGAACAGGGAAAATACACGCTGTTATCTAACAACTGTATTATTTTGTTTAGTGTTTTATTTAAAATATTTGTCTCATTTAAATATTGTGAAACAGTATTAATAAGTAATTCAAGGAAATAAAATAACACACCCGTGAATCAACGCTGCTGTATTAGTTGCCTTATATATGTTATGACTTGTAATAAGCTTGGGGCTTTCGAAAGCCAATCCGACCAATCAAAACTAACCAACGCCATTAACACGGGCGTGTGATTGTCTTTTGTCAATCATGCAACCGGGTTAATTTAGTTTTGTTGCTTTTGATTGGTTGGATTGGCAGTAGAAAATCTGCCCCGTCGTTTCATGGTTGTGCTGTCTTGTGCCGTCCCCACATCATTACATCACACATTCCATCATCGTTTCATTGTATATACCATCCTTAATTAAGTATATATGGAATTGTGCCTTCCCACATCAATCGTTTCATTGAATAATACCATCCTTAATTAAGTATATGTTATGCCTAAAATTTGCCGCAACACTCGAGTGGAGATATATATGGCATTATGCCGTCCCACATCATTACATCACAAATTCCATCATCGTTTCATTGTATACACCATCCTTATATGGAATTGTGCCATCCCCACATCATTACATCACAAATTCCATCATCGTTTCCTTGTAAATATCCATCCCTAATTAACTTAATTAAGTACATGTAGTGCCGTCATCCAACTTTGTGCTTACTTGGATGTGAAGGCAACCAAGGAGTTCCAAAGATGTGTTGTCGTATATGTAACCTCTGGGTCTCTCTGACGTCATAGTACGCCAGCGGGATTGACAAATGGTGTTTTCATGTATGTGCTGTCCTTAATTAACTTAATTAAGTACATCTAGTGATTGTCCCCCAAGCATATCTTCCGGGCGGTCTAAGATGGCGTTTGCCACGTTAGGCCTCCCGCCGGAGATGTATGTTTCGGGTTATTTTGGGCTTACTTGGATGCGAAGGCACCCAAGGAGTTCCGCAGATGTGTGTTGTGCTGGCCTTAATTAAGTTAATAAAGTAACCTCTGGGTCTCTCTGACGTCATAGGACGCCAGCGAGATTGCCAAATGAGTGTTATTTTTTTTAATAATTAGAGGTAAAATGTATTATATTATATTTTTATATAAATAATGGATATCAAAGATGAAAATTCTATAATTGCTGAAATCTCAAATTTGCAGAATCGAGGGATAGTATTATCTAAAGGTCTCGACTGCGACAGGATTACCTCGGAATATGAAGACATTGAGTATCAATCTAGTAAGGGTCGTTATGTTTTACCTAAGATGTACAGGCTCGTGAAAGGAATTCAAAAGTCCATCAATGCTTGTTTGTACGGTAACGACATTAATGTATTTATAACGCTATTTAGCACCGTTGAAGCAATACGTCAAAAGCTCGGCCAAGAGTATCAAAAACGAGCTGAAATTAGTTCTAAGGTTCGTGATCTTAGAAAAATTTTAAACGAGTAAAAACCAGTATCCTAACCACGTGAGCGTTTCCATAAAAAAAAGGCTTTCAGTAAAAAAAAATTTTTTTTAGCGTTTTTTGTAACACCCACATAGGAATTTCTCCTGAAAGAATACTCAGCAGTTTGGGCTTGCTCATGCAGTTATGTGCGTACTGGATGATCTGGTTGTGGTAGCAAGTAATCACCGCGACGCCTCCATTTTCACGTAGTTGTTGTTGTTGCCGCGTCGTTAACAAAAATCGTTCATCGCCGTTCTCAGATATTACAATTCTGAAACCCCCAGCGATGTTATTTCTGAAACACTCGCGGATAGCGTCGTACAGTTTAACCTTGTCGGAGATGGATACGTTAGCTTGATGGTACATTATTTAATAACTCAGCTTTTAATTGTGATAGTTTCACATTTGAAAACTCAGTTCACAAACAATATATGGTAGGTGAATCGCTTACAACTAAATTAGCCCGAGAGCGGCTAGCAGCAATTAAAAAGTTTATAGCGGTTCGAGACAGACTTCGCGAGAAACTTCAACAACGACAACAAATGCAAACAGACTTTTCTGTGTCAAGTGAACAACTGTTTACTCCGATAACAAGTGCGACCAAAGATGTGAAAAAGTTAACTGAAGCAGCGATATACGGAGATATTCCTGAAAAGGAACGAGCAAAGAAGGCGCCGCTGCTTGATACGCTTGAAAAGATAGCAGCAGATGACCGGACAAACATGCGCAGGGATACAACAGCTATCCAGTGATATAAAAACCCAACACGAGTATGAACGATTAGCTGATATTGATGATTCTGCGCCTGAAGCACAACCTGTTGATGTCACCCCAAGAGGTATTTCCTTTATAGAAAAACTCACCGAAGGAGCTATAAAGGAAATCAAACGACCTCAATATATAAAAATCGAAGATTATAAGATTTGTGGTGATTTCGCCGCCCAAAGTTTTCATTCTAGAAAGGACTTTTTAAAAGACGAGTATAAAAACAGTAGAATAAGCCGAGATGAATGGGTTAATTGGTTGTATAAAACAAAAAAGGGGATTACTGGTAAGTTGAAAAAGGATACAATTGAGTATAGATCTTTTAAAGTAGGAGTTGATAGTTATGGTATACAAAAACAACAAGAACGAGAAAAACAAAGTCTAGGCCGACAAAAGCAATTACTTGATGATAGTCAGGGCGCAACAGGTACAACTGAGAAAACAAGCGGAAAAGGATATTCGATTAAAAATCTAAAGGATTTCAACGCAACCGTGACATGTCCTGGTAACATCCTCAGTGATATATCACGGTTGGAAGTTCTCATCGGAGGGAAACGAGCCGGAAACAACTCCGTCGAGATAATTAATGAAGCAGCTGATATCTGTAGACGATTATATGTCGGCGGTATCAATGCCATTGATGTATATAGAGAACTCATTGCTGAATTAGTTGAAAATCACAGAGACGCCCATGGTTATGATGAAAATCCTATGGATCTTAGCGATTGATCACTAATTGAAAAACTACTAGTTTTATAACAAGATGATTATACACTATAACCATGATAAACCCGTAAGCGTCTACGTGGTGAACTCACGATTGCCTGTTTATAGAGCATATTACGGAGATAGTTTCGGCAATACCATTGCGGGTTATTTACAAGAATGGCTCCCAAGGTGGCGCAGTTAGCTAAACAATTATCAATGAAGGCCATTGATGTTATTCGTGATAAGGGAATCAGCGCTGTTGGAAATCTTGCGGGAAAGGCATTTTCTGCCGCGAAAGATAAAATAGCATCATTGGTGCGAAATAAACCAAAGGTGCTGCCATCAACTACAGTGATGCCTGCAAAAATCAGCAAAGCAATAAATAGCGCAGTGGAAGAAAAACTAGCGTCGTTGGCAGCTTCGGTGACTCCATCACCATTGACGGATTCGCCGGTAACAGATAGCGTTATCATGAACGCGATAGCAGGAAGTGGTTTGAAACGAAAACAAAAACGACGATGATTACAAAGAGTTTCCCAATTGAAAACACTAGTATGTTAATAAAATGTTTAAACGAACAGCTGATCCGGCCTTCCATATGGAGGCCCCAGTACCCAAGGACAATTCAGTTCGGGATTATCAATACTATTCCTATCATGCAATACAACCCGACCTACGATCGCGAATTGAACTTCAAGTTCAAGATACCAGTAAATACTTTTTGCCGTGTGAAGCATTTATTGAAATTGAGGGAAAACTCGTAACAAACGATGCTGTTCATAATGATCCACCGTATGCAAATGACCCAAATATCCGAGTTGGTTTTGTTAATAATGGCATAATAGCGTTATTTGTAAGTGCAAGATATCTCATTGATGGAAAAGAAATTGAATCAATAGACCGTGAAGTTGATGTTGCAACAACAATAATCGGGCTAGCAAGATACTCCGATGATTATACAGGGTCGGCTGGTCCATCTATGATGTTTGCAAAGGATACCTCTGATAACGCTGACCACCTTCAATACATTAAATTGTTAACACCGCGAGACACTTCATTTGATAATCTACAAGAAGCAGCTAATCCAGAACGTCGAGCTAGACCCGGAGCTGCGTTTGATATTCTCGGAGGCGTTAATGGTAATTTCAATTTAGGATTTGCAACACGAAAAGGAGCATTGCAAGAACAGCAGCGATATTTTTCATGTGCGATTCCACTCCATCACATATTTGGATTCTGCAAAAATGTCAGAAAAGTCATCTATGGAGCCAAACACACAATCGCATCAAGTCAAGAAATAGCGATCAAAATCCGCTAAAGATTGTGGAACAACAATAACGTTAAAACCAGCGCAGATGTCCGGCGGTACACATAAAATATCATTGACGGATCGTAAAATAAAACATTTCAATGATGCGCTAAAGAATAAGAGAGGGGTTCAAATTGTATTTTCAAAGGCTGCAGTCGCCAACATGATAAAATCAGGTGGTATATTTCCATTGTTAGCTGCAATACCAGCATTGATTGCAGCGGCTGCCCCAGCAGTGGCGAAAGCGGCGGTGTTGGGGGCCGTTGGGACCGCGGCAGGGATGACGTTGAAAAAGGCAACTGGGAAAGGATATAAAAAAAGGGAAAGGGTCTAAGACTACCAGGAACCCCGTATTCATGGTACAGCGGGCGATCAGTTCACGGATTCGGTCTGAGAATACCAGGAACGGTTTATTAGTTGAAAACCCAATTGTTCCCATGTCCAATTTTGATTTAATTGATGCTGCTAAAAACTAGCGATAAAAAACTTCAGATGGGTTTTTATGAGAGATCAATTACCGAGAAAACCTAAACGCGTTGAAATCGGTATCATCAATCTTGATAACAGTAACGGATCGGGAACTCACTGGGTTGCATACGCGATTGATCCACGTGGGATTGTCTATTTTGATTCATATGGGCTAGCCCCACCGAACGAGTTTATGCGGTATATAAATTCTTCGATGAAACTCGAAGAGTTTCCGATATTTTATTCCACGCTGCCAACACAACAATTAAATGATCCACCGATATGCGGCCGTGAAGTATTAAATATCCTCGCGGGGATTTCATCGTTACAGAAACCACCTCATCTGGTTGTAAATAAATACACGAGTGGGAAATTACAAGGTAATTTTAGAGAATCAATAAATTGAAAATACTAGAGTCTTTACAATAATGATTGATATTTGGGGACGATCTCTGTCAATGTCGAAACCAACCACGAAAACATCTGCGGGTTCTATCGAGGATGTAAAAAAAATAATTGAAGATGAAATCGCTGAGACGTTAAATTTAGCAAGTGTTGACCCGAACGAAGCAGTTATATTTCAAGATCTCCATGGTAAATTGAAAACCAGTAATATATCCGCGAATGACATTTTGATACGGCACCGCGACGCCGCTGAAAATTCTATTGCGCTGTATTCCAACGGTGGACAACTTAAACCAGGCGCACTTGTGTCTACGATCACCGACAGGATTACTGCCCACGACAGCATGATTGCCACCCACGACAACAAGATTGCCGCCCACAGCCGTGATCTGGAGGATTATATACAAGGTTATAATAATTTTCGCAAAAATGTCGTACATAAATTCTTTGGAACCTTGCTTGTGGTTGGCATGACTCTCGCTGAAATTAAAAATTTTCTATCTTTATTCTTTTTTAACAAGGGGGCGGGGAGGATGATGAATGAAGATGAAATCAAGGCAAATTATCTCGATATTTACAATGATATTGTTAAACTAATAGAAAATCTTGAAAAGGTACAAAACCCACTAACGACGTCGTTGGTAAGTTTTTTGGAACCCCGCTTGTGGCAGGTATGATTCTCGCTGAAATTAGCGAGTTTATTGGCAAGCATACTCACAATGCCTACGTCGCTAATAGTTTCTTTGGTGCACCGGCTACATCTACGATGACTCTCAAAAATATTAATATGTTTATGGTGAAACAAACAACACTTAATGCCATCGTTGATAAATTTTTAGGGAGAACACCTGTGTCTGAAACCACATCTCTGACAGGCCCAACCCTCGCTGAAGTTAAAAAAGCTATTGACGAACAAAAACGCACCAATGAAATTGTTATTAAGTTCTTTGAGGGTTCTGAAAGTTACAATATCACGACGACATATTCTCAACTCGACAGGAATTATAATACCGATAAAGGTTTTTAATTTGGCCTCCTTTTGATTTCATTTTTTGAACACCGCGATGGAACTATGATGAAATATACCGAAATCAAAAAAACCTATCTCGACGTTTACGACGATATTCCTAATCTAAAAGAAAAATCTTAAAAGGAAATAATTCCGCATCCAGACATAGGCGTTAAAAATATCGTGTATACGGTCGATCATGGAACCATGGATTGGATAAGAGACGTTTATACTACATTGTCCATTATTCTCTGGGGTGTCGAAATGAGGGCCGATATCTTCATGCCAACATGGGTCGATGGTATCTACAGGTTAACGCGGATCTCTATCGATCAAATTAATATGATCGTGGACGGTTAAACCTACTCTGGTGGCACCGCGACGTTAATTATGAAGGGTCGCGAACAAAACTTTAATGTCGTCGCGGTTGATAGATCCACCATTAGATCAAAAATAACTTGGTGTTTAGAATTTTTAGATGATTTTTCCGGCTGAAGCTACTAGCAATTCCCCTTAACGATGGCGAATAATTGAAAACACTAGCGGGTTTAAAATAACAATGACATCGATGAAATCAATTAAACCGACAATAGTCCCAGAGGTATCACAATCGCATCGATATCGATATGATACCGTGAAAGAGTTTTCCGCGAACTTGAAATCACTTTCTGAGCGCTATCGAGAGAAAATGAAAAAATACCGACGCAGCGTAGCAATCATCGACATCACCGTGTACTCGGTGTCCGGTGTTATGGCCAGCTCCGGGGTTATTTTGTCAACGGTGACCATGATGGCTCCGATTGCAGTTCCAATCGCTATCTCCGCGGCAACAACAATTGCGGCAGTCGCCACTGCGATTACTAAAATGTTATCATCGTGTTCTCAGAAAAAACTCGCCGATTATACAGCTCGGTACCGGGTGGTATTTGACGCATACTAGAAAATTATCCGAGTTGATCTCGCTGTCGATAGATCATTCGTTCATAGCCGATGTTGAATTTTCCACGATGACCCAGTTGTATAACTCCATGATGTTGAACTTTGAAATTGAAGACAGCATTAACAATAATGTCACTCGAACTGCTTCAACGAATCGCGGGAGAATACCACTCCGATAAGAACAAGCATGATATCAATAACATCAACAAACCCTGAATTTAGTGTGAACTTCCTTTCTCCGATTTCAGTGCGTGAGATCGCGCTGGCAAAATTACGAGTATATCACAGCTGGCCTAATATCAGATCTGTTGCATTTGGCGGTCAGCAACCCAATATAAGAATAAACCCGATGGAACTCCAGAGTGGGAAACTGTTTCGTTACAAACTGGGTCGTACCAAATTGAGCAAATCGATGCTGAAATTCAGCGTAGAATAAAATCAATCACTGGAAAAGAATCAAAAATAGCTATTAAAGTTCATGAACCGACGCTCTTGTCGTCGATCGAAATAAGCACAGAGGGATACGCTGTAGATATCTATAACAGCTCGTTAAGAACAGTGTTAGGATGGCCTGAAAAACCACCGGAAAAATCCGCACCCGACTTAACCACGGACGTACAATCATATCATGAAATCAATCCCAGTTATCGAGATAATTTATCTGATATAAGAAAAGGAAAAATCTCCGATAGATTTATATTTACCAACAAAGACACATTGCTATATGATTTTATCATTAAAAGAACAGCCGACTCATCTGTTACTATATCATTTACGCTAACTGACGTCCGTGGTTATTTTAATGAAATTAAACAATTATATGAAACACAACTAGAACAACTACGGAAAACAAAATAGCAAAAACACGTTGAAATAATAAATCAACTTATATCTGACATGGAATATATCTATGAACTAATTATTCAAACAATAATTAATGACAACAGCGACAATAAACAACGATTCCTAACCGATTACAATATCACAGAAGACAATCTGCGTAATTTCAAGTTTCCCAGATACAACGCTGATGAACTAACAAGAATTGTTAGAACCGATATCAAGGCGCTACAAAAACCAGATTCAACTGTCCTCCTCAGGTATAATAATGATCCAGATGGTGGCGGTAGGCATATTGCCCCGCATAATGTGAAGATTTCAACGGTGATTGCGCTCAATTTTACATGTGATGCAATTGAAGGAAGCTATCAAATTAATCTAGAGCAATCAAATCAAGCTCAGCAGGGATATATTCTTTATTCGTTTGAACCAATAGCTCCTCCAGGATTCCTAATTATTGAAAACCCAATTAATCCTGTCTACATGCGATGCCATAATAATTCGTTAACGAGAATTAATTTCCGACTCACCGACCATTCAAAAAATTTAATTGATCTACAAGATTAGGTGTTAGCGATTAGTTTGTTTGTGAAATCATAAATGATTTTCGTCCTAAAGACTCGATCAAATATTTGGTTAACCTATAGCAGCGGGGTGGGGGGGGGGGGCGATGACATCACGACGAGACCGTATTTTGACTAAACGATGAAAACGGTCTTTGAGTATAATTTGCGAAATAAATTATGTTTCGAGGAAGTAATCCTTTTTTTTTTACACAAAATAATCCGTCACTCGTTTGCCATGACAATTTTGCTTTTTAACTAAACGTATGTATCTTGAATGAAGAAGTAGTAAACTAATAAGTGCTAGATTAAAATGCTTTGTCATTAAGTCCCTACTAAAACGTATTATTTAATGATAGTAAATCTCACTAGAATATTCCTGAAAAGGTTGATGTCGCTTTTGATAATTTGAAATGGTCCATGGTTTCACGTCGTTGTTTGCTTCTTGCTTTGATTTAGGATCATTAGCTGATAAAGTACCCTCTAAATTACAATTACATAAATTAAATATAGGCCTTTTAACGTATATAATTTATCTTATGTTTTCTGGAGTTATTGCTCGTTTATCAGTATAACTTATATATCATAATGTTAGTAATTGCATACACGGAAACATATTTATCAGACGTCAATCATTAAATCGAGTCCATCGTAAACCTAACGTTACGTGGAGTTCACCTTTTCAAAGTACAAAGTAGAATGATGATTACATGTTGTTTCCAATATACAAATCGCACGAAATCAATGTGTTTTGTAGGTAATCATTGTATTCAAAACCCTTTTATTATCCAATGTTATTTCAATCAACAAAACTAGTCTAAGACTACTATCCGTCGTTAGTGACGTGACTGTTTTGAATTCATATCTGTATGAGCAAGCTCGAGTCATGAGCAAGATCACATGAAAAAAGAAAAAAAAAATAACAGTAGTTAGTGAGTCACCACACCGAAATACTTTGATTTTTTATTTTGAAATTACGTTAACGTCTTAGATGGACCAGGTGTATTTAGAAAGAATAGAGAAATAAATAATTTCATATATGCACATTATAACCTACCAAACTTAACTATTCTGTCGTGTTTTCTTCCCTATTTATTTAACGTTTGAGTCGATTGCCATATAGCATATTTTATTTATTCCGTAAACCTTTGTAAATATGCATCATGTTGCAAATCTTACCCCTACAATATACATGTCTTAATAAACTCATAATTAACACTTTGAAGTATAAACTTCAGAATCTTTAACAATCGCTATATAATAAAAAAGTATAAGACTGTCTTGGCCATTTTAATTTTTCACCAATGTCATCAAAATCTGGAATGTGCTGATGTACTTCTTTCTGTTTCAAATCTAGTCTTTTGGTACAATCTGCTTCTTTTCGTATTGCTGTCACTCTTTATCACACTCTGCATTTATGTTATTCCCTTGGATAATGATTCTTCTTTCTCTCTCCACATGTGTATTGTCATATCCAGATTCAGGACCTTACGTTTCCCTTAATCTTTTTATATGTATTTATATGTATTCAAAGCAAACTGTAGACTTAATAATCAAACTCAAAACTGTAGACTCCAACATGTTGTTTCAATAAATACGATCTGATTATCTCTTCCTTAAGTTAAAGAATGTTTTGCATGCGATCTCATAGTATATGAGCACCTCAGACAACACGTCCTTTATTCCAGGAGTACTATGCTTCGTTAGTATTTGTTGCCGCAAAGATTGCATTCATAACGCTTCCATGTTTTGCATAATATTTATGACATATGTGAAATTAAAACCGTTTCCTTTAACATCGAATCTAACGAAATAATGTTAATAAATTTCGAAGTTATTATATTATCTCTTTTATTGAAAGTAACATTCCGCGCAAGGCTTCCCTGTTTGTTTTGATTCTAAGGCATTACACTCAGTTGCAAAAAAAATAACCAAACCGAGACGCTTAGAAAAGTCCATAAAGTAAAACATTGAAACGTAAAGGATTTTGAACTAAATCACAAATCATCCGAAATGTTCGACCACTAGTACTATAACAAAATGACCGGGATGTGGATCGAAGAGTTTCTTACAGAACATTCAAAGATTTTAAGTAAGGCTAGACCTTAATCATACATACTGTTAGACAAATTTAGCAAACATAACAAAGGCCTTTAGGTATTTGCTACTCTATTGTCACTCAACGAGAAAAGGCCAAGTAAAAAAAATAATGTAAACATGTGTTGAGGTTTGCGGTATGTTGTGCAAATACACATTACTATGTCTTATATTTAGACACACGATGTATCTTGGTGACATGAGTAGTAGTCTAACTGCCGGTAAGTACAGTCTCTCTCTCTCTCTCTCTCTCTCTCTCTCTCTCTCTCTCTCTCTCTCTCTCTCTCTCTCTCTCTCTCTCTCTTTCTCTCTCTCTCTCTCTGTCTCTCTCTCTCTCTGTCTCTGTCTCTGTCTCTCTTCTCTCTCTCTCTCTCTCTCTCTCTCTCTCTCTCTCTCTCTCTCTCTCTCTCTCTCTCTCTCTCTCGTCATCTTTCTGTTTCAATACGATTCAATGAAACGTATCATAGCAATTATATTATCATTTATGCACACCATGGACTGGTTTATTGTTATGGAGTCACTAACCATTAAACATGATGGTATACTCAAGCTGTTTCCAACAGATTTGGTAGAAATTGTTTACAAAACGTGTGATGTAAAGATTGTACTATCATTTTAGGCGTACAAAGTCGAACCGATAACGTATGTATCACGAAAACAATCTCAGATTAACGTTAGCGGTTAAATTCTCCAAGAATGTGTGCGTTTACGTAAATCGTTCTTCGTTACGACATTCCATTTTAGTAGTCGGTATTATCATTTGATTCTCCGTTTGTAAACATTAACCGGGACATTCGATTTATAGTTACATCAATATCCTCACGCATAAAATGTTTGATTGTTCCTGGCATAATATTCCTAACATCAGCCATATACAATGGACTTTTCTAAGTATTCATGTTATAATTGGTTTAAACTTTACAAACGTATTAAATGCTATAACGTGCCCTAACCTTACACAATTGATTCAATATTCTTCGTTTCTGTTTGCTCAGCAGTTTGCTTTGAGGTGTCCGTAGAACCTAGGTGTTTATGTGAACTTAGTAAATAACCTTGATACTCAAAAAATTGTTGCTGATAGCAAATTCATTCAGAGTTTACCACTAAAAGCTTTCATTTACTAAATTATGTACATGGGATGGAACTAAAACGTAAAATATAAACTAAACATTTCAGGGTGAAGCAACACAATTTGTATACAATATAAAAATATACACTTGATAGCATATTATGATCAGCTCAGATTCCTTAGTTTGGATAGTGTTTGTTCAATGGTTTTAAAAGCCGTTTTTAATCAGTTGAAAACCACATCCACGCATATTTACGAACAGACACATACAATTTATCCGTGTTATCAAGACAATTATAAAGAAATTGAGATAAGCCACTTTATTAATATTTGGATGATTCATAGATTACAATTTTAAATATATTATAACTTGATATAGTATTAAATCATTTTTGAATATTTAATAAAAATTCAAATTATATAGTACAAAATTAAGATGAGCATAACAGTACCATAATCATATAAATTAATAAGTATTTAATCAATAATTAATATATTATCTTCAAATTTAATTTACAACAGGTACTCTTTTTAACTGAATTAGTCACATATTTTTACTATTTTTGTTTAAATTTTCACTAGGTAAGTCAGTCTACACATCATCATAATATAAAAATAATCTTAAATATTTTGTAAAAGGTGTAATACAAGAAATACAAATCGAAACATAGTGATAGTGACACATTATATTTAAACGATTAAAACAAAAACGATTTTAGAATGTTGAACAGAGTTAAAGACTTTGTTACGACTGTGAATCCATTCAGGTTTCCATTTCTCAGAAGTAGTTAAAACATCTTGAAAGTATAAATATTGCAAAGTATTAGATTCGTCTTTCAAATCTCTCTCTTCCTATTTCTCTCTCTCTTCATATATATATATATATATATAATATATATATATATATATATATATATATATATATATATATATATATATATGAATACTGTTATACCTGTTTATGTCAAAACATTGATTTTAAAAATAGATTCACAATTCACCAGTATATTTGATGTAAGGGATATGTTCCATTTATTTAAAAGTCTCGAATAAATTAGATTACCATAAGTATGGATTCGTGCGTCAGTTGAAAGGCATCTTTGATTAAAAATGTTGTATTTAATTCTTTTAAGGTGTTTCCTACCCAGCACAGGTTTGTGAGCCTGGTTATAGAGTTGCGGTTGTTCGTTTGACTGATTATTTTAGGACGACATCCATTGCAGCACACGAACTTGGTCATAGGCAAGTGCATTTGTAAACCATATCGGTCTACATATTTCTGCTTACTGCTATATGTTACAATATGCACAAATGTTTACTAAAAGTTATATCTGTTTTCTCGTGTTCTCTATATAAAGCAGTAGCTCATATGTCGGATATATCACTTAGGTTACAACATCGTAATATACATAACATAAGTAAACCGAAATACACAGCAATTGTTTCCGATTTGCTACAATTTATTATCCCACCTGGTAACATCATTACATTTATAAATACATTCTATTCGGTATATAATATAGTTTATTTTAATACAACATCAGCAAAGTGATTTATTTCCGGGATATTTATCTTAATAAATATCACACATTATTCTAGACAATATGAAATAATCTTAAAGTAAAGACAAACCCGACATATTCATATTGATAATACAATTCTACATACTAAAGAAACATATTTCAGATCTTTACTCAGTTTTTCGAATGTGAGGATAAACAATTGAAATATTGTTAAGCCATTGGAAGGGTGACAACTGTAAATCACGTTTTACGTAGTAATGATAAGAACAATTATTTATATTGAACATCGGTCGATTTAAAGAGATTATTTACCTCAGGAGCGCATCTTAATCAGTTATGGCTTGAATCTCATATATATATATATATATATATATATATATATATATATATATATATCGTATATATATATATATATAAATATATATATATATATATCTATATATGTGTGTATATATATACACACATATATATATATATATATATACGATATATATATATATATATATATATATATATATATATGTGTGTGTATATATATATATATATATATATATATATATATATATATGTGTGTGTGTATATATATATATATATATATATATATATATATATATATATATACATATAGAGAGAGATACATATGCGTGAATGAAGATGAAGAAAAGTATATATTGTTAAGTATATTGATATAAGTCATTTATATTATTTTTTATTATTTGTTTGTTCTTTTGTTTGGATCTATAGGGATCATTTTGTTATTTATCTGGAAAAGAATTATGCTCATAGAGGTTTATTATCAAGAACTGACTCCATTAAGTGAAATCGTCTTCCATACTGGATACATAGCTGGGATGCGAACTTAGAATTATTTGGACATTTTATTACAAGGACTTTTGGGATTTGTCTAGTGGATAATATTTTGAATTATTTTGGATTAATTTTAGAATTGATTCTTAAAACCTTACGTTTATTGTTCTTTTTTGAAATATATTTGTACTCAATAGATTGTTTATTAATTTTTTTACAAGCTTGTTATTTTCACTCTTTCTATGTTACTGTTTATTCGAGCCTATGCACGTAACATACGAATTGGGAGTTCGTCCGGGATTGGAATTTGGCTAGAATATATTTTCAGAACACTTTTGTTTTAAATTTTTTTGAATTTGGCTAGAATTTATTTTCAGAACACTTTTGTTTTAAATTTGAATACCCTTAGTTTTTGAAATGTTTAAAAAACTTTATTGATATTGATAGGCTGGTATTAAAATGACATATAAAGTAGAAATATTTCCTACTAATCCTACTCAGGAGCAATTAGATCTTTTCAAAAGAGATGAGTTGATTCAACTTGCCTGAAAATATGAAAATATGATCTTTCTGAAGTTAAGGCTTCTTTAACGAAACAAGACATCAAAATGATTTTGGTCCAATATTTGGTACAAGAGAATGTTTTGTAAAAAAGTGCTTCTATTTCGGTCAGTAAGTCTGCTGACATAAAAATAAAGATATTAGAATTAAAATTCAAGATAAAATTAGAGATGAATAAGCTGGAATTTCTGGAAAGGGAGAGAGAGAGACAGGAAAAAGAAAGAAGAAAGAAAGACAATATGACAAAGAGGAGAACGAAAGACAATTACAATATGAAAAAGAGCAGATGCACATTCGGTGACAAGAAAAATAAATTGATAATCAGATAGAGAATTAAGGAATGGAATATCAATGTAGAATAAAAAGATTAGAGCTGGCAAGTGAAAAACACCTTCATTGTTCAAATACAAATTTACGTTTTGATTTATCAAGGAATATAAGATTAGTGCCCCTTTTCAGAGAAAAAGAAGTAGAGAAATACTTCATTTATTTTGAACAAGTTGCAGAAAATTTAAAGTGGTCAAGGGAGCATTGGACTCAGTTATTGCAACGTGTGCTCACTGGTAAGGCTAGTGAGATTTACACTTCACTGTCTATTCACCAAAGTGGTGACTATAATGTGGTTAACGAATGCATTTTCAGAGGTTATGATTTAGTCCCTGAAGCTTATCAACAAAAATTCAGAAATTACAGAAAAGAAGCTGGATAAATTCATGTCAAATTTGCTAGAGACAAAGAACAGTTGTTTGATAGATGGTGCTTAGCCAAGAAAGTCGAACAAGAGTATCAAAATTTTAAGCAAACGATATTAATTGAAGTGGAGAATGCGCTCGAGCTGCTGACGAATATTCTTTGACACATCAAGTTATTTTTGTTAACAAGACTTCTACGCAACAGTCTTCTGGCAGAAACGTATTTCGGCCTAATATAAGCGCTACTAGCACAACTATCAAATACCAAACTTCAGGGAAGCTTGATTGTAGATCATTGTCTCTTCCGACGTGTACCTATTGCAAGAAAAAAGGTCACAGTATTTCCGATTGCTACAAATTGAAACATAGGCATCAGAATCAAGACATATTTGTTACAAATGCTATTATTTATAAGAGGTCAAGGACACGGTCATGTATTGAAAACAATACATTTGTTGGTTCTAATAAACCTCAATCTAATTTTATTGTGGACAATTATCTGCCATTCATATCGAAGGGTTCTATATCACTCTTGGATAATTCAGCCAATCCAACCCATATTAAAATTTTAAGGGACACAGGAGCTTCTCAGAGTCTTTTATTGTCAGGTACTTTGCCTTTTTCTGAGAAGTCTTCTTCTAATGAAAGTGTTCTTATTCAGGAAGTAGAGTGCGGCTTTGTTAACTTTCCGCTCCGTTGTGTAAATTTGTCATCAGACTTAGTATCAGGACAAGTGACAGTCGGAACAGTCTTGGTTTTTACCCGTTGAGGGCATTCATTTATTGCTAGGCAACGACTTAGCTGGAGGCATGGTTATGGTTATTTCACTTGTAACTGGCAAGCTTGATTTGGATCAGAAAGTTGATCCAATTAAAAAGTAATTCCCTGATACATTTCAATCTTGTACAGTTACCTGAGATATGGCAAAGAAAGCTCTTGAGAATGATATTGATGAAGACTGTATTTCTTTAGTTGACTCGTGTATATGTGAGGCTTTAGATGAGGTCACTTTTACTCCTTGTTTGGCTCAATCAGAAGGTGTTGATCATATTTTTCCTCTTTTAACAACTCATTATATTTATTCTAATCAGGGTGATAAACGACAGTCACTTGTCGTCGAACAGGAAAAAAATCCAGAGATCTCCTGTTTGTTTCAAAGGGCCATAAGTGCGACTGAAACCACTGAAGTTCATTAAAAATGGAATTCTTATGAGATACCTGCTAGTGATGAGTCGTCGGTGAACTATCAAATAGTAGTTCCAAAACCTTACAAACAGGACATATTTAATCTGGCCCATGAATCTCCTCTGGTTGGTCACTAAGAGATTAATAAAACTTATCACAAGATCTTGACTCACTTATATTGGCGAAAATTCAATAGTGATGTTGCCAAATACTGTAGATCTTGTTATACTTGTCAAATGGTATGAAAACCCAATCAGAAGATACCTAAGGCTTATCGACAACTTTTTCCTGCTTTTGACGAACCATTTAGTAGAGTTATGGTAGATTGTGTAGGTCACTTCCCTAAGACTAAGTCAGGTAAGCAATACCTGTTCACCATTATATGTGCGTCAAGAAGGTGTCCAGAGGCAATTCCGTTAAGGAATATAAAATCTAAAATAATATTAAAAACGTTGATAAAGTTTTTGTACTCAGTATGGCCTTCCCAAATCTTTTCAGTCTTATCAAGGTTCAAACTTCATGTTTGGAAGTTTACAAAACGTTATGTATGAATTGGGCATTCAGCAATTCAAATTTTCTGCCTATCACCCTGAGAGCTAAAGGGCATTAGAAAGATCCCATCACACGTTGAAAAATATGATCCTATCATATTGTTTTGATACGAATGAAGATTGGGATGAAGGTATTCATTTACTATTGTTTGCTGTTAGAGAATCATTTCAAGAGAATTCAGTCCATTTGACTGGTTTTTAGACACATTGTGCGTGAACCATTGGAGATTTTGAAAGATAAACTTCTCTCCAATGGAGATACTGAGATCAATCTTCTTGATTATGTTTCCGATTTTAGATACAACTTGTTAAAGACTTATGAGGTCGCAAGAGCAAATCTGCGCTCTGTTTAATCTAAAATGAAATCAAGATATGATAACAAATCGAAGGAAAGGAGTTTTCAGACTGTAGATAGAGTCCTGGCTCTCTTAAAAATGCCACAAAATCCTCTTCAGGCCAAATATTATGGTCTCTACACAGTTCACAGGAAAATAAATGACTTAAAGTACATCATAAATACTCCTGGGAGGCGAAAATAAAAATAACTCTGTCATATAAACATGCTGAAATAGTATATTTACAGAAAAATACATGTTAAGTCCGTAATTAATTTAGTTGTACCTGTCCCACTCAGTGAAGGAATATCATCAGATTATATTGATATTGGATTGAAAACTCTTTTTAATTCAGAAATTATGAAAGATCTAGCCCATAAATGTTCACATTTACAAGTGCCAGAAAAAAGGAACTGAAGCAGTTATTATTTGAATATGAGCACTTATTTAAAGGTGTTCCTAGAAGGAAAAACACAATGTTAAAATTGTAAATTCCAAACCTAGTAAACAACATCCATACAGGATGAATCCACTCAAACAGGAATACTGAAAAAAGGAAATTAAATATTTGCTGGAGAATAATTTTATAGAGCCCAGTAAAATTGATTTAGTTCACTTTTCATACTTGTTTCAAAACCAGATAAAACTTTCCGTATGTGCGCTGATTATAGGAAGGTGAACAGTGTGACAAAAACAGATTCATTCACATTACCAAGAATTGACGATTGTATTGATAAAATCGGAAATGCCATGTATGTCACCAAATGTGACCTTCTGAAAGGAATTTGGCAGATTCCACTAACGGAAATAGTAAAGGAAATCTCGGCATTTGTGACTCCAGATGGACTTTACCAATATAAAGTAATGTCATTCGTCACGAAAGGGTCACAAACTACATTTCAACGTCTCATGAGTATGATCACCTCTGGTCTAGAATATTGTGATGCCTATATAGATGACGTCATCATCTACAACTATACCTGGATAGAACATCTAGCAACAATTCGAAAATTCTTTGACAGACTCACTGATGTTTGTTTTACAGTTAATTTATCTAAAAGTGAGTTATGTCGTGCTAATGTGACTTTTATTAGGACATATTGTGGGACATGAACAAGTTAAAGCAATAGATGCTAAGGTTGAGGCTATTTCTAAATTCCCTGTGCCTGAAAAAAGAAAGCAACTGATGCGGTTTTTAGGTACGGCCGGATACTATCACAAAGTTTGTTAATATTTTTCTAAATTGCTGAAGCCCTGAGAAATTTATTAAAGAAGTTATTTTTGACTGAAAAATGTCAGTAGGCTTTTGGCAAGTTAAAAGCCTAACTTGAAACAGCACCAGTTCTTGCAGTTCCAAATTTCAGTCAGTCTTTCAAATTATCTGTCGATGCAAGTGATGTTGGTGTTGGATCAGTTTTAATTCAAGAAGATAAAAATGGTATTGAACATCCAGTGTGCTATTTTTCAAAGAAATTAAATCAGCACCATAAAAATTATTCAAATATCGAAAAGCAATGTTTCGCATTGGTTATGGCTTTACAACATTTTTAAGTTTATTTAAGTTCAGCTCCTTCTTCGATTATAGTCTATAGTGACTACAACCCACTTACTTTCATCGGCAAGATAAAAAATAAAAATCAAAGATTACTAAGGTGGAGTTTGTAATTGCAGGAACATAATCTTGACATTCGGCACATCAAGAGAAAAGATAATATTAATGCAGACGCTCTTTTCCGTGTATAGCAATATATTATATCATATACACTGTAATTTATATAAGTATTTTTAACCTCAGGTGTAAATTGGATTGTGGCAAAAAGAAAGTTTTATCAAATGAATCTTTTATTTATTTTATGGGGAAGGTGCTACGTATATTTGATATAAGTCATTTATATTTATTGTTATTGTTTGTTTCTCAGATTTAAATTTGGCATTTTAAGTTTTAAAATTAGCTCATTGAAGGAGATAACCTGTACCTTACAGAAGACAAAATGGAGTTTTGTTAAAACATCTTTCTATTTTAGTTGGGTCATACGCAGTTTACGTGATTTCTTTACCATAAATTTGTTCTGATAGTTTCTAGAAGATCACGTGATCGCTTGTTTATGTAAAAACAGTTAAATAAAATATGTTTTGGGAACAACCTATTCAGTAGAAGAAATTGGGCTGTTAGAATACTAAGTTGCGTCGTTTAGAGTTATTTTAATTTACCTTGTACTGGAAATTGCGTCAATTCGTTTGGATCAAGAGGAATTTTTTGTTATTTCTCAGGAATATAATTGTGCTCATATACTTTTATTATCAAGAACTGACTTCATTAAGTGAAATCGTCTTCCATACTGGATACTTCACTGGGATTCGAACTTAGAACTATTTGGACATTTTTTACCAGGACTTTTGCAATTTCTCCAGTGGATAATATTTTGAAATATGTTGGATTAACTTTGGAATTGATACTTAAAACCGTAAGATTATTTTTCCTTTCTGAAGAAAATATTTGTACTCAATACCTTGTTTATTAAGTTATAAGAAGATTGTTATTTTCACTCTTTCAATGTTACTGTTTATTCGAGTCTAATCACGTAACAATATATATATATATATATATATATATATATATATATATATATATATATGTATAATGAAGATGTAGATGTCTGTGTGTGTGTGTATGTGTATGTGTATGAAATCCGAAAGCGGCCATTTTCCATCCAAACAATTGTATTGTTTATGTGCACACGTTCCAATTATTTGCATCAGGTGAAATGAAAGAATAATTCGTTGAAAGAGACATTTATTCGAATTATACTTGATCATTTTGTCAATTCGGGACACAATTTTACCAGATATTGTGTATGATACTTGACCTGCATCCTCTAGTAATTCGATTGACCTCTTATCTAAAGTATGTGACGAGCATTATTGAGAAATAAACAGATTAAATTACTTCTTTTTATCTCTTCGTTCTTGACATTATGTAGGGCATTATCGTTTCTATACATTGTGTTCAATCCAAGTTATATCTTGTGTATGGAGATTATATTACTTCATTTTTTTTCGGTTATAGCCTAGGAGCTGTACATGATGGAGAAGGTACTGCCACAGAATGTAAAGCAGAAGACGGCTTTATTATGGCTCCCTATTTAGCAGACTTTGATCCCAGCAAGAAATATTCCGGGAACCCTTGGATATTTTCCAACTGTTCCGTAGAGGCGTTTAAGAGGACACTAGTTTTCAAGTAAGCGTCATCTGCATAGATAAATATAGGATAATACATTTCACACACACTCTCTCTCCCTCTCTCTCTCTCTCTCTCTCTCTCTCTCTCTCTCTCTCTATATATATATATATATATATATATATATATATATATATATATATATATATATATATATATATATATATATATATATATATGTAATAGATATGTGTCTGTGTTTGTCTGTGACTGTCATGATGACCAATCCCTATCGCATTTCAGACCTAATTTAACCAAGAAACATGTCTACACCCACGCTGAATTGGCCGAATGGAGCAAATTTATGGCGAAACCTCCTGGGCAAAAGTACTCCTTTAATATGCAGTGTCAACTCTTCTTAGGAAAAGGATCTGTTTACTGTGGGGTATGTAAACATTCTATTTGTCACTTTGCGCAGGACGTGTGAAGTAAACGAAAGCCTATAGCCTTTTTAATGTGCAAATTAATCCAATTGTCCTGAAATATACCTTACGTGTCATTTAATTACAACCACAGTTGTAAATTATTATGGACGAGAACATATGTTTATGGTTCAAGGGTGCGTCACCACTGTCATTTAATTACAACCACAGTTTGAGCGAAGGATTATGGACGAGATCATATGTTTATGGTTCAAGGGTGCGTCACCACTGAATGCACAGTAAGATATAACATAATTTCTGTGAATGGCAAAGTGTAAAATATATGTTAAAATCTTTATAATAATAAAACTCCTCTCTCTCTATCATATATATATATATATATATATATATATATATATATATATATATATATATATATATATATATATATATATATATTATATACCAAGTACCAAATAGGCCATGCAAGATAAAGGAGGAAAGATAAAGATAACATACAGTCAAGTATATTTGTCCTAATGGAAGATGGATTGGTTCGTGCAGTCTTTTTGATTGTTCCTGTTTACCCGTATACCTGGGTTCGATTTGCCGTTGAGAACGAATACAAATAAATAAAATGTATTATAGTATTTTTTATTAAATATTAATTCTGCCTAGTATCATGTTCTGTTATTTAAAGATTATTTTCTATTCTGTTTTTGTTTCTTGTTCTGTTACTTTAAGATAATTTTTCATCCTGCGCTCTGCGCTTTTACGATTCTGTGCTTTACGCAAGTTCCGTTTCTTTAAAATTATATTCCATTTGTGTTTTGTTCAAGTTCTGTTGCTTTAAGATTATTTTCCTTCCTGCGCTTTGCTCATGTTCCGGTACATTAGTGTTTGTTTTCTACCTGTGCTTTACTCATATTTTGTTACCTTAAGACAATTTTCCATCCTGTGTTTTACTCATGTTCCGCTACTTAGTTACACTACACACAGACACGCTATATACACGTAATCTCTCAAATATTGTCAAAACGAACCGCTCATGTACAACATAAATGGTTTCTACTTTCCTTTTTCACTTTCATTTGAAAGTAATGGCAAGCTAATAAGTGACATATACAGTTAATAAAATGGACCACATTTTTAAAAGATATCAGTTCGGTTATATGCTTGAGCTACATATTTGTTCCAGTCTCTTTTACCATAAAACAAAATGTTTATAAGTAGTCTTATTTTGGATTTTTCGTGCACAACGTGTTGTATATAAAACCTATTTTGGAAGCCATATTTGAAAGTTGGCACAATAACAAACGTTTCCTCGCCTTAGACAGACATTTTCGGGTAAGTTTTAAATTCGGTTAATAAGTACTTTATTGATCCAGTAGATATATAATTCATGTGTTTTGCCCAGCAGAAACTATATATTATTTTTAAAATTGGAACCACGTAGGACCATATTATTCATTAATAAACCTTTCATACGGGCATCCGGTTTTGAGTTGCAGATTCGAAGAGCTAATATATAACATTTCATCTAACAATTATGATCATAAAAAACTCGTGTACAGATTGGGATCTTATACAATCACAATATGTCAAAACAAAAGTGATTAGTGTAGTACAATGTCATGTAATTTCTGGTGTACACTATTCTATTGTTATACTTCTCACAGTTTAAAATCAATACAGTGTAGTTGTATAAAACAACTATAAAAACAGATCTTTTGTTCTTTCATTGGTTTCTTCTCCAAACGATTAAAAATCCTTATATACAATTTCTTCATCAATTTGTTGGACTTGCTTTTGCGCGTGTAAAATGTTAGTGAAACACGAAAGAGATACACACACAAACACACACGTACCCACACACATACATACATACATACATACATACATACATACATACATACATACATACATACATACATACATACATACATACATACATACATACATACATACATACATACATACTTGTTCATTCATATATGCATATATACATACACACTCATATACATGTATACATCTGATAAATGTACGATCAACACAAACATCTTGTACTCATTATTTTTAAGCTCATTACTTTTAAGATCAAACACAAGTTTAGTCTATAGACAAATTAAAATGCAAGATCATGTAAAATATTGTACCCGTCATTGGTTTTGACTTGCTATTAAATTTACGTTTCCTATCCAGTATATGAGTGGCAGAAAGAAATTATTTTTTCACATATTTAGTTCAAAGTTGTTTTTGCATCAAGTGTAAGCTATACCACTATGATAAATTTCGTAACATCTGGATTGTTAATGATTGATTCATTGATGTCATCACAAAGGTCACATTTGTACCTTTTACCAGCTTTGATTTGGCATGCTCACTGAAGTTTTAATACCGGAACGATTCGAGTTCATATTGAGTGGCCAAATTATTTAAATGTTACATACCTTGCCGAGTGACATCATCGCGTATTCTTACGTAGAATTTGCTCTTAAAATCCCTTTTCTACAATATTTGCTTTGGATTACTCCTGGCTGTGGGATAACACGATATTCCAGGGATCCTATGTATTACAAATCTGTCCGTCTCAACTATAACTTGAAGGGTTACATTTGTCACCTTATCTGCAAAGCTTGCTATGACAGTGATTATGTTATTGTTCAGTGAAGCTGGAACGTTTGATGGTTTTGTTATAAGTGTTGTTTTTATTGTTCGCAGCATTCATGGCTTCCTTAGAGCGATCTTCATCTTGTTCACGTTCTACATTTAATATTAACTGTCTTTTCCCGAGCCTACTATTTATTGTTTTAACCTTTGCATTTTAAGTTCACATATAGTGAATTGTCTCTCGTACCGTTTTGTTTCATTCAACATTTTGAATTTATGCGTCTTAAATGCAGTCGACTTGATCCATTGAGCCTTTAGGACACGTTCTTGAAATCTTAAGTCATCTCTGGTCATTATTTGAATTAATGGCAGTATCTATTTTGAGAAGGCCCTTCTGGAGAACGGAGACACAATTGAAATCTACACTAAGCGTGTTCTCAGATTTCGAGCTAGTAACTGACTTAGAAAATAGTTTGAAATGATGTCATATGTGTGTTTAGTAATCGATGAATTTATTATATTAATTACACCCCAAGCAACTACCCTTATAAACGAAGCCCTTCTATAAGCAGAACAATATTGTTTAGAGGAAAGAAATTGATTTAGGAGTGACGGTATAAAATGATTTAGTATACCATATTTAAATTCTCCAAAATAATAAAAGCTGTTATCTTTATAATTTGCTCCTTTATTAGCTCTTGTGGCTTCCCGTTCAAGACATGTTTTCACAAGAGCCAGTACACATTGTGTAAAACCATGAAAACGTTTATGTTTTAAATGAAAATTAAAAGATGCTTAATAAAGAAAACGGTATTTGATATAAACACCAACAATCGTTATGATATATATATTTAATCATGTATCCTATTTGATATTTTACACCACATGTCAATTTCCAGCTCCAACTGATTGATATGGACAAAAATGAATATTTTGGAATTGATTACAATTTTGCAAATATTCTAATAAGATATGATATGTTGCATAAATGAAAATAATAACACCAAATATATCTCATGTATTGTGAATAAATGACCACAGCAATTTATGCACATACTTAAATTATTTTCATTGTTGTCATGCGATTCATCATGCAAAGACAATTGAAAATGGTTCAGGACGTTACTGATTATCATCTTACCCTATTCCCAATCCACTAGGGCCTGAACAAAACAACTCTATATTTGGTGTGAATCAATGTTAAATAAATCTTTAAAATGAATCCATGTATTTGAATTAAATATATTCCCGTGATACATCTACATTTCGTGTTCCAAGTTAGACTAAATAACTGCATACTTGTTCTTTAAAATTCATTGTTCAACGAATTATGCGAAGTAACTGTTCCATTTGTATTTAATACTGACTATATAGCTAGTTTTAGTGTAGGTTTTAATGTACAGATGACACTTTATACTATATTATCCATATTCATGATTCAGACCCATTATAAAATAATGTATTTTTTTTAAAAATGTTCTTTCGTTTCTTTTTATTAAAGAAACTTCAGACAATTTTAGACTGAATAAACATAGTTGCATATCATCAAAATTAAATTTACAGACTTATAATATTTACTTATTCCATTTTTACTTTTAGGTCTTGAGAAACATTTTTACTTGGAACGTTTAGTTAGACACCTGCATGTTTTTCCTTGCTGACAACTATTGCTCTTTAAGTAAATTAGTTTTACGACAGCGTTGCTGCTCTTTTGAATCAATTATTTATGTAAGGCTGTAAAAAGTTATTAACCTATGCACCATATGGAAATACGGAGTAGTTAAATAGAGAAGACATTATTTGTAGCATAGTTACTCGGCATATTTCTTATATTAATGTCCTCACAGGAATAATGGTATTGTTTGATCAGGTAATCCCATACAAACTGATATACATATGTTTGTTTGTTTCTGTTTTCCATGAAGGCACTGCCTGGGAATAGATGTCGATTCATGTATTGCACGCATCCAAAGAGCGGACTATGCCTGGAAACGTATTTCAGTGCAACTCCTGGAACCCCGTGTGGAGTAAATATGGTAATCTCTCCTTATATATATATATATATATATATATATATATATATATATATATATATATATATATATTTCACTATATGTTTGTCTTCCTTTCTCGGTTTTAAATTATTAAGAACATTATTTTTAGATTTCTAGGTTGAGAAACTCATAAATCAGATGACAGTTCGTTCGAATATCTATGAGGTATGCAACTTAATGTATATGAATTAAATTATATTTGGTTTTATAAGAAACCGTTTAATATCTAGTTCAATTATTCCAACTTAAATGTAGTAATTTAGTTTGGTATATCTACCTAACTGCAAATCAATTAAATTAAGAACCCTTTGTTTATAATGCATTGTAACATAACGATCCGCTTTATACATTTTAAATTATGCAAAATGATATTTTTCTCTTTTTGTGCAGTGGTGTCAACAGGGACTGTGTGTTAGGATCCGTATACAAAGGTGAGTACGTCATATCAGTTTATCTCGAAAGTTTTAATAGTTTTCATGCCAGATTCGTCATTAGAATGATGAATCATAAAATATAGTGCAAATGAAACGCCAGACTGTTTCCTTTGCAAAGGTACTCCAGTTTCCTCTTTATCATCTGCATCCATTGATGGTAAAATAAATAAACACAATGCAAAATGTGCACTTCAGATATATCTGCTTATAATGTTTGATTTAATTTATTGCGATGCATTAAACGTTTGTGATCATTTGATTGTAATCATACAATGATGATGGTGTTGACGAGGGCAAAGGAAATCATTGTGACAATGACGATGATAGATAATATATGCACTTTACTTTATTATTTAGTAAATCAGCAATATTCCAATTTATTCTAGGTTACAATTAATTAAATTAGTCCCTTGTATTTTCCAGGTCCATATTGCAGTCTTCCAATTTCAGCCAAGCACGAAACTAGAATATGTTTCGGGGTTCATAGTTGCGTGACAGGATATTCAAACTTGTTTATCATTTACTCACTAATTCTATATTAACGTAGGTACTTATAATATGTTTGCTATGTTCAGAGCAAATGACTGACTTTAGCAACTGGACAATATGTGATATTAAGTTTCAATCCAGTCTGATTACTTGTCTAATGTGTAGCTTTAATGTCATGAAAAATACTTCCTACGAAAACAAAACTAAATTGACACACTTGAATGTTGGTGTACCGTTGATTTTATTTGAGCATATTTATGCTGTTGTAATGGCTATTGTCTGTGTTGTATTAAAATACATAGCCTTTGCACCATTCCAGTTGTATTTCTTATTTATTTTGTATAATTGTGTAAGAATAGGTATAATTACAGCAAATATGCCATTTATTTCCAAATCCGAAATGCTTGTATTGTCATTAATAACTTCATTTCTATAACGTAAATTCTCCGATTTCAACCTTGCAATACTAATCGAATTTATGACCCTTAAATCCGACCAAAGTTAAAAGGAAGATACATTGAAATTATAATTGTTGCTAAAATGCTTTTATTGGTATGTTTTAATGCTATTTGTAAATATAAATTTTTTTGAAGTTATATTCGTTTGAATAAGGCTCAAAGTAGCTCACCACCTGAAAGGTCGTTCTTCAGTGACAGAAGTAAATAAATGAAGTGCTTTGTATTAAGATGAGAACAACTAATGGGACAACTGTGCTAGGATGCGAATCGTCGATCGAAATAATTATTCTACCTCGTCGATTTCAATCGATATAGTAAACCTTCTGTCTCAATGTTTGTGACAAAGCTTGTGGAGGGTAATATTGAAATTATTTGTGAAAACTTGCTAAGACAGCTTTAAGATTTTGTATATGTGTAAGCTGGCAATTAATATTGTTTATTGTTGCGTACCGATAAATACAAAACACTCTATAATCCATATCAACTAGAAAAACTCTAGATCAGTCCGGCAATGATAAAAACGAAAATGTACAGTAGGCATTATGTTCAATTCATCATATCTCCTAGATGTGATTGAAATATTTCACAATTGTAGCAGTTAAATGTCGAACAGAACATAAGATCTATGCGTTTACAATTCTGGAAGACATATGTATTCTCAAAACTATTTTGTATCACAAACACCGTCATTCTGTCATTGTTATGAATTAGGTAATATTATATCTTTTCGCTTAAGATATAGTCACATGTAACTTTAAAAGACGAAGGCTTTGAACTCGGTCCAGTCAGTTACAAATACGAAATACAATGTAATTTTCTGTTGAACAAAATGTACACATAAGACTCAAAGACAATAATGACCAATACATATAGTACTGAAAAAGCATATTTTCTCAGTCAGTTGACGAGACGTGAAGGACGTTTACACAGCGTAAAGCACTTCTGTGCCATCTTAATAAAATTGAGAAACAAATATCGTTAAGAGATCTTACATACTTAATATACAGTGTGAGAACAAAAATTAAAATATAAAATATATATTTACCAATGCCTAGATGATCTGTCTACAAATGTCATTGCCGGAGTTCCAATCACAGCTGAGTCATAACAAGGACTTTTACAATTAGTATAACAATTGCCTCACGTTGCGGTCAGCGTTAAGACGTTAGTGCTAGGACTCTGTCGGCTTAGTGTCAGGATACTGTTAACGGGTTTGACGTCATGATCGATGTATGCAGCATAATGTTCAGGTGCTTGATATTACAATAAACTGCCAAACTGTAAAACCTCTTACCATATGACCGAACAATTGTTAAAGCTATATTAAAAATCAAATTACAGACACAGATTGTTAAATGCTTGAACTGATTAGAATGGCAATGACAACAAATATTTTAAATATGGTAATGTTAGGTACGACAAAACCAAGGAGAGTTTTTAATGTCCCAGTGGAAACTATAGTCACGTTAATGTGATCGTGACTTTAGTTTAGGTAAAATATTACAATCAAAGCTTGAACGTAATTGCGGAAAAAAACAGAACAGTAAAGAGTGATCAAATTTCTAGTTGTGGTCTAACATAAATCATGATCAACTTAAACTAAACTCAAACATCTTTAAAAAGCTTTATGTCAAACATTTTTAAAAAGCATTATGATAGAATTCAAGATATCGACTGCATCGTTCTCCGAATTTTAGAAAAGATTAAATAAACACAGGTGGTATATTTCCACCTCTTGTAGCTATACCTGCAATGAAATCCGCTGCTGCTCACTTCACGGCAGAATCAACTGGACCTCGTGATTTTGGGCTTCATGGTTGAAAGTTACCGGTAAAAGGAGTGGGTAATGTAATGCAAAAAAATGCAAAATATAAATATTACCAGAGAGTAATACTCGAGAAACGTCTGAGACTTATCGTATCACTTCGTCATACGTAAAACGTCTTCCACCAATATCTAATCTTGACTTAATTATTGCTGCTGAAAACTAAATATTACAAATTTAAAAAGAGTATTTATGCGTGATCAATTTTCTAACCAGGACAATAAAGTTGAACATGATATCGTTAATCTTAATAACAGTTCTAGTCCACTTTCTCATTTCGTTGAATGCACAATTGATCGACGCGGATTTGTTTATTTCGATTCTTACCGATTTCTACCACGGAAAAAACCTATTTTATATATACAAATCCATTCGGTGTTGTATTTCAACATTTCCAACCGATCTGCCAATGTGTGGTCATGACGTAAATCGCGTTTCAGACGCGACTTCAGAATTTTCTTCTCTAGACAATACTTTACTCGTACAAAATCAACATTATATACCAGTTAACTTCTGATGAGACAAATGGGCTATTTATTGGTACATACTCTTGTATGTGCCGTTATTTCTTCCCACGATATATACATTTTACTTTTCGATGTCTATATAAATCTTAGGCTACATTTGTCAAATACATGCACATCCTGATGTTCTGTTAAATATAATTGCTGTAAAACATTAACTTTCTCTTCTAAATTTATTTAAATATTTAATTAAAAAGTACACTAGCAATATTTTCATTAAATAGTTCAACCTCCATTTCATGTCATCTTTCAGCGAACATACAGTTTTTCACTTATTAGTTTCAGTTTCGTTTGTACACATTACTTCCATATCTCACGAGTTATATACTGGAATAAGTGTCCGGTCAGTGACATTTTGTGTTAGTAGAAAAACAGTAGACAGTACTCGCTGTGACCTTTGACCAATAATGCATAGTAACACCTAGTTTCATTTGGAAGTCAGTTAGTATGTATCAGTCGGTCGAGTACATATATTTATCAACGCTTGTGTTGGCATATTGAATAAGCTGTGTAGACCTCGTGCACATCAGTAACGCTTTAGTAGGAACTGGAGGACATCCATTTCGTTCGGACTTTTCATCGGACGCCTTAAAGTCTTCATGACACTGGAATTAACACAGGAGTGATCAAGTTAGGTTTAGGGTGATTCTGCACAATTTCCTAATATTTAAATGTAACTCACATGCAGTCTTTGACAATATCTCTCCGCCATTGTTATGGACACCTTTGGGAAACTGGTAATAATAATGATTTCTGGAAACTACTAATACTTTCAAGTCTTAAAACAACTTTAAATTCACAATAAACAACGTTTTAAATATTCGTTGTAATAAATGAATTATTACACGATATTACAATAGAAATACAATTAACTTCACATATCAAAAAATATAAATTTAACACTCATCCCTATGACTTTTAGAAATACAACGTGAAAATACGTGTTATCTTTACTAGATCCACTGATCACAGCCCCGACTGAACCTTAATCTTGCTTAATTCAATAGACAGTAATTAATATTCACGGTACAATACCCGTGCATATCGTGATAATAATGTTTGCAGCCAGTAGTTTCCGGAGGCGAGACATATGTTTTCTTCCATCGGTCGTTTAGAAAAGAAACACCTGTTCATCCCAGACAGCGCCGCACTTACGCACAACACAAATAATAAAATGTCGCAGGAATAGCATTTTTTTTTTGTTTCGTTCATTTTTTCTAATTATGTGACAATACTTCCCCCATCAGGTAAAAAATGTACGCATTTATTTTTAAAACACTTTCACGTAATAAAAGAAACATAACTACTAAAGATATGTGTCATTATTTACAATGGTTATAATGCATTTTGGATTTTCTAAACTGGGTAAAACTTGATCCAAATTTTCAATTTTACCTTGTTCAAATAGTCTTCCCCAATATTTTCATCTCCTCTTGTTGCGTCTACGCAGATGCGATAAGGTTGTAGTATCAGCGCCCAACGCGTTAACCGAGCGTTAGCGACCTTGGCTTTGTTTAAATACTATAGGGGTTGATGATCAGTTTCAAGAACGAAATCACAAAAAGAAACTCACGATACTTCCCTATTCCCCACACTACGGCTAAACAGTCTTTCTCCATAACAGAATATGTTTTCTCTTGTAGTTTGGTAATTTTCTACTTGAGTATGCTACCCGTAACTTATTGTTATCCTGCTCTTGCATTAAAACTGTATCCCAATCCAGTTTCTGATGCATATGTTCTTACCATAGAGGGTTTGCTAACATATGGCAATTGTAATATAGGTGCACTGATTAATTGCTCTTTCAGAGTGCAAAACGCTCTTTTTCTTGGTGTCCCCCATTCTACATTGTTTGGTTGTCTCTTCTATGTCAGATCAGAGAGGAGACTAGCAATGACTGCAAAGTTTGGTATAAACTTCCTATAAAATCCTACTAGACCTTGAAATGAACGAACTTGCGTTTTGTTGTATAACTTCTAATCGCTTCCACTTGCTTGGGTTTAGGTTTTGACTGACCTGAACCACTGAACTACTGACACTATGACCGAAACAATCTAAATCACTATAGCCAATACTGCATTTAGTAGGTCCCACTGTGAGGTTCGCTCTCCGGAGTCAATCAACGAGTTTCCCCAAGACGGTCACATGCTCACTCCAAGTATTCGTGTACACGAATATGTTAGCTACGACGTTATCAACGTTTGCTGGACCTTTTAACAACTTGCGCATAAAAAAAACAACAGGTGGCTCTGGCCACTACTAACCCGAATGACATTTCTTTGAACTGATATAGTCCTTTCTGGGTCCCAAATGATGTCAATGCCAATATCCCTTGGACAGATCTAATTTGGAAATGCATCGGTTGCCCGACAACTTTGCAAACAGACCCTCCATATATGGCATTGGGTCTGCATCAAACACCATGATTTTATTTAACTGTCGGAAATCGATACAGAATCGGTTCGTCCTATCTTTCTTTTTGACTACCAATACGGGAGAAGAATATGGCTAGTTGGATGGTTATGTGATCCCACCCCCAGATCTAACATTTCACTAACTTCTTCGTCCACAGCTTTTCGCGCGTTTTAGGGTACCGGATATCTTTTGATTCTAATTAGATGTATTCAGTTTAATTAATGAGGTCTACCAAGGTTGTACAACCTAGGTCTGTCGGTGAATACGTCCGTGTATTTAACCAAGAGCTCAATAATTTATTGACGCTGGTCTTTGGTCAACTCCGCACTCTCACCGACTTTATATACCCTTCCCTCGCAGCACCCAGGGGACATTCAAGGGGAACCTCTTTTTCTGAGTCTATAACGTCGTCGTCTATGACTGCCGTACAAACGACGTTCAATACCCCTTTTTCTACGTTATCTCTATGTCTCTTGATGTACAATTTAAGCATGTTAGCATTGAATGTCTTTATATGACCGTCTATGTCAACTATATAGTCCAGGTCACCTTTGACCTCTTTAACTTTGTAGTGACCTTTCCACTGGACTAGTAACTTATTTGAGCTGGTAGGGAGAAGCAATATAACCTGATCTCCTTCATGAAATTTACTATAGCGCTCTTTACGGTTATAATGCTTGGGATATCTGCGTCCCGATTTCATTAATTCATCACGAGCCATCTGGCATGTAGTTTCTAGTTTTTATCGTATATCTAACACTTACTGGTAAGTCCTTTTACTTCCTCGTTCTCTACGTCACCTGCACCTAAGTCGCATAGTATCTGCATCGGGCTTCCAACTGTTCTTCCGTAGAACAATTCAAAAGGTGAAAACCCTAAGCTTTCTTGCTGTACTTCACGGTACGCGAATGGAGCCGCATTTAAATAGCGATCTCAGTCCTGCAAACGTTCCGCACACATTTTGTGTAGCATGTGTTTCAGAGTTCCATTAAACTTCTCTACCAGTCCATTGCACATCGGATGGTGTGGAGTAGTGTTACGTGCTTAGGCTCGAATAAGCAGCGACATAGAAAGAAGTGAAAATAACAAGCATATAAAAAACTTACCAAACAATTTATTGAGTAGAAATATGTTCATAAAAAGAAAATAAATAAACTTACGGTTTTAGAGAATCAAATCCAAAAATTAATCCAAAAGAATTCACAATATAATCCATTAGTTAAAATGCAAGAGTCCAGATAATAAAATGTCCTAATAGTTCCCGGTTCGAATCTTGACGATGCAATCCAATATGGGCGACGATGTTAGGTGATGAAGTCAGTTTTAATTTTATAATAATTCAAATGAGCACAATTAATTTCTAGATACGTAACACAATAAATTTCTCTTGATCCAAAACGAATTGAAATAACTTACACTCAAACAATAACACACCCATCTTTGAATTCTAAAGACCATACTAGCTAATAAACCGTTAGGTTCTAAAACACAGCTATATACCGATTCCCTCATAAACAGGAAGGGTTCACGTGATTTTCGAGAAGGTCACAGGACGAACCAAAGTTGCAAAGTCACGTATACTGTATGATCTAGATAGATGTCCTTGGAATCAACTAATCATTTTTAATGTAAAGCTCCAATGTCCTTGGAATCAACCAACCATTTTAGAAGCTTGTTTATCTCTGTAGCAAGGTCAGAAAATGAGGTTAACATATGTTGTTTATTTGTAGGTGAAACATTTCTAGAAAATGTTTACAATGAATAAATTTTTAATCCAAAATGTTTAATTTGAATCTGACAAATATAAATATATTATTTAAATCAAGTATACGTAACAGTAGTGTTTTGCTGTTTGATGGATAACAACCTACCTATTTCACCCATAAGGTCAGAGGTTACTTGGGCACCACAATCCGAAAGGATCTGTCACCCCTACCCTACTGAAGATGTCAACCAATGTTTCAGCCACCCTCTCCGTTTCAATAGCTGGTAACGCTACTGTTTCGGGATATCTTGTTGTGGAATCCACAGGAGTAAGAATATACCGATTCTTTTTTTCGGTAACTGGTTGTATTGGTCCTTCAATATCTACAACCACTCTTTTAAACGGTGTATCTATTAATGTCATCTGTCCTATGGGTACCCTTGTGACCCTTCCCTTACATAGGATTGTCTGGCATACGTCGCATGACCTACATAATCGTGTGACATCACCATTAACACCAGTCCAATAGAATTCAGCAATTACTCTGCTGGTGGTCTTTGCTTTTCGTAGGTGTCATGCCATTCTAGACTTATTTGCCACCCTAAGTAATTGAGATCTGTATCTCTGTGGTACGAACACTTACCATTACATCTTACATTCCCGAAGATAAACTCCCTATGAATTAGCCCGTTCTTTCGAACGAATCCCAAGCAGCACCCACCCTTGCAGTGTTTAATAGCGTCGGACGCGATTTTCTCACCAATAGTATTGATAGATTAGTCACTTTCTTTTTCTCGTTTAAACTCGTCACGCGAAAATCCGGAGATCCATTTAGAGACTTAATTTCTGAAAATCATTTTTTTTCTCGTCGGGTTTGCGCTCGCGTTGCGACTGCCTGGACTAACAGTATCTCTGGAATGGTTGGAAGACGGGAACCGTCAACATTACCGATCGACAGATCGTTAATATGGTCTTCTATACAAAAGGGCATCTACAGTTCCGGTTAAGAAACGTGTTTCTACAGTTACCCTTGCTACGGGAATGCGACCGATCGTCTGATCGAGTAACATACGCACGAACATTTCGTTATTCTGCACGTTTTGTCCGTGCAACCAGTGTCACGTAATGCTACTACTTCTGGTCCATTCACGAAACATCTCGCGGCTGGTTCTCGCGCTTCGGGAAAAAGACATGTGCCAAGTGAATGCATACCTCGCTCTAACTGCTCGAAAGCATCAGCTATACCTTTACTTTGTATAGCCACTGCTACCTTATGTACAAGTCACTTTCTGTTCGGACATTTTGCTTGAACATGACCCCATTATTTACATTAAAAAAAAACATTGTATACCCTGACTATCTGTATCCCTAACTGACCTACTTGCCTCACCTGATTTAACAAGATCCCTAGGCATTGGTCTCGTAGACTTATTTCCAGACTTAAAATCGTTTGAAACCACGTTCTGGATTCCCCCATGAGCATCGGTAAATAAATCGGCCTGCTTAGCCATATCTTGTACGTTTGAGAAGACTCTTTCAAACATTGACTCAGTTCCCGACCAACTGTGTTCAACAATCGATCTATGAGCAAGAAATCAGTCAACGACTCAAACGTTTTCACCACTTTGCCGCATTCGATCCATCGCTTAAAATAGTTCGTTATTCTAACTAATAACTGACAAAAGGTTTCTCCCTTTCTCGGGCATGCTATACCTAAACTTATTACGAAGGCCTTGTTCAGTGAGCTTGTACCTTTTTAGAAGTGTTTCCTTCAAGACGTCGTAATTAAACACATCGCCTCTAGGAAGTCGTGAGTACACATTCAGTGCTTCACATTTTAATAATGCACTAAGATGCAGTGCCCAGTTATTTCGACTCCATTTCTGGTTCACGGTATATCGCTCAATCCTATGAAGATAACTCTCATTGGTTTTTTTTTTCATCGTCAAAGGGACTAATTAAGGACATTTCAATTTTCTAGAGGCAGAATTGTGTTTTCCTTTTCTAGCTGTTGCTAATTCTACATTACGTTCATGATATCGTTGCTTTAATATTTCTTATATCTCCGAAGTTTCTAACTTTGCCTGTGTTTCACTTTCTATCTTCTGCCTCTCTGCTTCATTTTTTAATTCTATCCTTTCTCTTTCGGCCTGTTTTTCTAGTTCTATCTTACCCTTCTCTAATTCTATCCTTTCCCTTTCAAAAGCCATATTTATTTCGTCTGCTTCCCTTTCGGTCTGTTTCTCTAGTTATATACTTTCCCTTTCGGCCCGTTTTTCTAGTTCTATCCTTTACCTTTCGGCCTGTTTTTCTAATTATATCCTTTCCCTTTCGGTCTGGTTTTCTAGTTCTATCACCGCCCTCTTAGCCTCTCCTTTTTCCCTCTGGTCCCTTTACCTTGCCTGTTCTTTAGGAATAAATGTCCTTAAACTTTCTCCTTGATACCCAAATACTTTGCCTAATTCCACCAAGTTCTTAAGGGATGACATGACTACTAGAAATATCACAAATATAATATTATGGACTGAACTAACCATATCTTCCCGACAAAGGCTAAAAAAAACAATATTTTGAATGAGTTAATAGTGGACCTACCGACTAAGCAAATAACAAAACATTACCACTACCCGAAAATTGTTTTGTCAAGAAGTTCACACACAAATATAAACAATAAGTGTAGACTTTCCCAAGCAAAATGATGACGATTCACTTAATCCAAAGATTCCACTTCTGACACCATTGTAACCGAGTGGGTATTGGATTAAATGAATAATTCAAACACAATGCGTGAAAGATAAAAATGTAATAACTTAATAATTAAAGAAAAATGTATGATGTAAAAATACTATGATACTCACAAACGCTCAATAAACACTTGATTAAATCCCTATACTATCACACAATGATAATACACCATTAATATATATATATATATATATATATATATATATATATATATATATATATATATATATATATATATATATCTGATATACAGCTTAAAGAAATATAAATTTCAAACAATAGTGCACAAGCAGCAGAGGGGGCGAATCCGACAACTTTTTATAGGCTTCTATTCAGCAAACTGAGGCTTAGCAGAGGGGGAAATCCGACAACCTTTTATAGGCGTCTTTTTGGCAAACTGAGGCTTCCTCGAAAAGTGTAAAAAAAAAGGCGTCGACGAGATTAACTGAGGCTTTCTCGTCGACGCCATGGTCGTTGTTGCCGCCCCCTCTGCTCCTATGGGTTAACCGAATATTTTATAAAGTCAGATATCTTGATCTCGAGTCGTGTAAATTTATCGTTACGAATCCATGCGGGTTTGACTGAGCGTGACCAAAGAAATTTCTAAATCGATTATGATCCATATCACCGCTGCACCAAGTTATTTCGTAGCGTATGTGTATCAACTCCGTTGAATATGGCAAGAATATTGCAGTTATCTCTGATTACTTTTGGTATTTGAGTGTATCGTTGAGTGACATATATCACGTCAGTTTTTATGCCTACCTCTGGAAAATATCCTAGCGCGATCCTTTGGATTGTCTAACATGATATCATCATATACGACTAAATTGTTAATACCTCCATGAATATCATCAATACTCGGTGCTTCATCGATATCGGTTATAAACTCAATAATACTCTCGCCGGATTCTTCTACCGCTTTGTCGTTAAAATCTTTTAATACACTTTAACATCGCTGATCATCTAGACTTCGAGCTATCAAATACAACTTGTTCCATTTCATCCATCTCGTTATTAAATTAAGTAGCAATTGTGTATTCCCACTTCCAGATTGTCCGATTATAATCATTCTAATTGAATTCAGCAATATCGCATGGTGTTTAATAGGTTCCCGTCGTCGGGTAGCTGAATAATCAATCACATCCATGGTGTTATGTATAATTATGGATCTATATTGTGTTGAATGTAAGGCGCGAACTGGCACAAACGACTTGACGACGATTACTGCTAAAAATAACCGATCAGCACTTTCTGGTAAATGCGTACAATGCAGTACAAAGACATTTAGATTTGTTTCCCTTGATAAAATCAAGGATTTAAGAAAAACGAGGGGGTGATAATGCAGCCAAATTAGTAAAACTTCCAGGGACACCATGGGCAAAGTATCCGGGAGAAAAACACCTTCCAGGATATAATTATTGTGGGCCTGGGACTAGACTCAATATCCGACTTGATGATCAAAACCAACCCCGACCGGGTGAATATCCTATAAACGCTATTGATAAGGCGTGTCATGCTCATGATGTTGCTTATAAAAGCAGTAATTTGCAGCACAGACATATCGCAGATGTGAAATTGATGCAAGCTTTAAATTCTATCACTGATAAATCCTTCAAAGAAAAATTCGCTTCATGGTTAGTAAAATCAGCGATGAAAGGTAAATTGATGTTAGGTGCCGGTAATTAATAACAACATGGAATCTATTTATTATTCTCCAAGAGGATACTGGAAGGGTAAAGCAGCAATTGGTAAACTCGCTAGCGCTGCGAAGGTAAAATATACCACCGCGGCTAATTGGTTATCCAAACAGGCGATATGGCAAATTTATCTATAGCCGCCTAAACAAATTAACTTCTCGCATTTTGATGTGACCGTTCCCAATGAGGTTCGTCAAGCTGATATATTATTTCTGCCGGATGATGGTAGTTACAAATACGTGCTAACCATAGTTGATGATGCGAGTCAATACAAACAAGCAGAACCGCTGAAGACAAAATCATCAACTAAAGTGGCTTCTGCGATTGAAAGAATTTATCGAAGTGGTCCTTTGCGCTGGTCAAATCTATTACAAGTTCATCCTGGCAAGGAATTTCAGGGTGCGGTTCTATTAGCAATGAAGAATCATAATACCGCGTTACGACGAGGGCATACTGCACTACATCGCGATCAGGCAATTGTTTAACGATTTAATCGGACGCTTGCCAAGCGGTTATTTGGATATCAATACGCGAAGGAATTTATTCAACATAAACGATCTCGCGAATGGGTCAAGAGATTACCAGGCGTGATTACTGCGCTGAATAATGAAGTTACTCGACCAATCAACATGAAACCTAACAACGCTATTAAAAAAGAAGTATATACCCGTACAACCGCAAAAAGATTTTTTCAAAACAAGCAACACTCGGTAATGTCACTGTAAGATATTTATATGAACCAGGAGAGCTCGAAGGTGTTAAAAAAAGAGCCACTGATCCTATTTAGAGTGTCAACGCGCATAAAATATCCGGCATATCACAATCCACGGGTAGACCAGCAATCAATAGGCTGGATTCGACTGATCCTCAGCGAGGATTTACTCGACAACAACTACAAGTGATATCCGAGGACACTCAATTACCACCACATGGTCTTAACTAGCACCCCTGCGTCTGTTGCATTCAAGACAAGTCAGCATTACATTACCGCTGGTATGACCAATACTACTATCTTTTATATCCACGGTAAATTGGCGAGGATCCGACCAACACCAACTCATTATACAATTGCAACTTGCGCAGTGATTATTATGTTGTTGTTTCAGTTTAATTATTAATTCAGCATCAATGTCAAATTCTCTAATTTTTTTATCCTGTTGTTTATAACCAGATAGTTTTTTTTTTCTGATTATGTCCTTGACGATGTCAACGCTGACAATATCACTTATTGTAGTGTCATTATCATCTAAAACAATTCTTCGAAGCTGAATTATTCTTCGTACTCTAGATACTGCGAGATAAACTATATTCGACCACTCGATGTGATTATCCACCATCCAAACAACTGTATCTGTTATAGTCAATCCTTGCGAAGAATGTATCGTCGTTGCGTAACCTAGCGTCCATGGGGATTTATCAGCGCGTAATGCATCTTCGACGACGCTGATATCAACCAGCAAAATATCATTTAGCACTAAATTCTGGTTTTCACGCTATCCTGGAATATTAACTTCAATATTCTGTTTTTGTTTATCCGAAGGCCTATAACAGAGCGGCACTGGAAGTGTTGCAAATTTTTCTTTATGCGTTTCAAATAACTTCATCTGAAGTGTGTCTCTGACTATTTTTCTACTTGCGATTATGATGATGACAAAATCACTACATTGTATATTAATTGCTGTACTGTTTTAATAATGGTCAACGAAGCATTAACTACAAGACTAGCGAGAGAGAGATGTTCTGCAATTAGGAAATTCTTACCAATTCTTGACTCTGTCAGAAATAAATTACAAGCCAGACAGAGTCTTCAGACCGATTTTGCTGAGGGATCTGAAGATTTGTTTAGGCCGATTACAACTGCACCAAAAGGGGTAATATCAGCTACTCAGCGAGCTATATACGGAGATATCCCCAAAGAAGAGAAAGAGATAAAGACGCCTCTTCTTACTACACTTGAAAAAATAGCAACGGGAACTAAAAAAATAGCAACTGCAACTGAAAAAACATCAACATTGTTAACAAAACAAAAACTTATTACTCCTTTAGTGGGTAAATTTACCGAGGAGGCTATAACACAAACACAACAATAAAAGCCATACAAGTTAAGCGATTTTGTTATTAACATCTATAATTCAAGAAGTGAATATTTAACAGACGAGTATAAAGACAAGCCAATATCACTCAATAATTGGGCTGATGAGTTGTATGAAATAAAAATGGGGAAGTTAGAGAGTAGGAGGAAGGAGTATAAAAACTTCAAAGGAGAAATTGATGATTATAAAAAAGAAGAAAGAAAACTCCAAATAACACCAACACGAAGATGAAAAAGACAAGAAGACCTTCAAGGGGATGATGATAATTTAGAAAAAATGGATACATCACTGTATGAATTATCTAGTGAGCATGATGCAACTGGTAAAAAGGGAAAGGGATACCAAAAAGGCTTTTACAGGTAGTGGTTTAGTTAGTTGTCCTGGTAATGTTCTTGGTGATATAGCACGATTAGAAGTTCTTATTGGAGGAAAACGAGCCGGAAATAACTCACCGGAAATAATTAATGAAGCGGCTGAATTCAGCAGGCGGTTATTTCAATGTGGCATCATGAATATTGGTATATATCGAGATTTCATTGATGAGTTAGTTGAAAATCCTACGGATTTTCAGTCATGGTGGTTATCATAGTGATTAATCACCGAGACTAAAAATCCTTGGATTTTTCATTAGATAACTATCATTTAAATAAGAATGATAATACATTACAACCATGACAAGCCAACCAGCGTCTATGTTGGAAACTCACGATTACTAGTGTATAGCGCGTACTATGGTGATGGTCTCGGTAATACAATTGCAGGGTAATCTGCAAGAATGGCTCCAAAAGTAGCGCCGCTAGCAAAACAGTTATCGATGAAAGCAATTGATGTTATTCGTGATAAGGGTATTAGCGCTGATGGAGATGCTGCCGGTAAAGCGTTTTCAGTCGCGAAGGATAAACTAGCAGCGATAGTTCGACGGCGAAGGAAACCGGGATCACTGACATCTACAGCGAAAATGTCCGCGCGAGTTAGTAAAATAATAAATAACGCAGTGGATCAAAAAACTAGCTTCACTGGCGACTTCGTTGAGAGCAAGTGACCAAGATAATATAATCGCAAATATGATAGCGGGAAGCGGATTAAAAACCACAACGACGGCGATGATTTAAAAAAACGAGTATATAATAAAATGTTCAAACGGTCATCTGATACAGCGTTTGATATGGACACCCAAATGCTCAAGAATGATTCTGCACGTGATTATCAATTTTATTCTTATCACGCAGTACAACCGGATCTTCGATCAAGAATCGAACTTCAGGTCCATGATACCAGTAAATACTTTTTGCCTTGTGAAGCGTTTTTCGAAGTGGCAGGCGAACTTGTAACAAACGATGCTGCTCATAATGATCCACCATATGACAATAATCCAACTATCCGAGTTGTTTTTGTTAATAATGGTATCATGGCGTTATTTGAAAGCGCTAGATATCTCATCGATGGAAAAAAATGGAATCTATAGAGCATGATGTTGATGTTGCCACAACAATAATAGGGTTAGCAAGATATTCTGATGATTATACAAGATCGGCGGGTCCATCTATGCTGTTTTCTAAGGATATTACTGATCACCCTGAACACGTCCAGTATTCCAGAGTAAGGGCAACACGAGCTACTGCAGTTGATTCAGCACCAGAAGGATATGTAAGACCGGATGTTAATTTTGATGTCATAAATACTATTACTAATTACAGCCTAGGATTTGCAACACGCGTAGCAACGTTACAAGGACAGCGTCGACAATTTTCATGCGCGATTTCACTGCATCATATATTTGGATTCTGTAGAAACGTCCGAAAAGTTACCTATGGAGCGAAACATACAGTAGCACTCATGCGAAAGGATACTGATGCTGATGCAATCTGGCGTGCTGTTGGTGTTGCTGCCGGTAAAGTTATTTTATCAAAACTATCATTATGGATGTCAGTGTTAACTCCATCAATCATCGCAGAGGAGCGATTACTATCATTTATGGACCAAGGAGGAAAATCACTACTGAGTTGGTTATCAGTGACTCCGGATATTAAACAGGATAATATTGATGGTACGTTTACATGGCACCTGGCATCAAAACAGGGCATTTCAGCTCCATGTCATATATTTATTGCGTTACAGAATAATGCGCGAGCTGGTAATCAAGAACGAAGTCATATGATATTTGATCAGATAGGCGTTAATGAAGTCTCGCTGAGAATAAACGGACAGTAGGATGCATCCGAGGATATACAACTTGATTACACCACTAACCATATTGCGCGTGTATATCATAACATGTTGTCGTATATGGGACGCGATCAAAATGTTGATACTGGTCTGCAAATATCACAGTTGGATTTTAAAAATCTATATCCGATTTATTACTTTTCGCTGGAACACATTGATTTAAAAAGACAATCCGTCGTTGATATACATTTTAAAGCTCGTGTAACCCGTCCTGGTGATATTGCTAATTACAATGCAGTTGCTGTCATTCTCTACGACAAATCAATGATACTCGAAGGTGTTAGTGGGCGAATGAGAGTGATAGATGCACCAGTGGAAAATATGTAACAATTAGATCAATCTGTTATTAATAAAATGCCAAATGATGTTATTAGTGTTACGTTCACTCCTAATCAGATTAAGATACTACAATCATCACCAACTGGAAAATGCGGAACTACGATCACGCTGAAACCCAATCAGATGACAAGCGGGGCAAATAAATTGTCGCTGACAAATCGTCAAACAAAACATTTTAGTGCCGCGCTTGCAAATAAAAAAGGAATTCGAATTAAACTTTCTGCCGCTGCAATCGACAATATGAAAATGACCGGTGGTATATTCCCGTTGTTAGCTGAAATTCCAGCGTTGATTGCGGCAGCGGTCCCAGCGTTGGCTAAAGCAGCGGGGTCAGGAGCCGTTGGTACCACGGGAGGAATGGAACTAAAGAAAGCAACTGGAAAAGGATATAAAAAAGAGGAAGGGTCTAAAACTACCAGGAACCCAGGATTCATGGTACAGCGGAAAAGGTCTAAGACTACCAGGAACGGTTTACTAGTTGAGGAACCTTTGACTCCTATGTCCAATTTTGATTTACTCGATGCTGCTAAAAACTATCAACTAAAAACTTCAGAGGTGTCTTCATGAAAGATCAGTTGCCGGCACAACCAAACAGCGTTGAAACCGGTATTATTAATCTCCAAAACAGCACTGGACCCGGAACCCACTGGGTTGCATACGCGATTGATCCACGTGCAATTGTTCATTTCGATTCATATGGATTAGCACCGGCGAAGGAGTTTATGCGTTATATAAACCGCTTAAAAATTCCTCGTCGGTATTCTACGCTACCAACACAACAAATGAATGATCCACCAATATGTGGCAGCGAAGTATTGAATGTACTCAACGCTATTTCAACATCTGGAAAACCACCACATGTTGTCGTAAATGAATACACTAGTAATCGCTGGCGAAAATCGAAGAGATTTTAGAGAGAGATTATATAGAATAACATGATTGAAATTTGTGGTTGACCTCTACTACCGTCGAAGAAACCCGATGACACTGCAACAGATAATATAAAAAAAATAATCGAAGATGAAATAGCTGAGACGTTGAACTTAGCAAGTGTTAATCCCAATGAAATACTTCTATTTTAAGATCGTCAGGGTAAATTTAAATCTAGTAATATTTCCCTGGATGATATTTTAGTTAAACAAAGCGGCGTAACCGAAGGAACTATCGCGTTGTTTTCCGATCACGGTAAACTCAAACCGGGTGTACTTATTTCAACTATCTAGGAACGAATTAACAATACTGACAAGCCGTTATTAGATTTCCTTGGAAATCCACCGGTGACCACACCTAAGCTCACAACGATAAAAGATTCTATGTTGGAACTAGCAACACTCCATGCCAAATATGAAGACCACGTTGACAAGTTTACATCATTTCGTAAAAATCTCATCGAGAATTTTTTTTACAACCACGCCGGATAAACTCGACATAAAACTTCCTGATATTAAAATAATCATCGATGAGATAAGAAACACCATCGAAGCAATCAAGGATGATGCAACGAGGATGATGGAAAACGTTGAAAAAACAAAAATCCCTCATGCGAAAACCTACAACGTAGTATACACGATCCAACACGGATCATTTGCGTGGACTCCTACAGACAGCAAATTAGATATCACTGCAACCGTCAACGGTATTTATCGATTAACACTAGTGACGCCATCTCAATTTAATATATCATCGTCGAGTTCATCTGGGAACAACAATACGATATCTACGATCATCAACAAGGATACAACTGAACGATTCACGATAGCATCCACTGAAAAGAATTTGGCTAGGGTTTCAGTATCATGGTATATGGAATTCGTAGCGGATTTGAGTAAACAACTAAATTGAAATCGTAAACTGATTTGGAAATAAAATGGCATCATCAACGATACCTTCGGTATCTCAATATCGCTATGATCAGGTCAGAGAGTTTCAGACTAAACTCGAAAGACTCAATGAGGAGTACCGAATAAAAATGAAAAATACCGACGAAGAATCACCGCAGTTGATGTTACCGTGTACTCGGTGAGTGGTGTAATTACCGGAGTTGGTATAATACTATCTTCGGTGACAGTGATTGCCCCGATAGTTGTTCCAATTTGTATATCCGCTGCGACAACAATCTCTGGAATTATTTTGATAATAACAAAAAAATATCATCATGTAGCCAACGCAAACTGCAAGATTACATAATTAGATTACATGTTGTATCAACCGCGTACTCGCAATTGTCCTCGATGATATCGTCGTCGCGCGATGATACACTTATATCAGATAGTGAGTTCTCAGCGATGGTAAGTATTTATGATTCCGTGATGTCAAAATTAGAAATACAACATGAGTTTAATAACAATGACAACACCGCAGGAATTACTTCAACAAATAGTGGAGAACACAAACCCGAAAACCAGCATGATCTCAATAACATCAACCAATCTTGAATTCAGTGTGAATTTCCATATTGCGATTCCCGTGATGGAGATAGCGCTAGCAAAACTACGAATGTATCACAGTTGGCCTAATATTAGGTCGGTAGCATTTGGTGGTCAACAACCGAATAACAGCTTAGTATTTGCGAATAAGAATGGTGAAGACGGAACTCCAGACTGGGACGTTGTTTCAATACCAACCGGATCATACCAAATCGAACAAATCAATGCTGAATTCCAGCGTAGAATAAAATCAATTACTGGAGCAAAATAAAAAATCGCTATAACGGTTCATGAGCCGAGGCTATCATCTGCGATCGAGATACACTCACCAAATTATATCGTAGATATCTATCAGAGTTCTATAAGAACTATACTAGGGTGGCCTGAAAATCCACCTCGGGGAGAAACCGCATTTTTACCACCTGAACCACAAAAATCTGATCATATCACCGACAGGATAAAATCAGATAATCAGGTAAAAAGCTATATCGGTTACAACAAAATTAATTTTTTCACTAAAATGATAGAACTTCCCGCTAATAGAAAATTCTACTTAATTCTAAAGGATAAAATCACTGAAAATTTCACAGCGTTCAAAAACGATATTTCGTTGTTGTTAATATCACTTAAATCCGGCACTCTCACCTGAGATGAATTTATCAGCGTCGTAGAAACATGTATTAAAATCCTCGATGACATGGAATATTTCATTTGCAAATCATCGAGGATGTATTATATGACAGAAAGCCTAAAACGAGAAACGAGTTTGCGATAGTGTATACTATACTCGTAGAAGATAATTTCATATTTAAACTACACGGATATAATATCTCAGAACTAAAACAATATCTCAATAATGCTGATGAAGGTTTCAAAAAAAAAATCCATGACGCATGAAATAAAACAGCACCACAACCACAAACAACTATCCTGACATATGATAATGACCCAGATGGTGGCGTCAGGAATATCGCTCCTCAAAATGTGAATATTTCATCGGTGATTGCGCTGAATTTAGTATGTGATGCTATCGAGGGAAAGTTATCAAAAAAAACTCAAGCGATCAAATCAAGCTGAGCAGGGATATATTCTATATTCATTTGCACCAACAACTCCACCCGGATTTATAATTATTGAGTCTCCGGTTAATCCAGTCTTTATGCGATGTCATAAAAATTCGCTAACGAGAATCAACTTCAAAATCACTGACCAGTATAATAATCTGATTGATCTACAAGGTGAGGTTCTAAAAATTAGTCTGTTTGTGAAGTCGTGAAAATTCTTCGAATTTTAACAATGATTTTCATCGTAAAAGAATTGTTAACCCATAGCAGCAGATGCGGCGTCCACAGCGTCTTTGAGGAATTTAACGAATCGACGCTTTTCATCGCTTTCAAGAAGGCTCCATTGGCAAAATTTTACTTAAACCCAAGAGGTTTTGAGAAACGCCTAATTTGACAATAATGGCTTTAAAATTGTTAAGGCTCCATTTGGCAAAAGGAGATTTAAAATGTTTTGCTTAAAATCTACCCAATTAGAGAAGTCCGATTCGCCCCCTCTACTGCTGCTTCACTAGATTAAAATAGCTTTTATGTTTTTCAATCAACATCTCGTGCATATTTGTAACTTCCATTCAAAGTATACGTGCATTTTTACACATAATAATCCATCACTCGTTTGCCAGGATAATTTTGCTTGTTAACTAAACGTACGCATCATGAATGAAGAAGCAGCAAATTGTTATGTGCTAGATTTAAATGCTTTGTCATTAAGCCCCTACGAAAACGTAGTATTTAATGATTGTAAATCTCTGCAGACTATTCCTGAAAATGTTGATGTCGCTTTTGATACTTCGAAATGGTCCTTGGTTTCACGTCTGTGTTTGCTTCTTGCATTGATTTAGGATCATTAACTGATTAAGTACCTGCTAAATTACAACTACACATATTATATATAGGCCGTTTAATGTATATAATTTATATTATATTTCCTGGAGTTATTGCTCGTTTATCAGTATAACTTATTTATGATAATGTTAGTAATTGCTTACACCGAAACATATTTATCAGAAGTCAATCATTAAATCGAGTCCATCGTAGATATTACGTTACGTGGACTTCACCTTTTCAAAGTACAAAACGTAACGAAGAACATTGGCAGAATATTGTTTCGAATATACAAAACGCATGAAATTAATGTATTTTGTAGGTAATCATTGTATTAGAAACCCTTTCTTATCCAATGTTATTTCAATCAACAGAACAATTCGGACTACTATCCGTCGTTAGTGACGTGACTGATGGTTTTGAATTCATATCTGTATGAGTAAGCTCGAGTCATGAGCAAGAACACATGAATTAAAAATAAAACGTAACAGTAGATAGTGAGTCACCACACCGAAATACTTTGATTGTTATTTTGAAATTACGTTTGGCTGAAATTACTTTAACGTCTTAGATGTAAGAGGTTGATTTAGCAAGAATAAAGAAAAAACTAATTTCATATATGAACATTTTAAGATACTGAACTCAACTATTCTCTTGTATTTTCTTCTCTATTCATTTAACGTTTGAGTCGATTGCCATATAGCATATTTTGGTCATTCAGGTAAACCTTTGTAAATATGCATCATGTTTCAAATATTATCCCTACAATATACGTCTTAATAAACTCATAATTAACACTTTGAGGTATAAGCTTCACGAGCTTTAACAAACACCGCTACATAATACAAAATAATAAGGCTGTTTTGGGCATTGCAAGTTTTCAGCAATGTTGTTAAAATATGGAATGTGCTGATGTACTTCTGTTGGTTTCAAAGCTAATTTTTTGTTAAGATCGTTTCTCTCCTTGTTGATCTGCTTCTCTTCGTATTGATGTCACTCTTTATCTCACTCTGCATATATGTTATTCCCTTCGATATAGACACTTCTCTCTCTCTCTCTCTCTCTCTCTCTCTCTCTCTCTCTCTCTCTCTCTCTCTCTCTCTCTCTCTCTCTCTCTCTCTCTCTCTCTCTCTCTCTCTCTCTCAACATTTGTATTGTCATATCCAGTTTCCGGACCTGACGTTTTCTATGTATTTATCTGTATTGTAATTTTTTTAATATTTCGATTCTAAGCCAACTGTATACTTTCTAATCAAACTCAAAACAGTTGACTACAACATGTTCTTTCAATAAATACGATTTAATTATCTCTTCCTTTGTTAAAGGTACAATCGTATATGAGAACATTAGACAACCCGTCCTTTATTCAAATAGTGCTATTCTTCGTTAGTATTTGTTGCCGCAAAGATTGCATTCATAACGCTTCCATGTTTCGCGTAATATTTATGACATATGTGAAATTAAAACCGTTTCCTTTAAAATCTAATCTAGCTAAACAATGTCAATATAAATGTCAAAGTTATTTTATTATATTATCTCATGTGTTTAATGTCACATTCCATACGAAGGCCTCATTGTTTGTTTCGATTCTAAGGCATTACGCTCAGTTGCAAAAAATAACAAAACCGAAAGGTTTAGTAAAATTCAGAAAGTAAAACATTAAGAGGAACGTACTGGATTTTGAACTAAATCACAAATGATCCAAAATGTTCGACCACTAGTCCTATAATAAAATGAACGGGATGTGGATCGAAGGGTTTCTTACAGAATATTCAAAGATTTTGAGTAGGGCAAGACTTTAATTATGCATATTGGTAGAGAACTCTAATAAACATAATAAAGGCCTTTAGGCATTTGCTTCTGTATTGTCACTCAAGCAGAAAAGGTCAAATAAACAAAATAATTTAAAAACGCGTTGAGGTTTGCGGTATGTTGTGCAAGTATACATTACTATGTTTTATATTTAGACACACGATGTATCTTGGTGACATGAGCAGTAGTCAAAGTCCCGGTAAGTACAGTCTCTCTCTCTCTCTCTCTCTCTCTCTCTCTCTCTCTCTCTCTCTCTCTCTCTCTCTCTCTCTCTCTCGTCATCTTTCTGTTTAACTACGTCTCGGTGAAACGTTTCATAGCAATTATGTTATCATAGATACACACAATGGACTGATTTATTAATTTGGGGTCACTAACCATTCAAGTTTATTCAACTGATTTTATAAAAAATGTTTACAGAACGTGTAATGTAAAGATTGTACTATCATTTTAGGCATACAAAGTCGAAACTATAACTTATGTATAACGAAAACAATCTCAAATTATTGTTAGCGGTTAAATTCTCCAAGAATGTGTACGTTTACGTACATTGTTCTTCGTTACGACATTCCATTTTAGTAGTCAGTATTATCATTTGATTCTCAGGTTGTAAACATTAACCGGGATATTCGACGTATACTTACATCAAAACCCTCACGTATAAAATGTTTGATTGCTCCTGGCATACTATTCCTAACATCAGCCATGGACAATGGACTTTTCTCAGTATTCATGTTATAATAGGTTTAATGTTTACAAACGTATTAAATGTCATAACGTACCCTAAAAAAATTCAATTGATTGATTATCCTTCATTTCTGTTTCCTCAACAGTTTGTTTTCAGGTGTACATAGAACCTAGGTGTTTATGTGAACTTAGTAATTAACCTTAATACTCACAAAATTGTTGCTGATAGCAAAATCACTCAGAATTTAGCACTAAAAGTGTTCGTTTACTACATGATGTACATGCGATGGAACTAAAACGCACAATATAAACTAAACATGGCAGCATGAAGAGCAACACAAATGGTATACAAAGCAAAAAAAAATATACACTTGATTTCATATTATGATCAGCTCAGATTCCCTAGTTTGGATAGTGTTGTCACAGAATTAGGCGAACATTGAATTTATTTCTTCTAGAATTACAAACTAATTTCACCATTTTTTTTTGTTTCGTGGTACATGCGTTACCTGGGGTGAATAAGTGTTTGTTTCAAGGTAAGCGACGTGTAACGATTCGCATATACCTTACTACGAATCACTTGAAGTCAGGAACATTAGAATCACGGGGTGCACGGGAATTTTGCCGTGAATTCTGCTCACTTATTTGAGGATATAAAAGGCAGAATAATTCTGATAATATTTCGAGTCCAGAAGTATCTTATCACAGGAGAGATTGCTCGTCATTCTTTCTCCAGCCAAAGGGGTGACTGTTAAATTTATATTTCGTTTTATTGTGAATTTTATTCAGTTTATCATTTCATGTAATGATGCCTTTATTACAATGCAGATTTAAAACTGTGGAATATTTGGAATTACTAGTCACTATTAGACTTTAAATGCAATAGCGTAATCCAAGTTTTAGATTGATTTAGAAACAACTATTATTAGTTTGGTTTCTTTATTGTAGCTGATTTGTAGCGGAACGTCTCTGAATTGTAGCTGAACGTCTCTGAACGTCTATGAATGTCTCTGAATTGTAGTTGAATGTGATTGATTGTGCCGTGATTATGCTGTTCAACTGTGCGATCAAATTGAGGTATCTGACTGTCTGTCTGTCGGATTGTCTGTCCGTCTACATCTGTCGTGATGTGGAAATATCCGGAAATCTAGAAGTGTTAATGTCCGAGTGTCGGAGCTGTCTAGAGGTGTAAACGTCCGGGGTAGCATCTATGTATTTGGGACCGATGGTTCTGGTAGATGCTGTATGCTGTCTGTACGTATAACTGTGGTGGATCCGTGAAGGACAAGTGACCGATACAAGTATTGAGTGAACCCTAGGTATTCGGAGAAGCTGGGCGGCGATTCAACAGTTGGTGAATCGTACGGTTATACAGGGTCGAGACACGTGTGTGTGTTGCAATTGTAGTTACAATTGAATACATTGTTATATTTACATAGTTACTTTGAATCACAATAGTATTTCAAGGGATTACATGAATCTAGAAAAAAGTTAGCAACTTGATTAAATACATGTATATGTTTGTGCTAGTTGTCGCAATCCATACGTGCGATAGTATAGTTTGATGTTTGTATTTGTAATCGCAATTTATACTTGCGTTAATATAACTTTTGTAAAGGTTCCTTGGATCTGTGTATAGTCCAAGAGATTCCTTGGATCTGTGTATTAATATTTAATTTATTTTTGAATTGTGAGTGGTTGTGGAATGTGATTGTGGGTTGAATGCACGAGTTATTGTGTTGATACATCATTATTTTTCATTAATGATTTATTTCATAAATTTACATTATCTTTCACACATTGTGTTTGTGTTGTACATTTAATCCACCATCCACTAGTTAACAATTATGTTACAAGTGTTTGTTCAATGCTTTCAAAAACCGTTTTTAATAAGTTGAAAAACACATGCACGCACATGTACGTACAGAGATATACAATCTATCCGTGTTATCATGACAATGCATATGCAGAGAACAAAATAGGACTTCAAATGATGAAGGCATGATTTTGTACTGACAGATTATTATAAGAAGAAAATAAGCATAATTATACATATTTATAAGTTGAATGTATTGCCTTATACATATAGGCTAAAATTAAATTAGTTCACGAAAAGCAAATTATATAATTAGCAACAACAACACGTTCAATGTGCGACTGAATACAATCTCTTTGCTTACTTTATTAAATATAATTATTTCTCAAAGTGACCATTTATGTAAACACTATTTAAAAACATGGCAGCATCTTAAAACTGTTTTCTTTGCGCACCTGTTTTATTCTTTAACAAATAATTTACTTGGGGAAAATGCAAATACAATAGATATAAATGATAAGAAATTGAGATAAGCCACTATATTAATAATTGTATGATGCAAAAGTTACAATTTTAAATATATTATAACTTGATATATTATTAAATCATGTTCAATATTTAATAAAAATTCAAATTATATAGTACAACATTAAGACGTGAATAATACTTATAATCATATACATGAATAAGTATTTAATCAATAATTAATATATTATATTAAAAACTAATTAATAATAACTACTCTTTTTACTGAATTAGTCAAATATTTTATGGTTTTCGTTTAATATTGTACGAGGTAAATCAGTCTACACATTATAATAATAGAAAATAATCTTAAATACTTTCTACATGGTGTAATACAAGATATACAAGTCGAAACGTAGCGATCATGACTCATTATATTTAAAACAATAACAAATAACTGATCATGTCACGGATAAACAATCATATCATGAACTTACTCCATCATATAAAGAAGACCTCTTAAATATTAAAAAATTCAAACACCAAGGTAATAATATTTTTACCCTAATAAGAATTACGGTTTTGTAGATTTATTATTGATCCGAATCCAGAAATAGATTATGTAGACATTAAACAAAATAAATGTATTGAATACTTTATAGAGATCAATCAAAAACATAGTCAACAGCTACAACAACTACAACAGGATTTCGTGAGTCTAATCAAAGCGAAATTATTAAACTAATTGAAATATTAAATCTGCTTGCATACGACATGGAATATATTTACATGAAAATAATTCAAGTAATTATTCAAGCTCACACTAAAAACAATCTTTCTAAACAAATTGTTTTTAACATTACACAATATAACAGAAGCCGATCTACCGCATTTCATGTTTCTTGGATATAACGCAGGCGAACTAAAATCATTTGTTAATGATTTTATCAATGAAATTTTTACTGCGATTAAACTACAACCAGAAACAATTATCCTCAAACATAATAATGACCCAGATGGTGGTGGGCGACATATTGCTCCGTTCAACGTAAATATATCCTCGGTGATCGCATTGAATTTAGTATGTGATGTTATCGAAGGCAACTATCAATTAAATCTCGAGCGATCAAATCAAGCTCAGCAGGGATATATTTTATACTCATTTGCACCAACAGCTCCTACAGGGTTTTTAATTATTGAAGATCCAACTAATTCAGTTTATATGCGATATCATAATGATTCATTAACGAAAATTAATTTCAAACTCACTGACCAGTCCAATAATCTCATTGATCTACGAGGTGAAGTCTTACAAATTAGACTGTTTGTAAAAATCGTAGCGACTTCATTGTGAAAATCGTTTACGATTTCAAGGATTGTTAACCCCATAGCAGCAATGGGGGGCGCAACAACGAATCTGTATATAGGTTCGTAAAATGTTTTTTTTTTTCGTTTTTGTAAGAGGTTTTCACTAAACAAATATTTGCCTAAAACGTTTGTCCGTTTCCCCCCACCCCATCCCAGTGCTGCTCAACAAACCAGATTCAATTTTGTTGCAAATAATAGAAAACTTCATATACAAAATTGGAAAAGCAAAACGAATTGATAAATGTTAGTTGGACTATTTTAATACTCAATAATAGGGTGTGCTAACAATATCCATTGTACACATAGATCGTAGGTTAAAGGTCTAACTCAAACACTTTGAAGATACATGTATTGTTTTTTCTCTGATACATATGCCACATCCTTTTGTCGTTCAAAAATTGCTAATACACCCTTTCTTTTCTGGACACTTAATCAGATACCTTCCGCTAATATTTAGCTAACAAAGTTTAGTGACATAAACAAAAAAAAATAACCTATTATGATCCTCTGAAACGATTTTCCATTATATGTCTATATGTGCTATAGCAGTGCGCCTTTCTTTTCTGTTTGGATACTAATCTGTTTTGAATGACTCTTCGTAATCCTTTCACATCTAGGCATTCCAATTTTAACACTACCATCAGCTATCTCTCTTGATCTGGTTTGGTAGACCAGGTTTAATCTTATATTCGTAGGATCGATTCCCGTCAAGGATCGTCCTTGTCAGTTCCCTTCGTGATACATTGTAAGGGCACTTATCGTTCAATGATTCGGCATGATATAAGAAAAAAAGTGTTGACGATACATGTACAAACAATATAGCATTTAGTAGTGTGACTGGATGTTTCTTGCATGTGACATCGATTATCTCATACATGCATCCATATATTTGCAGGTGCATATATATTTCCACTACCCATAAAAACGAAACAATAATATATATGGTTAGTTCATCTAATACATACACATCTTGAACAGTTTAAGCTGTCTTAGGTGCTCCCCTTTACCGGATCTGTCACTGGCGTTAAAATGCATGCCAGTAGCGTTCATGTGTGTATAATTATACCCGGCGTTTTCCAGGTGTTTGTCCTCCAATATAGAAGATATGACATGCATCACTTATCCACATGCTAAAAATAGTGTCAAACAATGAATAAAAGAAAACAGCAAATTTTATAAGAGTTCATGTCATATATCATGCTGTATATGAAACCCTGTAATTACCGTTTAATTTACGTACATATATATATATATATATATATATATATATATATATATATATATATATATATATATATATATATATATATGAAAACGTGTTGTATGTACTCTTTCAATGAGTACATGCATAAATGCATACAATTTCATTCCAAAACTCTTAATTTGATGTTATGGAACATTACGTGATTAAAGGAGGATATTTGTCCTGTATAAAAGTCGGACAGTCCTGGGTTTTAACCGGTGAGAACTGGAAGAGCCTCTTGACTCTAAATGGGTTAGGTCGAACTATTGAGATTACTGACTGAACGCCTGTAATTACAATGTAAACGACGTATTACAGCTTATATATAAGCTCTTTAGAACGCGGAATCTAAGACAGAAAGACAAGTTGAATCATAGTGCTGTGCGTCCACTAAGGACGCATAGCACAGGTGGGATAATTAATTACTCTTTGGGGACGGAATGATTGCCACATCCCCCCAGGTATTTATGCACTCACATATTGCTATTTAATTTAGTCGTCAGGTCGGGGTTCCTATTTAGCAACCATCGGCCTGAATGAAAGACTATGGGTGATTGGGAATAGACCCAACATACACTCAACCATATCAACCAGTCAGGCTAGCTAGTGGTGTGCAATAGCACAAGATAATGGCAGGTGAAAATGGTTTCACATTCCGCCATGTTGTGCGATTCGAGTGGTGGCAAAGAAGGAAAGGTACTCGGTAAGCCAGCGCATGGATGTTGTAAACTTGAAACGCCGGGAACTTCCTTATTTCTAATCTAGTCCAGTTTTACTAATGGAAGAAAAAGTACCAATACTGTGCAATTAAATCAAATCCATAAAGTCGAAAAATTGTGAATATTTATTAACATAGGTGGAATATAGTGTACAAAGTGTACATAACATGTGTCTAAAATTAAATGCCAATCGAATAAGTCAAAATGACCTAAACATTTTCATGTCATTTTATATTAAATAGTAATTCTAGTTTGAAGCGGTGTTACCGAATCAGGCCATATTGTTTTTGACAATAAAGGCTTGTTCTCGAGCCAAATGAGAGCTAGAATATATCGGACATTTAAAAGTAGCCATTAGAAGGTCTTTTTTGCAGGCTTCTTGTAGGTACGATAGTTCTTTTCTGCCTCTATGATTTGTTTCATGGTCAGTGGTTCTGGTTCTGCAACGCTAGGAACTATTTAGCCGTGCTTTAGCGCCTCATGTTGTTGCTTGTACCCCTTGTCGAAGGAGTAGTTGTGGAGGGCAGTTCTGTAGAAAGAAGTGAAAAACCTTTTTCCGTAGTCCCATTGCCCTCGTGAAGGTAATGGGTTTTTAAGGGACCGGTGTCCAATGAACTTGGCTGTTTGTAAAAGGTTTCTGCCTTTTTAATGTCATTTAAAGCAGTTCCGAAGCCCATCAGTTGGCATTGCAAATCAGTAATTTGTGAATCAATTTCTTCAGTTCTTATTCTACTTATTCACCAGATGAGGAAGATACCTCCAAGTCTTCTTCCAAATTTACTACCATGCATGGAGATGGCGATGAATACTGTGGTGATGATGGTTCGCTATCTGGCGTGATTACTTTATTTAATTCCTACAGTTCAGCGATTAATGTTTGGAATCTGGTGACTATATCAATCAGGGGGTTAGTGACAGTCATTGCAGGTGCTTCTTCTCGTGCATTGGCCCTCGTAACGGCTGAATTGCCGACTCCTTATTTCCATAGACTGGCCGGGTCTCTTCTGTCTGTTACCCTTATTTCTTCTGCACCTAAATTTCTTCGGGTTGTAATTCGCTTATTGTTTGTCCCATACTAGTATATGTGTTGTCCTTCTATCAGCCGATCTAAGGCTCCATCCGTTAGCAATAGTGAGACCTATGCCTATAATTGCACTCAGCGCCGGGGGGGGGGGCTTATTACTTTCGCTGGCATAAAATGCTTCATCTTGTGGCTTGCTCGTTTGTCGCGGATTAACGCGTAATCTAATATTCGTGTCATTATTTCGGACCTACAAGTGATATATTGAAAATCGGGATTTATTTAGTTCAAATATAGACTGCAATTACAGTGCTGTGCGAATCAGGTTAAATTATAGTCAGATATCAATAGTTTAATTGGACTATTGTACGTTTATTGAAAAGACAGTGATCAATATATCATATTATTCAATGCATAATATTATATTAGAACGTACCGTGAATTGACTAAAAGAGAGTGGGATTACTTTGGATTTAACCGTGATTGTTGACATTTAAGTGTATACTAGTTCTCATTCCGAATAGTTTATGGAACGTATTCGGATTATATTGGATCTATTCAAATTGATATAACATTTTAGATAATAGGAATTCAAACCTTACCGCAAAGCTACAGTAAATTCTTTCCCTTTATATGTTAGGGAAATAAACTAATGCTTTGAAGTTTACAAAACCGTTTGGTTTTCGCTCCTTCTTGATACGCAGTTTACATTTATCGGTTCTGCCTCGTATCTCATAAGCTTGTATGCTTGGCTGCTTTTCATTCTATTTCTAAAAAAGGTTTGAAAAACGAATCTGATATTGAAAAGAATTAGTTTAGTATATCTGAAAAGAAGAGGATATGTTTCTAGTTTTACTTTACAGCAATTCTTTGTTTTCATTAAAGTACTTAAGTTTAGAATAATCCATTTCTTTTTTAATCTCCAAGATCCATAATGAAATGTAATGAAAATTGGAATTAAAATTAAACATGGGCCTGTAACATTGATTAATAATCCTTTGCACGATGTATTTCATGTACAATAAATGTCCTATATGTACGCAGTATAACCATTGTGATCATTTGCTTACTACCAAAACCATGTTTCAATAATTCAAGGTGGGTCCCTCTTCTGGATCATTGTAGTTATAACGGCTGTGCAAATTCATGCATCATTAATGGGGTATGTACAATTTGGACTTGGTTCTTAGTTATTCAGAACAAATCAGTTGAAAGATACGTAAACATGAAAATACTGTCTACTGTGCATGTTTGACAAAGTCTAGCTATCCAGGTTTCCATTGCCAAGTGTACCTTCCAGTACAAAAAAATTTAAAAAGGGCCATTGCAAAAACTGTTCCTACGGTTGATAATACATTCATAGCCACTTATGTACTTGCCTTGTTATGTCAAATTATACATCGTTTCCTCTAAATGTATGTACCTAGCACAATGTCAAACAACTCTTTTGATTTGATTTTAGGTTACTTTTTATCTCTTTCTCTCTCACTCACTATATATCTATATCTATATATATATATATATATTTATATATAAAAATATATACATTTATATAGTCTATTTATATAGTCTAGTTGCACATCCAATCCCTAGAACACATCTTTCATTGCGAACTCAGATTAATTTGCAATATGATTTCCACTCATTTTTATTTCTTCCAAATTGTTTAAGTTTTACCTTTGCGTCACATTTAGCTTAAACAATGTGTTCGAAAATTGCATAGAAAATTATTCCCTAGCTTGTATCTGGAAATTTGTGTCATCTTCAGTTGCACTAACCCTCTAGTGACAATTACAAAATCAGTAATCTTTATGTGGACATATTTCAATTTTGTCTGTGTAATGCTCAGTTCGCAAACGTTGTTAATCAAGTATATCTGATGAAAACGTTAACGTTTTGACAATTACTATTAAAATATGTAACTAGAGGCACCAGTGAAATTACAATTCAGGATATTTATTAAATTCGAGAATGGTAAATCCACAAATAAAAGCAGGATATAATTTAAACTACAATACATTGCGTTATGGCAAATGCAACGTTGCAAATGAACAGCGTTATTACATTTTGTCGTCAAGGGGATCGATTTTTCGGTATAGGATTAATACAATGTTGTCAGCGGTGATATGTGTTGGGTGTAGGGTGCATTCAAGAAGAATAAACACATATGCCTATCTTTACTTGCGTACTCTAGACTATCAGCTGACACTTGAAATTGTGCATATATATATATATATATATATATATATATATATATATATATATATATATATATATATATATATATATATATATATATATATATATATAGATATATCGGTGTATATGTGTACGCGTGCGTTAATAAGCGAATACTTAACGGAGATAAACAGTTACGCGAGTACATTAGTGTTGATAACTGATACTCAGGAAATACATGTCTCATGTCTTGTGTTCTATCTCTCTCTCTATTTCTCACTATTTCTTTCGCTCTCTCTCTCTCTCTCTCTCTCTCTCTCTCTCTCTCTCTCTCTCTAAACCTGTCTTCACCAGCTGTTTGATGCCATCAATTGTACTGCTTGAGTGACGACGTAAGTCAATATGTGTTGTGTAAACAATGTTAGTATCAAGTTGGGTCCCTACAAATAATATACAAGTGACAAGGTATTCGCTGTCTTCTTTAACAGGAAATACGAATGGGAAAATATACTTACTGTTTTACATCCTGAATTTCCTCAAAATATACTTGCTAAGTTATGCAAATCCAAATTAGATGAACCATGTCATGGGATCTCAAGCATGATTAAATATTTTAAAATTGTACTGTAATTTTGATTATATTCCATGTGCAATTACATCATCTTCACTACATTCAGAATAAAACATTGCACATTATAATACATCGCGTGTTGGAACAATAGATTTAACAGACTTAATATTTTTCCATATTATGATTTGAAATATTCAATGATAAAACAGAAACACTCTTGCAAATATCAACACGCTGGTCCGTTGCCACTGAAATATGATGTACCTTATGTAGAAATGGCACAGATAAATCCAGTCCATAATCATATAATTTCGTAGAAACTATACAACCAAACTATATTGTTTCCAGATCAAATGGAAACATTGTTGCAATCCGCATACACGCAAGATATGAATCCTAATTTCGATAATTTCGTAGAAACTATACAACCAAACTATATTGTTTCCAGATCAAATGTAAACATTGTTGCAATCCGCATGTACGTAAGATATGAATCCTAATTTCGATTTTCAGTAAACGACAAAAGCTATTTTCTTTCCAAGGTTATGTGTAGCGTGACTAAATTAAACTGTATCTAGGTAGAGTTATTTGCTCATTAATAATGGTGTTATTGTGTAATGATGAATATGCGCTTGTGTATTTAGATTAGAATACGGCATACATACAGTTACTATGTTTCTTGTAGTGTTTTTTTAAAAATATATTAAGGCCTTAGGTACAATAAGAAAATGATAATATAATAAATGGTTACTCCATTTGTATGTGAAAAATGAACTTTCGCCGGATTGATATACTTCACTCTCAATGACGTGCATTTTTTTCCATTGAAAAATCAGGTTCATATTTTCCTATACAAATTTAGCAACCTCAACTACTAACACATATCGGTGAGACGTTTGAGTAATACGTTTCTTCCAGATATCCAGGTCACCCTTAAAAGGACAATTGCAGTTGTTAACTAAAGAGTATTTAGACTTTGTTCTTCTCAGCAAAATTCATCTCACTCATGATCCTTAGTCTAATGCAGTTTCTATGTATCATTGACTTACTACGTACGCTCTCCATAGAAGTTTGATTGTCAGTAATGGTACTCAAACAAACGCCAATGATTTATATTAATCTAGAAAAAACATCCCACCCTGTTGAGTGTTGAGAAATATCTAGCCTTAATGAAATGGTTCTATGGTTTCATTGATGGCTCGTCAATTGAAGCAGATACAACATTGAAATACATGCTCTACAATGCCAGATGTAAACTTAGAATGTCAAAAACAAATCATTTTGAATCATAGTGGCAATCAATAATATATAGCATCAATGGCACGCATAACCCTGCAAACATTCATGTTACTTAGTATATCGCTTACTAGATGTAATAGGTTGTTCGAAGTAAAGCTATTGTGTGTTTATATATGCATTCTTCTGGCACGAACATGTCTCTCAAAACAATGTAACAATCATAAATAGTAGTAATAAATATCAAATGAAAAGGCTTCGCATTATCTGTCAAGGATCTCTTGAATGATAAAGCAGTAACGTCGCTCATTAACACCAGGAATTGGCTTGCAATGTTTATACAGGTCGTAAAAGTGTTCTGACGGGTTAAAACAGAGGTATGCCTTCGGCCCGCGCCTTACAGAAACCCACAACTCACACTCAATATCGATCAGAGGCAGTTGTAGAACGTGAACAGCTCTATATACTTGGGAAACACAATGCGATTAGATGAGTCCCTTAGAATCAAACTACAACCAGGATCCTGAAAGCAAGGAAAGACATAGGAAGACTTTGGGTCAGAGTATTCTTGATGCGGAAAGATATGACCATCAATACTAAGGTCTAAAAGCTGGCGTCCTAAACTCTATGTTTCTACTTTTGTGAAAACTGGATGCTATACAGCAGCTTGATCAGTTCCACGTGCCAGCAGCACAATGTATCATAAATATCAGATGGCAAGATATCTGTATATTTCATTACATGCAGAGTAGAGGAAACGTATCAACGTTATCCTGTTGAATTCAAGCTATCTAATATAATCTTCCGAAAATTAAATTTCCAAGAACTAGAATATTATTTTCTGTGATTCAACAAAGCACTGTTGCCACATCAGCACGACGCTGACCAAAGCATACGTTATCAGAATTACATCATGATTTCATTAAGACATTTTGTAATCAGGACTTCTACTTTTTAATTCTTGGATTTGTCGTCGATTCTTAATGGTTTTGTATCTTAAGACCGTAAGTTCTTTTTGAAATTCAATTTTATGTTGTTTTTCTATGGAAATAAATTATTTGTGAAATTCTACAAACATGGTTGTCTCCATTCTGTTCGTGCTGTGTTTTTTTAAGATACTAAACAGAACGACAAAAATAGTGCGTTTGTCTTTAGCATATATGAGTTGAGGCTAACATATTTAAGAAAACCTCTTTTTATGAAACTAATATTCCCCTACGTATAACGTTTTGTAATTTCCATGTCTTATTTTACATTTTTTAAATTTCGCTTGAAATCAAAAGAAAGTTTCAAAATGTCATCAAAAGCGGAAATATTTGATTGAACTCCTACACAGTTGTTTGTGGAACATACGTTTTTTTTTATAAAATTGCTTTGGTGTCGATCAGAAAGTTTATATCAGACTCTGACAAAAAAGAAAAGAAATTAAAATTAAAGTGCATGATGGAAATTGACTTTAAAAAGCGGAAACTTTAGAAAATTCAAGATGAAACAAACGCAGTTGAAATTGTTGAAAGAGAACGAACATATGTTATTACAGAAAGAAGAAAGACAAATACACCTACAAAGGGACGAAAGACTAGAAAAAGACAAATGCAAGAGAAGTTACAGGAGAGAGAGAGAGAGAGAGAGAGAGAGAGAGAGAGAGAGAGATAAGAGAAATGGAAGAAACCGATTCAATTGTTTCTACAATCAATTGAGGGAAGAGGGAAAAGAGCTAGATGTAAATGCACATTAAAAGAGTGAAGAAAGAGAGGGAATATAAACTTAGAATAAATCAATTAGAACTGGAAAGTGAAATTAATGTTCTCACTTCAAATACGAATATATATATATATATATATATATATATATATATATATATATATATATATATATATATATATATATATATATATATACTATTATGACACTGAAACTACTGAAGTATATGTGCAAGTCAGTGAACTCTCAAATTGTGGTTTAAAATCATACGAGCATAAACTCTTAGTATGGCATATAAAACTCCTTTGGCTGCGCAATTATTGATTAATAAGGCTTATCAAGACATTGGATCAGTTACTGTGTCCAATATGTAATGTTACGTTTGTAAAACAGTAGATCTTGTTATACTTGTCAAATGGTAGAAAAACACAATCAGAAGATGCCAAAGGCTCACCTGCAACCTAATCCGGTTGTAACAAACCACAATTACGGTAGCATGTTTTAGTTCCGTCCTTAAGAGAAAGTAAGCAACAAATACTTGTTCACGTACTTTGTTCTTCACGAAGGTTATAGAGGAAATTCCTTTGAAGAATATTAAATCTTAAACATTAGAAAAGGTTAATCTGTACATATTAAAGGAGTGTATTGAAAATGATAACCAAACTAAGCATGCAATAAATTTAGTTGTACATTTCCCACTCGTCTAAGATTTAAATCAAAGTGTACTATCTGACTACATGTATATTGATTTTGGAGTGACACGTCTTCAAAAATTT